>BLSH010029345.1:178769-197432 GCA_018402905.1 Glandirana rugosa
GCCATTACTAGTAAAAAATAAAAAAAAAATAAAAACCCCAGAAATGAATTCTCATCATCCGTAAACGCGGCCACTTTTGCGCAAACCAATCAATAAACGCCGATTGCGATTTTTTTTATCGCAAATATGAGGAAGAATATAAATCGGCCAAAAACGGTGAAAAAAAAATTTTTTTTATATTTTTTTTTTGGATTTGAATTTTAGCAAAAAGTAAGAAATTTGGGTTTTTTTGCAAAATGGTCGCTCTTCTTTTGTTTATAGCGGCGATCAGAAATGACGCAGAGGCGATCAAATACCACCGAAAGAAAGCTCTATTTGTGGGAAAAAAAGGACGCAAATTTAGTTTGGGTACAACGTCGCACGACCGCGCAATTGTCAGTTAAAGCGACGCAGTGCCGAATCGCAAAAAGTGCTCTGGTCCTAAAGCTGCAAAACCTTCCGGGGCTGAAGTGGTTAAGTGGAAGTATCAGGGTATAGTCTGCAGCTACAGGCTATACCCTGGTACCATTCTTTAGAGCAGGCGGCCGGCTATCCAGTGATAACAGCCAATCCGGCTCTGGAGCCACTCGGTCGTTATCCCAGGCAGTGGGAGGAGACACCACTGCACTGCCTAAACAGACGCTATATACACCTACTTTTGCCAATGCCCGCTTGGCCATAGTTTCAAGTGAAAAAATCCCTCTGGATTTACGCTGTTCCTTTTCTACTTGATGTGGAAAATAGATCTTATTGGCCCGCTTTGTTTTGTTTACGATTTTTGAGAACCCTTAAGGTAACCCCATATCATTCTCTGTGAGACACATGATACAGGAACATACACAATGTATAATTTAGGACTTTAAACATGTATTCTTTTACATGTACTTTTCTATCCCATACCTCTATGGCTTCTATACACTGTTGATGTCAGGTTCTAGGCCTCTTTGGCCATCAACTTGTTGTGTGATATACTCGTCTTGAAAATTCAGGTAGGTCTTTGTGGTATCAATGCAGCTATTGAGTGATTGAAATTCTTGTTAAACAACAAG
The DNA here is from genome assembly GCA_018402905.1 of Glandirana rugosa. Classification (NCBI taxonomy): domain Eukaryota; kingdom Metazoa; phylum Chordata; class Amphibia; order Anura; family Ranidae; genus Glandirana; species Glandirana rugosa. Next base: position 179,798 of record BLSH010029345.1, read on the forward strand.
CTTGGTCAAACTGACTATATGTATGATACACAAACTTTTTCTATATGAAGAGATTGTACCAACTTTTATTGTTGATTTTTAACATTTGTAAACAAATAAAATAAGTGGTTTTAATTATTGGTTTTGTTTGTTCATATTGGCACCCTAAAAGTCCTTGGAACCATTTTTGGTTTCACACAAATTGTTCTAATTTTCGCTTTTCAAATATGGACGTGGTGTCATTTGGGCTACCCCTTTGCTCACTCATGCCTTATCATATACTATACACTGAATTAGCTGTATATAGGCTACTACACTAAAGGCATTGCAATATATATATATATATATATATATAGATATATACACTATATTTATCTAGTATATGTTTCCCTATACTACCCTGCCTGCACTAGATGACTGTATATAGATTGCTCTATCTATCTATCTATCTATCTATCTATCTATCTATCTATCTATCTATCTATCTATCTATCTATCTATCTATCTTTTTTTTCTTTTTATTTATCTATTTTTATATCTATCTATCTATCTATCTATCTATCTATCTATCTATCTATCTATCTATCTATCTATCTATCTATCTATCTATCTATCTATCTATCTAACTATCTTTTTTTTTTCACAATTAGCTATCTAGCTAAACTGCCTGAAAACTGCAACCTAAACTCTCTCTCTATCACCGCCGCCAACACACACTACATAGAGCCGCTGTACACGTGGTGTGGGGCGTGGATTGAGGCTGCTGAGCAATGATTGGCTAAAGGCACCCTGCCTTTAGCCAATCAAAGCTCTCACAGCAGGCCGCCCGCTGATTGGCCAAAGCATGCAGGTCATATGCATGCTTTGGTCAATCAGGGGGCGGCATTCCGCCGCCATTGGAATGCATTATGGGGCGTGCACGGACGAACAACCGATGTTCGAGTTGAACATGCTTTCGACTTGAACCGGGAGCTCATCCTTACTTGTGAGTAAACATAAAGGCTTAGAGAATTTGCTTGATAAACAAGTTGTTTCTCTGAGTTTGCACATTGGATTGCAGGTGATGGAAAACTGTAAGGACGCTTCCAGAAATTTGCAAAGGCCCCTCTGAAATCATGAGGTGCATTGAATCCTGACATCAGCTATAAAATGGAAGTGGGAAAACAGCGAAGTCTGAAAATATCCCAAAAAATATTGACACCAAGTAGACATGTGCAATGCATTTTGGTCCGAATATAAATATTTGGATATTCGGAGATTTGGATGTACCCGAATCTCAGAATGAAATACTAACACATTTTTCATGTGCCCTAGGGGACATGTATCAATGCAAAAAAAGTTTTTAAATTGATCGTTTTTTTCAGGAGCAGTGATTTTAATAATGCTTAAAGTGAAACAATAAAAATTAAATATTCCTTTAAATAATGTGATTGGGGGTCCCCTTAGTCTGCTTGTAAAAAGGCGCACCTCTGTGATGTTTAGAACAGTGTGACCGCAAAATGATATTTGTAAAGGAAATATTGTGATTTAAAATTGAGGCTGTAATGTATTGACGGATCCTGGCAATATACAAAAAAAATCACTGAAAAAATTTGTGTAGGGTCCCCCCCAGTCCAAACCAGGCACTTCGGGTCTGGTAGGCTTTTTAAGGGGAACTCCACGCCAAAATTTAAAAAAATTGAATGTGGGGTCCCCCCTAAAATCCCAACCAGACCCTTATCTAAGCATGCAACCTGGCCGGCCAGAATAGGGGGGGACGGGTGAGCGCCCCCCCTCCTGAACCGTACCAGGCTTCATGTCCTCAACATGGGGAGTATGGGTGCTTTGGGGAAGTGGGGGCTCTGCACCCCCCACCCCAAAGCACCTTGTCCCCCTGTTGATGAGGACAAGAGCCTCTTCCCCACAACCCTGGGCTGTGGTTGTGGGGGTCTGTGGGTGGGAGGCTTATTGGAATCTGGAAGTGTCCTTTAATAAGGGGGCCCCCAGATCCCGGCCCCCCCCTATGTGAATTAGTATTGGGTACATCATACCCCTACTAATTCACCAAAAAGTGTCAAAAAAGAAAAAACACAGGAGACAATTAGAGATAAGTTCTTTATTAAAAAAGAAAAAAAAAAGTATTCCCCGTTCTTGTAATCCATTGTCAATCATGGCGCGCGACGTACCCGAAAAAAAGCCCCAACAGCCCCTCCCTAATGGGAGGGCTCCCACCAATTGAGCTCACTTTGTTTTGACAGTTTATTTATAGTAAAGGGCGGGGCCATCCAGTGACATAATTGAGTGACCCGCCCCTCTGACATCACATGGTGTCAGAAGGGGGTGGGGTGACCCGTATGTCACCGGGTGGCCCCATCCTTCACTATAAATAAACCGTCAAAACAAAGTGAGCGCATACGGCATGCCGTCTGCACACTATGCATTATGGGGCGTTCGGCACTGCCGAAGTCATGCCGAACACCCCCATAATGTTCTAAATTCGGGGATCAGGCAAACAACGGAAGTTCGCCCATCCCTAATCATTAGCAGTAATCAGCATGGATTCATCAAGAATCATTCTTGCCAGACCAATCTATTGATCTTCTATGAGGACGTAAGCTGCCATCTAGATAAAGGAAGGCCTATAAATGTGGTGTTTCTAGATTTTGCAAGGCATTCAATACAGTTCCCCATAAATGTTTACTGTACAAACTAGGCACCGTCAGCATGGACTATAGGGTGAGTATCTGGATTGAAAACTGGCTACGGGGGTGAGTCCAGAGGGTTCTGATAAATGGGGAGTACTCGGAATGGTCTGGTGTGGAAAGTGGGGTCCATACCCCTACCCATTCACCAAAAAAGTATAAAAAATGAAGTTTTTGACAATTCCTGTATTAAAAAACAAAAAAGGGGGAACGCCGACTGCCTGCTTCCGCCGCCTGACGTTTATTAAAATAGCTAAGGGGCAGGGCATGGTCGAACGCTCCCGTCAACTGCCTGCTCCACCGCCTGACATTTCTTAAATAGCTAAGGGGCAGGGCATGCTGGGTCGATGAGGTCACAAGGGACGGGGTCACCAGATGACATCAGAGGGTGACCTGCCCCTTAGCTATTTAAGAAATGTCAGACGGCGGAGCAGGCAGTTGGTGGGAGCGTTCAACAAGGCCAGAGGTTTTTTTATTTTTTCGGGTCCGGCAATGTGGATCGTGATTGAAAAGGGATCTACACCGGGGGGACATTTTACACTGTTTTGGTGAAGGGGTATGTGGGCATGTGGCCTGGTATGGTTCAGGAGAGGGGGGTCTGGTATGTATTTTGGGGGGACCCCACTCTTTTTTTTCTAATTTTGCCATGGGGTTCCCTTTAAACTCCATACCAGACCCGAAAGGCCTGGTATGGATTGGGAGGGACCCCATGCTGTTTCTTTTTCTGAATTCTCTATTGCCGGCATTATTTTCTTTACACTCATCTTTCAGCAGGAAAGCGCGCTGACAACTGATGAGTTATCGGTTGTTAAGGACAGAGTGGCTGGCTTCCCAGCCCGCTCCTTAACCACCAGCTATTTTTCACACAGAATTAAAATCGGTTGATCATATTTCCACCGATCCAAATTTGAATCATCCCTAAAATTTGGAATTTGTTAGAGAATTAATAAACAAAACAAAATTAAATGAAACAAAATTAAACTAAACGAATTCCGAAACTAATCAACAAAACAAAATTAGTAACATAACAAATCTAACCGAAACAAACTAAACAAATGTTTCCATTCTGCATATGTCTAGCACCAAGGTAGCTATTGAAGGCAACAACATGAAAAGTACAAATTGTTTCATTTTGGAGAATCGGCATATGACCACTCTGAATATGGTACAGCCCTCAGAGGGGGGCAAGTCAGTAATGAAGTTCATGGTAGTGTGGCACCAGGGTTCTTCAGGAACAGGCAACAGAAGAAGAGGTCTTGTTGGTGCCTAAGTGGGGGATTTAGTTAGGGCACAGAAAGAAAATGCTTTCATATACTCTTCCACATTCTTGTAAGAGCCTGTCCACAAGTAGTGGTGAGAGAGGAAGAAAGAAGTTCAGTGGACCACAGGGTGTCCAGAAAACTTTGAATCTTGGGTCCAGCAATGTAACTTCAGAGGAATAGCAGATTCCTGGATAGAGGTCTGATCCAGGGCTCAGGTAGGTGGGATGATAAACTCCATCTCAGCAGACTTCTCAAAATCCTGCAGATCAAAGGAATAGGAAAGAGTATCTGCACATGAATGAACTGTCCCTAGCTTGAAAGCAATTAATAAATCAAACCAAGGAAAGAATAACCACCAGAGGGCTCATCAGGGGATCATGTAGTGTGCTGTCTGGAGATACTGCACGTTTTTTTATGATCCATGTACTGTAAATGGCAATCTGATACTGTGAGTATCACCACTCGTCCAAATACTCTTGATGGCTAACAGGTCTTGATCTCTGATGGAGTAGTTATTCTCAATAGGGGATAATTTCTTTGATAAAAAGGCAAAGAGTGCTTAGCTCCATTGGGGCATTGGAAGATAATTTACCCCACCACTACAGAGTTGGCACACACCTCACTGAAAACAAGTTTGGTTAAATCTGGCCTCAAAAGATCAGGACCATAAAGAAGGGCTTACTAAAGGGCGTAGAATGCTTCCACCACTTTGGACATTCAGTTCTTGAGATCAGCATTCTGAGTCATAGCTGTAATCTGAGAGACCAGCACAGAGTAATTAATAGTGAATTATTGATAATAGTTGGTGAAGCCGATGAAGCACTGAGCAGCCTTAACGCCACTGGACAAAGGCAAATGAGTGATGGCTGTCACTTTTTACAGATCTATCATTGGAAACATGTAACCCAGAAAGGGGGTGAAGATTTACAGATGAACCAATTTTTAGGATATTTTGCAATGCATTCTGAAGTTGCCTTGATCTCAGGTAGGCTAAGGGTACACCTGACCTCTCAGACTGTAGGCTCCTAGAATCAACTCAATGGTGCAATTAAAGCCTTGTGGGGTGGAAGCTGGCCTGCCTTGTTTTAGAAAAGACATCTAGAAAACCCCTAAGGAGCAGGTACTAGATTGGAAGGCTTAAAATAAGCTAAGAGTAAAGAGTTCACCTTGACAAAGCACCTGGAATGGCAAGATGGACCCAAGACCAACAGATAAGAGATGGATGAATCTAAGACAGGAGAATGCTGCTGAAGCCAAGAGAGACCCAGGAAAAGCTAGGAGGAGACAGTCTCATGACAAAATCAATCAACATTTTAATGGGGATAGTTTGGGAATGAATCATTTGGGACCTATTTCATCAATGGTTTCATCGATCACTAAAAACGTTTAATACTTGTGGAAGAGGTTCAGTCAACCAGGCAAGTTTCTTCACTAATGAGGCAGAGACAAAACTGTCAGCTGCACCAGAGTCTATAAATGCCTTCACTGAAGTAATGGACATATAATCACAGGGATGGATGCAGGCTGGCACTGGATCACTGGAAAGACAGATGGAACTGGAAAATGCTGGGGTCACAGAGGCAACGGGAGGAGACACCGGGTATCACAAGAGGGCCAGCTGCTAGGGTGTGAGCATGTTGCTCCAGTCACTGGAGTGTGGACAGGTGAGTGTGACAATAAAGAGTATCCAAAGCCAAAACTTTTTTGTTCATCATTTTGCATAGAGTATGGAAGATTTAAAGCTGCACTCCAGTATACAATAAAAGTTTCCCCAATACTTCCCTTCCTTTTCCTCAGTAAAAGTAGTTTCTGTTTCGATCACTTACCTATATTTAAAGAAATCTTCTACTGAAAAGTTTGTGACATCATCATTTCAGCTTAAAAAGTACAGAGATTTATGGCTGCTGAAAAGAGAGGGCACCAACATTATATTTAATATGGAAGCATAGCAGCCACTGGTCATATAGAAAGTAATTATTGAACCTTGAACCTTTATGTTGCAGGTGGGATTTTACATTGACTGGATAACTGATCTGAAAAATACAAAGACATTGCTTAAAGCAGTGGTTCTCAACTCTGGTTCTGGGGACCCACTAACAGGCCAGGTTTGCAGGATAACTGAAATACATCACAGGTGATGCAATTTGCTGCTCAGTGATTGCAGCATTCTAGTCTGCATCTCCCCAAGGTAATACTTAAAATCTGACCAGTTGGTGGGTCCTGAGGACAGGAGTTGAGAACCACTGGCTTAAAGGCCAGAAATTACCTTTCTAAAAGCGACAAAAGCTTCTGCCCAGAATTTAGCTTTAAATCCCCCATCAGTTTTTTTTTTCTTGCCAATTGTGGAGATTTCTTCATACTTTCTCTCTTGTAGATATAATAGAAAGTGTGAAGAAATTTCTCCAAAGCAAGGAAAAAACTCTAAAACAATTGCGATCTGAACAAGTGTGGGAGATTTCCCTCTATTCCTTTTATGGTGGCTAGAACTAAGATGTTGGGTTCCTCATCACTTTTAGTCCTGATTACAGCTGTCACCAGAACAAATGGATAGAGATTCCAACATTGCCATACTCTATGCAAAACCAAATAAAAATGTTACTTTAGATACATTATAACAATCAAACATATGTCTAGGATTTGTCTAGATTGGTCACAATGGTGTTAGTGTTCTGAAAAGTTTGACTAAACCTCTGTTGTTGCTAGTATTTCCAACAACAGAAAAGTCTAGAGAAAAACAAATTAAATTTCCATCCCCTTTGAACAATGTCCATCTAATACAGCTAGCATGCAAGACTGCCAGAATGTCCTAACATGATACAAAAGTTCAGATCACAGCAGGGATACCAAAGTATGTCTCATAAAATAGAACACACACAAACAATGGCTGAATTGATTTAGCATGCTGAACACATTTATATGAACTTAACTAAACAGATATTAGCAAAATTTTTCCTTCTATTACCAGTCACAGATTTTCAGCTGCATTATTGGTAGTGTAGCAATACCCAGTTGTGTCCCATGTAGAATCTATTAAAGCATTTTGAAACACATTCACAGCGAAACACAATAATATATGGATCTTACCTGGTTAATATTGTCTCTTACATTTATTCCAAATGATATAATAAAATAGAATAAGAAGAGAACTTTTGACTGTAGCAACTGTACTACTTACACTGTAACAGATTCAAAGTCAGTTTATTACATAGAAAATCTTAAAATCTGCATTATTACAATTGTACAAAATGAATAAAATACTTACATTGTGCTGTATTGAGTGGAGTGAAAACCTTCAGGCTCAAAATGCAACGTGTGACAAATATCTTTAATATTTACTCCACTGCCGAATAAAATATCTTGGCATCCATAATGTGGATATGTCACAAGACAATGATGGATTTTATCGGCATACTCGTCTCAATTGTTGAATCACAGGCCACTTCCTCAGGAGAAATCAGGAGATACATGCTTTTTAACATATAACATAATAATCAGTTATATGTAAGCATATGAGAACATGTAATTTATGAAACCAATAATTCATTAAACACTTACAATAAAAAACGTGGTGCATGTGAGATTGTTTCAAACAATACCGCCTTCAGTGCATACACAGGAGCATCTGCAATATGGAGAGTGGGGTATTATCATAATCCAAGGGGCAAGGACACTCTTCTATTCATCCAAATAACACTACAGTAAAGAGTTCTGGAAAGTAAGGACTAAGCCAGGTTTTACAATATTCTACTAATTTCACTTACCAAGTTTGTTTTTAAAGAGATGTGCTAGCAGCTAGCTTCCCCGAGGAGACAGAGATATATTTATGGCAGTATATGTTTCCTTAAAGATCCCCTGCAGCCCAACCCTCCACATTTTGAGTGTTCTTGTGTATGTGCTGTGGGTGTTACTGTTATGTGAAAAAAATCTCATACAGTATATGCATCTTTTTTTGTTTTACAAAGATTTTATTGGGTTTTTGAATATTTTACAAAGTGCACAAAACTTCATGCGCAGAACAGTGCAACAAGAAGAACAAGGTAAAGTGTACTAGAGGCAAGTACATGGTAACAAATCCGGACATAAAGGCAATACCCAATAAGTCTTCACTGGGATAAAAGTTATTGGTGTGTTTACAAATCCAACATAAACTTATGAGGCTATCAAGTAGAAATGTACATTGCCTATAGGAGCTCTCGCCTGACGCTGACACCCGGAAAGGAATACAAAATATGTATTCCAGGATAGACCACTGGAACAGAAAGCGGTTACTAACGTAACAATGGGCAGTGCTCAGGAAGCTAATTAAAAAGATATGGTTTATTGAATTCAATTAAAACCTACAGAGTATTATACTCCATCAAACTGTACTCTTACATGTATTGTCAAAAAAAACATTTAAAGACATCCGGAAAGGGAGCATAGTGCTAAAATAGAAAGAGGTAAAAAGTGGGGAATACCATTTATGATGGGCCGAGGACGGCTTATGGAGAAAAGAAAGAAGAAAGAGAAGACAGCAGAGAAGGGGAAGCTTGCCTGGGGAGGAAGAAAGTTCACTTGCCTAGGGGGAGATCCAGTCCACTGCCCCTACTCTGATTCATAGTGTGGACAGTCATATAGATAGCATGGTGCTGTCCAGGCCTAAGTGGTGATTGATATGTGTCTTTGTAAGCTTTTTTGACTATCGACTATTGGTTTCAAATTTTCTCTATTCGTTGAAACACATCATTTAAAGTTATACTTAAATAATGCACACTTTGTCTGCACACAGACACACAGGGGTTGTTTTACTAAAGCTGAAAAGTGCAAAATCTGGTGCAGCTCTGAAAAGAAGCCAATCAGCTTCCAGGATTTGTTGTCAAAGCTTGATTGAACAAGCTGAAGTTAGAAGATGATTAGCTACTATGTGCAGCTGCACCAGAATTTGCACTCTCCAGTGTTAGTAAATCAACCCCACAGTGTTTTATTTCAGAAACATTCCATCACAACATGTAGAGGTGCATATGAACAGGAATCTAAGGGACATCCAAGCCAACTAGCACTCTTCTGTTTAAGGTGTCTGTAAACCCAATTTGAAAAAACGAGTCACTCATATAAAGTGCATGAATGTACTGACTCATATTTTTCTCAAACTGGGTGATAATGCTATTCATGAGCAGGTATTTTTGTATCAAACTTGTCACATCTATGTGCTCTCTCCTGTAATATGCAATATCGCAGTGTGTTCTCACTCTCTCTACAATAAATTACAAAAAAAAAGTGCTTCCACTTAATCAAATGTGATATACAAAAAAATAGTGTAAATAAAGTCAGATGATACAAAAGTGATGTTTATTCAAGAAGAAGGGCAGTTTCTTAAAAATTTGAGATTATAATCTGCCATGCGATCACCATCTGTGATGGTATCACGCGTGAGACCCACGCAAAGTAATGATACCAGGTCCGAAGCGACACTGACTCCATTTTGGAAGGGAAGCTATGTAAAACATGGCAGTTTGAACAAGCTTTTCCTTTACACCCCCTCTGTCTCTGGCCAGATCAACTTCAAAGGGGCCTTTGATTATGGTTTTTGGCTGGCCAGGAAGGAGCCTGTTCCTTATCTTGAACAACATACAACAAACTGATGTGGGACATGCCACATCGTAAATCACCCCCAGGAATTCTGACCCTTTCAATAACTTTGGAACAACATGAGAAGTTAGGAAAACTTACATACAGTCATAACTTCCGTTATACGTATGCCATATTGATAGAACATACATATTTGAATGTAGAATTTCGGCCCAGATAATTCAACTATAAACAATAACCCCTTGTTACCTAAGGAGGGATAGAATTAGTCCATTCCCTCCCCAGGGTCCTAGAAGGTCTCTGAACTCTCGTGTTTGGAGTCATTTGAAAGCTTTATGCAAGCTGAAATGAAATTTCTTACTGGGAGATGTGCCGGACGGCCAATCACAAGTTATAATCCATGCATGATTATGAAGCATGTATCTCCACGGTCCACCCTGGGCATTGTCCCAGGAAACGCCCTCTCATACGAATGGCCAGAGAGGTATGGCCCCACCCCTGGTGATTCAGAGAAAAAGGACTGTCAAGATCATGGGAGTTCTCATTTTACCATCAATGATGCAATATCGGAGAACCAGGAAATCACCTTAGAAACACTGATTAGGCACGGACATTTCAAATGCAAGGGATTTTTTCATTCTGTCCCTTTGCTGTAAATTTGTCTCAATCTTGCAACCTTCTTTTATTTTTTTGTAAATATTTTACTGCACCTCAACCTTGACCTTTTCATTATTAAACCTTATTTTGAAAAGTGTTAATTTTGTCCCTAAAGCTCTTAATGCAACTATTACGAATCTGTTCCTTTGAAGAGCGCTACTGTTTTTAAAATAACGCATCTCAATATACCTGTCTGCGGTGACAGTGCGTGTACATGCGTTGTTCTAAAATACTGGTATCGCTAACATAAGGGTCTTCTGGCCGGCATACAGAAGTGGTGGCAGAGAAAGGGTTAATTGTTTGCATTAGCCCAGTAACAATCACTCTCAGGCGGCTGGCATTTAGACGGTGGCCCCGCAAACTGGAAAATCTTTGTGCTGAAAGCAGCTGAGAGTGGCATTGTTACGTTTGTGACAAGTGCGGTATTGGATCAGGGGGGTCCTTGGTGAGGAGGGCAGTGATCTGATACCCGCGTTCGTCTCAAACTGGTTGGCAGCAGTCAGATAGTTTCGCCTTAGGAGCATTCAATGCATTGTTAGGAATTAGCTCTGCACTGAAGGATTGTAACCTTTTTGGAAACAGTCCTTTAGAGACAAGCTGGTGCATATTTTTGTTTTTTAAAGAGACATACAGCAGCAACAACTCTTTCTATCTCTGCTTTCTGTTCTCTGTTTTCTGCTTGCAAAATGCCTGGCCCATCAGTGTATAAGAAGATGAACAAAGATGACCTGACTGTTGAGTGTACAACAAGAGGCCTTGACATTAGTAAAAAAACTTGTAAAGACATGATAAAGGCCCTACAGGAGTATGATATCTGAGCAGACCAGAACTCGGGGGAACGTGAAGCTGAAGGGGTTCCCGATACTCCACAGCCAAGTGGTTCAGACTCAACAACCTCACAGGATGAGCAAAGAGGGACTGAAACGGGAATACTACTGATTGTCCCTTCTGGGCCGCAGCCGCAGCAGGAGCAGGCTAGCCCCAGATTGCCTGCAGACAGCAGAGACTCTCAAATGCAGGCAACACTCCATCGCATCAGTGAAATGGATCCTGTGATTTACCTGCAGTTTCTGGAACGCCAGGCTGCAGCTGAGAGAGAGGAACACCAGGCTGAGAAAGAGGAACGCCGGGCTAAGAGAGAGGCTGCGCAAAAGGAGGCTGATCGTCGGCACCAATTGGAGGTGTTGAGGCTCCAACAGCAGCACCGACAGGGTCAGAACCTCGGATCCCTAGAGCACAGGGACACCTCTCTGCCTGCAAGCCCAGCCACTAAATTGGAAAAGGACAGTGACATTGATGTGTATCTACTGTCGTTTGAAAAAACTTGTCGTCAGTACCATTTGCTCCAAGCACAATGGCCCAGTACCTGACACCAGGGCTACGAGGCAAGGCCCTGGACGCATAAGTGGACCTGCCAGAGGAGCAGGACGAAGATTAAGAAAGCCATAAAGGCAGCAATCATTCAGAAGTATCGATTAACCCCTGAAGTATACCGAAAACGGTTTAGGTACCTGCAAAAGGGGCCTGGGGACTCTTATATGGATGTGGTAAGCCGTTTACGTATCACATTCCAACAGTGGACTAGGGGCCTGAAAGCCACTTCTTTTGAGGCCCTGGAAGATCTCATGATTGAAGATCAGCTCCTGCACATCTGTCCTCCAGACGTCAGATAGTTTGTGCTACAGTGGAAGCCCGGTTCTGCTAAAGCCACAGCAGACCTGGCCGATACCTTCGTCAGTACTTGGGTATCGGACCAACGCGTGGCTGGAAAGGGGTAAGATCGCACGTGGCTACCCCCTCCTCTGCAGGCCAACCAAGCCTCTCAGCGGTCTGAAACTGCAGTCCCTGGTGTCAAACCCGCCCTGACAGATAACCGCAGGTGTTACACCTGTGGCAAGCCTGGCCATCTGCGAACACAGTGCCCGGAGCAGAAGAAGATGACATCATCTGGCCACCCGGCCAGCAACCTTTCTGCCGTGCTGTTTGTCAGTGGGAGACCTCAAGGACCCAATGCCAACTTGCAGCCAATCATCGTGGGTCACCGGACTGTAACGGGTCTTTGGGACACCGGAGCTGAAGTCACCTTGGTCAGACCGGAGGTGATAGAAGAAATGGACATCATCCCCGATAAGTTCCTCACCCTCACCGGAGTTGGGGGAACCCGCTCCCGCATACCCCGGGCCTATGTGTACATTGATTGGGGTGCTGGGAGTGGGATGAGAGAGGTGGGAGTTTCTGAGGAGATTCCCACTGCTGTGTTGCTGGGTGCTCACTTGGGGACCCTTGTCTCCTACTATGCCCCTGCTGAGGACACCCCCTCGGAAACCTCTGGACTCCCTAAGGTACTGTGTGCAGATGTGGGTATGATATCTGGGCAACCTGGGGAGGGGGAGGGGGAAAAGGAAATGCAAGGTTCTCCTTCTTCAGAGAAAGGAGAAGAGACACAGTTGAATGTAAATGATATATGTATCAATGATGTCACACGTATACCTGTTGAATGTAATGTTGATAATGATGACAATGTATTACCTATACTGGTGGTCACTCGCAGTGCTGCAAGGGCTGCAGAGGTATAAGCTAGGGTTGCCGAACAGCAGGACGAGGTCTCTGGGTCCCCATCTCCGTTTTCTGACCCAGTGGGCTCTACCTCTGTTGGGCCTCAGCAGCTGTCCTCGTTTGCCACAGGACTGCTGGCTGGGACTTGTGGTTTAGCCTTTGAAGCAGCACTGCAAATAGACCAAACGCTGGCACAGCTCAGGAGTTTAGCTGACAGCCCCCCTGCAGTGAATTACAAACAAAAGGTTTAATGGGACAAAGGAAAGCTGTACAGGTAGAGCTTGTCTGCGAGGGAAAACACAGCTGACTTCAGAAGCAGGCAGGTGGGGTTACCAAGCCAATTCAGGGGACAGATCTTAAAAGTGGCCCACGAGATACCCCTAGCAGGTCACTTGGGGATCACTAAGACCCGGGGCGATTAATACATAACTTTTATTGGCCCACCATGCTGACAGACATAGCTGACTACTGTCGGTCCTGTGAAACCTGCCAGCGAGTTGGCAAGGTAGGAGATGTACACAGGATTCCGTTAAAACCTTTGCCTGTGATTGATGAACTTTTTAAGAGGGTAGCAGTGGATATTGTTGGACCCCTAGCTATCCCCAGCAGTTCAGGCAAACGTTTTACCCTGACAGTTGTTGACTATGCCACACGTTACCCAGAGGCGGTGGCTCTCTCCTCCCTCCGTGCAAACAAGGTCGCTGATGCTCTGCTGGGAATCTTCACAAGAGTGGGATTCCCAGCCGAGCTCATTAGTGATCAAGGCCCTCAGTTTGTGTCTGACTTGATGCACGCTCTCTGTCAGAAAATACAGATGACACATATCATGGCCAGTCCTTACCATCCACAAACGAATGGCTTGTGCGAGCATTTCAATGGTACCCTGAAACAAATGCTGTACACCTTTGTGGAGTCCCAGGGTAAGGACTGGGAAAGGTACCTGCCTCATCTGCTGTTCGCTTACCGAGAGGTGCCCCAGGAGTCCACAGGCTTCTCGCCATTTGAGCTGTTGTACGGACAAAGGGTTAGAGGACCCCTGGACCTAATCCGGGAGACCTGGGAAGGCAAGATCGCCGACCCAGAGGTCTCTGTGGTGGATTACGTCCTGAGATTGGTGGGGATTGTGCAGGAAAACATGACCCAGGCCCAGACCAGACAGAGACATTGGTATGATCTCAATGCTAGGGAGCGGGCATACCACATTGGGCAGCTGGAGTATGTTCTGCTCCCCTTGCAGCAGAACAAACTCCAGGCCGCATGGGAAGGCCCTACCCAATTTCCAAGCGTCTGAATGACGTCACTTACCTAGTCCGGTTGGGAGAAGGGGGTCGACGGCATAAGGCCTTCCATGTGAACATGATCAAAGCCCATCATGAGCACACGGCCTATGCCATGCCAGTCTGCAGCAGGCCGGAGCCTGAAGAGGCTGACCCACTCCTAAACTTGTTAGCTGACACTCTGACCTCCTAATAAACCCCAACCTTACCCCCCCGCACAGGTACCTGGGCTGAAGGATGTGCTGACAGTCCATGGGAGCCGGTTTACAGGGAAGCCGGGGTGGACGGACCTCGCTTTCCACCAGGTGGACACTGGGGCACATCCCCCCATTAAAAAGTCGGCCTATCGCATCTCTCTGGAGGTGCTGGCTGACATGAAGAGGGAGGTGGAGGAGATGCTGCAGCTGGGGGTAATTCGAAGGTCCCACAGTGCTTGGGCATCCCCAGTGGTCCTGGTCCCCAAAAAGGATCAGACGACCAAGTTCTGTGTGGACTACCGAAAGCTGAATGTGATCACCACTGCAGGCGCCTACCCCATGCCCCGGATCGATGAGTTGTTGGATAGGCTGGCGGCAGCCCACTATATCATGATCATGGATCTGAGCAGAGGGTATTGGCAAATTCCTCTGGCCCCTGAAGTTCGGGAAAAGTCGGCCTTCATCACCCCATGCAGCTTGTTCGAATTTACCGTCATGCCATTTGGGATGAAGAACGCCCCAGCTACCTTCCAGAGGGCCATGAATGACTTACTGGAGGGGATGGAAACCTTTGCCGTGGCTTACCTGGATGATATCGCGGTGTTCAGCCCTACCTGGGAGGAACAGTTGGTGCACCTGTCATGGGTCCTGGACCAACTGACAGCTGCCAATCTGACTATCAAACCCAGCAAGTGTCAGAACGGCATGACTGATGTCCAGTACCTGGGACACCAGGTGGGAGGAGGCACTCTAAGACCAGAGACAGGGAAGGTGGAGGCCATATTGGCCTGGCCAACCCCTCAAACCAAGAAAGAGGTTATGTTATTCTTGGGGACAGCTGGCTACTATAGGAAATTTGTAAGTAACTATAGTAGCCTGGCAAAACCTTTGACTGACCTAACCAAGAAGAAACTACCCAAAGTGGTGTCCTAGACACCAGAATGTGAGAGGGCATTTCAGGCCCTGAAGGAGGCGCTGGCCAGCGCCCCCGTGCTACAAGCTCCCGACTTCACCCGCCGTTTCTTAGTGTAGATTGATGCCTCTGTCTATGGGTTGGGTGCAGTCCTGAGCCAAGTGGATGACACCGGAGAGGAACACCCCATCCTCTACCTAAGCTGGAACCTGCTTCCCAGGGAAGTAGCCTACGCAACGATCGAAAAGGAATGTCTCGCGATCGTGTGGGCTTTCCAGAAGCTGCAGATGTGCCTCTATGGGGGGCACTTCACGGTGATCACCGATCACAATCCCTTGAGCTGGCTAAATCGTGTTGCTGGGGAGAATGGTAAGCTCCTTTGTTGGAGCTTAATCCTTCAGCAATATGATTTCACCATCCAGCACAAGAAAGGCAGCGCCCATGGGAACGCTGATTATCTGTCCTGCCAAGCTGAGCCCGTAGGCGTGGATTGTGTCAGGACAGGAATCGTGTTCCCCTCTCATGCAACCACCTCAGGGAGGAGATGTGATGGTATCACGTGTGAGACCCACGCAAATTAATGATACCAGGCCCGAAGCGACACTGACTCCATTTTGGAAGGGAAGCTACGTAAAAGGTTAAGTTTTGTTTCTCTCCTTCCAACATGGCAGTTTGAACAAGCTTTTCCTTTACACCCCCTCTGTCTCTGGCCAGATCAACTTCAAAGGGGCCTCTGATTATGGTTTATGGCTGGCCAGGAAGGAGCCTGTTCCTTATCTTGAACAACATACAACAAACTGATGTGGGACATGCCACATCGTAAATCACCCCCCAGGAATTCTGACCCTTTCAATAACTTTGGAACAACATGAGAAGTTAGGAAAACTTACATACAGTCATAACTTCCATTATACATATGCCATAGTGATAAAACATACATATTTGAAATTAGAGTTTTGGCCCGGATAATTCAAGTATAAACATTAACCCCTTGTTACCCAAGGAGGTATAGAATTAGTCCATTCCCTCCCCAGGGTCCTAGAAGGTCTCTGAACTCTCGTGTTTGGAGTAATTTGAAAGCTTTATGCGAGCTGAAATGAAATTTCTTACTGGGAGATGTGCCAGACGGTCCAATCACAAGTTATGATCCATGCATGATTATGAAGCATGTATCTCCACGGTCCGCCCTGGACATTGTCCCAGGAAACGCCCTCTCATACGAATGGCCAGAGAGGTATGGCCCCACCCCTAGTGATTCAGAGAAAAAGGACTGTTGAGATCAATGGGGAGTTCTCATTTTACCATCAATGACGCAATATCGGAGAACCAGGAAATCATCTTAGAAACACTGATTAGGCACGGACATTTCAAATGCAAGGGATTTTTTCATTCTGTCCCTTTGCTGTAAATTTGTCTCAATCTTGCAACCTTCTTTTATTTTTCTGTAAATATTTTACTGCACCTAAACCTTGACCTTTTTCGTTATTAAACCTTATTTTGAAAAGTGTTAATTTTGTCCCTAAAGCTCTTAATGCAACTATTACAAATCTGTTCCTTCGAAGAGCGCTACTATTTTTAAAATAACGCATCTGAATGTGCCTGTCTGCGGTGACAGTGTGTGTACAGACGTTGTTCTAAAATACTGGTATTGCTAACATAAGGGTCTTCTGGCCAGCATCCAGAAGTGGTGGCAGAGAAAGGGTTAATTGTTGAATTAGCCCGGTAACAATCGCTCTCAGGCGGCTGGCATTTAGACGGTGGTCCTGCAAAGTGGGAAATCTTTGTGCTGAAAGCAGCTGAGAGTGGCATTGTTACATTCGTGACAAGTGTGGTATTGGATCAGTGGGGTCCTCGGTCGCCGGTCGGTGAGGAGGGCAGCGATCTGATACCCGAGTTCGTCGCACCATCCATCATTAAATGGTAAGCAAAACTCACTAGATGAAAAAAACCTTGTGTTACAAAAGGTCGAACATGATCAGAGGTTACCAGAGGAAGTCACAAAATCAGGTGCCTCTCCAGAGTCAAGAAAAATCAAAGCATCATGGCCCATACAGTTGAGCAGACACCTGGATGTTCGGGTTCGGCAGGTCCGGCCAAACTTCGC
Organism: Glandirana rugosa; assembly: GCA_018402905.1. NCBI lineage: Eukaryota > Metazoa > Chordata > Amphibia > Anura > Ranidae > Glandirana > Glandirana rugosa. The sequence goes on from BLSH010029345.1 coordinate 196,992, forward strand.
AAAAAAGTTCGGGTTCGGTACCGAACTTGACCCGAACTTTACCCCGGACCCCAAACCCCATTGAAGTCAATGGGGACCCAAACTTTTCGGCACAAAAATGGCTGTAAAAAAGTCCTGGCAACCCCAGGCCCCATTTCAAGCCCAGTTCAAGCCATGGCTTGGGCTTGAAAAAACGCTTCAAACCGGCCTGGACGGCTTGGGCTTGTAGGTCCACAGACGAGTTGACATACCCGGTACTACGAAACTAAAAAGAACTGAGACCTCTCCGTGGACTAAAACACTGAAGGAGACCATTGGAGACTAGTACAAGCTGGAAAACATTGTGTTCCAAAAAAAGTAGATCACTCAAAACGAATGGTAAATTACTACCTACCACGCTGCTTGAGCCCATAGTCTAGCGACGGGAGGAGTGGCTGGCCGCTGGCTCCTGGGGTGACTAGG
>BLSH010029345.1:203957-223289 GCA_018402905.1 Glandirana rugosa
ATTCCCCCCCCCCCCCCCTTATCAGCTGGCCTCACAATCACTTCTTTATTTTTTTCAAGCCTGTTTATGCCTTTCTGAATATATTGTAAATTATTACCATTTCTAGGGACAACTTTTTGTAAGTCCCTCAACACTAGATTTTTAAACACTTCTAAATGCTGGTTATCGTTTCTATGGGGATTAAACAGTGATTTATTTTTTAATCCACTATTGAGTCCATTTACTGCTCCTGAGTTATTACTTTGGGTATAAGATGCGTTATTGAGAAAATGTTTTTTTATATTTAACTTTCTCATATATTTATGCACATCTTTGTATATATTGAACTTGTTTACTGGTTGTTTTAACCCGAATTTAAGACCCAGTTTTAAAACAGCATTTTCTTCATGGGTTAATTCAACTCCACTTAGGTTATAAATCCCTTCGTGTGTATTTAATCTCCGTCTCTCCTTCTTTTTTTGGATTTTTCTGCCTGCCTTACATCCCCTTTTATATGTGGAGGTATACCGTACCCCCATCCCTGATCTACTTCTCTTATATTGGGTGGCCATCTGGTTGGATTCTGAGGACGGCTGATGGGTGCCCAATAGGGGTCTTCCGGGGGATAACCTCCCCTCCCGTAAGAACCCCTCCCTCTCCAGGGCCTCCCCCCCCTCTTCCCTAAAAAAGGAGTTGAGGGTGCTTTTGGGGTTTCCATTCCATTCTCAAGGCTTTGGTATCTATTATTAATAGGTATCTGATAACTCTGTTGATATTGATAATGTGGGTTCTGATTCTGTTTACCCCGTTTAGCTCCTCTAAAATGACCTCTTCCCCTTTTTCCTCCTCTCCCCACCCACCCATATGGGTTCCCTTGTGGGGTACTGGGAGTGGGGGGATTCTCTGGTTGTGGGGTATCCTTTACTGTGGTATATTCATACCCGTTCCTATTGGCTAGATTAGGGGGATTAGTCGCCTTGGGGGCATTCAGCTGCCACATATAAACATTGTTTTTTCGAAAATCAGCCATATCTCTATGGAACTTTTTAAGTTTTTTCTTTTGTATCTCTAAATCCAGTTTCTCTAAATTTTTCTTCATTTTATCATTAAATTCTGTCATTCTTGGAGTATCTTTAATTGATTCTAATTTGATATATATCTCTCTGATTTTACCTTCTAAAATTTTCAGTTTTTTCTTTTTTCTATTTAAAACTAACTCTTGCAGTTTAATACCAGCTGAGTTAAAAAAATTTAACCATTCTTCCATTGAGTCTGAATCATCTAATCCGTCTTGAGGTGTGACATCCCACCTCAGGCTGCGGAACACTATTTTTTCTTTAATATAGTGCTCAAAAGTATATACATCCCACCAAGCCCTTAACTGTTTTTCAAGTATACTGGATAGGTGGGTGAACACAGTACTTATTTCATCAAATTCTTCTACATGTGTGTCCAGATTAAAAAATCGGTCCAGATCTAGATGTCTATTTCCCAAAAGACCCAAGGCATCCATTGCTGCCAATATATATAATAACGTAAAACAAATTAATGGTGACCCCTCGACCGGAAGTGACGTTTTGCGCTCCAGGACGCGAAGTGAAAGCAACAAAAGATACACACGCTGGATCTAAGCGTGGAGCGGTGAGATGTCCACACAGAGCTTATTTTACAGATTTTACAGATGAAATTGCGAGTTTACATTGCATGTTTGTAAGTGTGATTTTAAGGCGGGTTGGCAATAAACAAAATTTTTTTTACGGGATTACGCTATGGTATGTGTCCTCTCTCCCAATATTATGATCGAATAACATGGATGGAGATTATTGACAAGAGGCAGAGATAGGCACAAGACCCAGAGTTCGTGGCACAATACAGCATACCAGCTTAATACAGGTCTCTAAGATTCTCACTGTCTGGTAAGCAGATTGTGGACCTGCATGCTACACTTGGTGACATATTGTGATTTTTCCGGGTGACTGGACTCTGTCTCCACATTGACCACCTCTATAGCAAGCTATCTGGCTATCTCCGGGGACTGTGCCCACCTTTCTCACTTTGTGTGGAAATATATCTGGGACTTTTATTAGCGCTGTTTGCACTATAGGGTGGTGGCTTGGTATAGCCACATAGATATTGTGCACTGTATGATGATTTTAGAACAATAATCTGTCCCTTACAGCAACAGCAGGAACCTGATCCTATAGGAGTAGGCGATGATTTTAGAACAATAATCTGTCCTTCAAAGCAGTAGACTCTACCTAGTCCAGAATCAGATCATTCTGTAATGCAGGATGAGATCTGCAATCTATCCCTCAAAGCAGTAGACTCTACCTAGTCCAGAATCAGATTGTTCTGTAATGCAGGATGAGATCTGCAATCTGTCCCTCAAAGCAGTGGTAGTAATCTCTACCTAGTCCAGAATCAGATCGCTCTGTAATGCAGGATGAGATTTTATTAATATTTGCAATCTGTCCCTCACAGCGCCGGCAGCATCCTCTCCCTGAGAGCATGTGACAAGCAGCACTACGTGACTCCAGCTTATACAGAGGCTGGGTCACATGATGCAGTGGCCAATCACAGCCATGCCATTAGTAGGCATGGCTGTGATGGCTTCTAAGGGTAAACCAGTGAAACGCTTGTTGATTGGCTGCCCTGCAGCTATTCAACATGCGTGATCAAATACCCGAACCCAGAACACGAACCCAAACTTTTTTTCAAATGTCCGGGTTCGGGTCCGGGTCACGGACACCCCAAAGTTCGGTACGGACCCGAACTTTATAGTTCGGGTTCGCTCCACTCTACCCATAAATCAATAGATAAGTATAAAATAAGAAAAGGAGATCTAATAATGTAATACAGCGGGGAAAATAATTATTTGATCCCCGGAAGTTTGCCCACTTACAAGAAATAAAAGGTCTATCATTTTAACATAGGTGTATTTTTCATGATAGAGACAGAATATCAACCAAAAATCCAGAAAAAAAACCACATAAAACAAATGCTGTAAATTAAGTTGCAGTTCAGTGAGTAAAATAAGTATTTGATCCCCAAGCAAAACATGACTTAGTACCTGGTGGAGAAATTCTTGTTGACAAGCACAGAGGTAAGACATTTCTTGTAGTTGGAGACCAGGTTTGCACACATCTCAGGAGTGATTTTGGTCCACTCTTCTTAACAGATCTTCTCTAAATCATTTAGATTTCTTGGCTGTCTCTTGGCAACTTGAAGTTTCACCTCCCTCCATAAATGTTCTATAGGATTAAGACTAGAGACTGACTAGGCCACTCCATGACTTTTATGTACTTCTTCTTGAGCCACTCCTTTGTTGCCTTGGTGGCAGGGGCATCGCCAGGGGGTGGCTATCAGGGCTGCAGCCCCGAATGTCCTGTCCACAGCCCCGAGTGTCCCGAGGGGTCCATAACAGCGGGCGGGCGACTTGACAGAGCCGCGGACATGCGGCTTTACAGAGCCGCGAGCGGGCAGCTTCACAGATCCACGGGCGCTGTTTAATCTGCAATTGCCATGATGCTGCACATGTGATCCATTATGACACCACCCATTGGATGGTTTGCTAGTTTGGTTGAGAGCACAATCCAGGAGAAAGCTAGCATTTCTGGCATGCCGGGAATATTAACTCTTTTTTGACACTATCCAATCGATGGGTAGACAACCGATTTAAGTAAGGAGGCACTCTGCTGGGGGACACTTGTGGATGGATGCACTCTGCTGGGGGCACCTGTGTAAGGAGGGACTCCACTGGGGACACCTGTGTACAGAGGCACTCCACTGGGGGCACCTGTGTAAGGAGGGACTCCGCTGGGGGACACCTGTGATGTAAGGAGAGACTCCGCTGGGGACACCTGTGATGTAAGGAGGCACTCCGCTGGGGGCACTTGTGTAAGGAGGGACTCTGCTGGGGGCACCTGTGTAAGGAGGGACTCAGTCTTAGTTTACCTGTAAAGTGGCAGATCTGTACCATGTCTAGAATTTGCTGCAGCAATAATTGCATTTATAAAAGCCAAAAAAAATGTAATTTTCCCCTTCATGCTGCCTTTATTTTGCTCAGCAACAGCTGGGGAGCCAGTGTGTATGATGAGACCACAATGTAGTGCACTGGGAACAAGATTAGAGATTTTTTAGATAAATTCCGGTGTCACTTTGACTTTGGATAGAAGTAACGGGTGCAGAACAATTGGGCTTTGAGTGTCGGTGGTGCCTTCACATCATAACCCTATAGAGGTGCTCTTCATGAAGGCAAGAATTGGCCTTTCTGTAAAAAAAATTACAATCATATGCACCTGTCAAACAGGTCTTTTGGGTGTCGGTGGCACTTTCCCACCGTAACCCTGTAGAGGTATTCTTGATGAAAGCAAGAATTGGCCTTACTGTAAAAAATTGCAATGATATGCACCTGTCAAACTGGTGCAGAAAAAATACTCTTTGGGTGTCAGTGGTGCCTAACCCTATAGAGGTGCTCTTGATGAAGGCAAAAAAAATTGCAATGATATGCACCTGTCAAACAGGAGCTGAAAAATTGGCTTATGGGTGTTAATTGTGCCCATGAAACCCTATACCAAAAACATACCTCCAGATGAAATGATTGAACACCCTCAAAGCTAGGCAGCCTCAAATTCTTGCAGAGATTCCACATCCCAAAAAGACTTAATCAGTGACATCAGCATCAAGGGCTTCGTAGCTTGTAATCCAGGACTGATTCATTTTTATAAAAATCAAATGGTCCATGGAGTCTGTGGACAGATGCGTTCTTTGATCAGTAACGAAAACCTCCTGCAGCACTGAATACCTGTTCTGAAAGCACGCTGGATACAGGGAAGGCCAACAACTCAATAGCATACTGGGCAAGTTCTGGCCAGTGGTCTATTCTCATGACCCAGTAAGCCAGTGGATCATCAACTGGAAAGCTGCCCATCTCTATTTTGGCCCTGAGGTAATCATTCACTATGTGATGCAGACACTGCGGATGGGATGTGAAAGCTGACAGTCCTGGGTGGCGAGGACAAAAAAAATTCTTAAATGCATCACTTAGTCGGACGCCTTCTCCAAAGCTCCTCTCTTGACCAACAGAAGACTCAAAACTACGTGTTCCACGACACTGTAACCTACTGGATTTGGGAAAAATGTTCAATAAAATCCTCTTTAACGTGTCCTCAAGAGATTTTATTTTCTGCACTCTGTGGGGACAGGATGAGTTCTGAGACCTTCTCCTTATAGTGGTGGTCAAGTAGGGTTGCCAACCAATATTGATCATTCTCCTCTCAAATTTGCAGAGGCTTGAGAAGCAGACTCCTCTGAGTCACTCAGGATGACAGCATCTGGAACTTCCTCCTCCTATCCACTTACTACTCCCAAGGGTCCTGGGGTTGGAAAGCCATCACTTACAGATTGATGCATGTCTTCCTCTTCTTCGAAGCCTACGAAAATGCCAGAATCCTCCTCCTCATCCTCCTCCCCTCTTTCCTCCTGTGTGTTCTGTGACATAGGAGTGATAGTGTCCGGATAAAGTGGGTCTTGAGAGGAAAGGCAGTCTTCCTCTCCCTCCTGCTGCTCTGCCTCTAGTGCCATGTCCATAATGCCATGCAGAGACTGCTTCAGCAGGAACACAACAAGGATTGTGTCACTGATGCATGCAATGTCATGACTCACGATCCTTGTGGCCTCCTCAAATGGTGACAGTACAGTGCATGCATCCTTAATGATCAGCCATTGGCGTGGGGAAAAAAAAGCAGAGGCGGCCTGAGCCTGTCGTCATGCCTTACTCGCACAGATACTCATTGACGGCCCTCTGCTGCATGTATAGCCACTGAAGCATTGCCAAAGTCGAGTTCCACCTGGTGGGCATGTCACAAATCAGGCGGTTTACGGGCAGGTGGAATTCCCGCTGAATTTCAGCCAACCGAGCACTGGTTGTGTATGACCACCTGAAATGGCTACAGACACTTCTGGCCAGCTTTAACACATCTTCCAACCCTGGGTAAGTATTTAGGAAATGCTGCCCCACCAAACTGAGGACATGTGCCAGGCATGGCACATGTGTCAACTTTCCCTGTCTAAGGACGGGCAGGAGGTTTGAGCCATTATCGCGCACCATCATTCCTGGCTCCAGCTGGCATGGTGTGAACCACCTCTGGGCCTGTCCCTCCAGAGCTTCAAGAATCTCTGTTCCGGTGTGGTTCCTGTCCCCTAGACACACCAGCTGAAGCACTGCATGCCACCTTTTCGCCTGACTTGTGGAGTAGCCCTTTGAAAGCTTATGGGGTACCTGATGTACCTGACAATTCTGCAGAGGAGGGCATGGAGGTATTAGAGGAGGAGGAAGAGGGAGTAGAGCTCACAGGTCTGGCATCATCACCACCAGCTGTATGGAGACGTGGGGGCACAACAAGCTGCAGCATCGAGCCCTGTCCTGTATCCTTCTGACTTGCAAGTAGCGTTACCCAGTGTGCTGTAAACAAAATATATCGTCACTGCCCATGCTTGCTGGACCATGTGTCAGGAGTAAGGTGGATTTTATGGCTGACTGCCTTGCCCAACGATGCCAGAACATTCCCTTCCACGTGATGATAGAGAGATGGAATGGCCTTACGTGAAAAGCAGTGGCAACAGGGAACCTGCCATTGTGGTACAGCACATTGTGCAAATTCACGGAAGGGGGCAGAATCCACCAGGCTGAAAGGCAAAAGTTGGAGAGCCAAAAGCTTTGACAAGCTTGCATTTAGACACTGGGCATGTGGGTGTCTGTGGGACTGTATTTTTTTTTCTGCTGCAGCAGATGGGGCAGAGAAATGTGCTGTCTACCGCTGTTGGTGCACGAGAACACAGAGGGTGGGTTGACTGGAGCAACCCCAAAGACAGTTCAAAAATGTGGGAGAAACCACTGTTGGTGTGCTGCTGGCAGATGTGCTACTAGGACCTGGGACACCCTGTGCTATACCATTATCCTGGTCGGTGGAGGCTGCTGAGAGGTCATGACTCAGTATAGCAGGGGCTGAAGTGGGTAAGGAGGAGGGACGGATTTGTGCCCCTTTTGTGTGGCTTTTAGGTGCTCTTGCCAACAGACTGAGTGGTTGGACGTTAAATGCCCTGTTAAGCATGTGGTACCCAAATAGCTGGTGTTTTTGCCATGTTTGATGTACCTGAGACACAGTTTGCAGATAGCAACAGTGCGACCTGCTGCAGATGTGCTGAAAAAGGCCCAGACAGCTGAGCTTTGGAAAGTGGGCCGTTAGAGAACAGCTGCAGAATGTGATGGAATAGGGTGGCTGCTCTCTACTCTTTCTTGATGTCGGCCTCCTTGGAGTTGTGCCGCCTCACCTTCAGTTTCCTCGCTGCTCTATCTGGCACCCAAGTCACATCAGTGACCTCATCATCATCATCATCATCATCTCCTCTGTCTTCATTATCATCATTACCACTGGAGACAACTTGGCAATACGCTGTGGCTGGGGGAACATGAATGCCAATTTATCTACCAGTGTTTTCCCCTCTCTCTAGGCTCATGTTCCTGTCAATCTCAACCTCAGAAGCAACATCTGAATCCAGTAATGGCTGGGCATCATCAAGGAGTAAATGGCTGATGCTGTGGTCAAATAACTCAGCTGACTCCTCCATGGCTGATTTTGGGGCTATGGAAGGAATAGATATGGACAAGGAGGCAGGTTTATCCACTCTGGCAAGTGCAGGGGACTGCACACATGTCTCTGTTTGCGTGACAGAGGATGAGGAGGATGAGGAAGGTTTAGTTAACCAGTCCACCACCTCCTCTGCATGCTCTGGCTGGATAGCACGGGCAAACTCACTAAACAGAGGAAATTATGCCCTGCCTGAGGACTGACCACCACATCCACCTTTGCCTGTGGACACATTTGTTGTTGGCCCCCTTACAGTGCCAAGGGAACGTTTGCCTCTCCTTGTTGTCCTCCCAGACATTATTGGGAGGGGGGAGCGGTGCTTATTAGCAAATGTAAAGAAGAAGTGGAAATCTGTACGCAGATGCACTTTAATCATTGTAAAGTGGTGTTTGGTGCACTTTAATTTGAGTACTCACACTACACAGATACACTCCACGGATACACTATAATATACTGCAATATAAGGCGTCAAACGTAGAGTGACGCACAGAACTATGTGGCGTTAAACTTGCAGTAACACACACAGAAGTAAATTGTGCTAAACTGACAGTAACATAGACACAGAAGTAAATGGCATTTAACTTGCAGTAACGCACAAAACTATATGGCGTTAAACTTGCAGTAACACACACAGAAGTTAATGGAGTTAAACTTGTAGTAACACACAAAATATATGGCCTTAAACTGGCAGTAACGCACCCAAAACTATATGACTTTAAACTGGCAGTAACGCACACAGAACTATATGGCGTTAAACTAGCAGTAACGCACACAGAAGTAAATGGCGGTAAACTTGCAGTAACGCACGCAAAAGTAAATGACGTTAAACTTGCAGTAACTCACAAAACTATATGGTGTTAAACTTGCATTAATGCACACAGAAGTAAATGGCGGTAAACTTGCAATAACGCACGCAGAAGTAAATGGTGTTAAACTTGCAGTAACGCACAAAACTATATGGCATTAAACTGGCAGTAACGCACACAGAACTATATGGCGTTAAACTGGCAGTAACGCACACAGAATTAAATGGCGTTAAACTGGCAGTAACGCACAAAGCTATATGGCGTTAAACTGGCAGCAACGCACACAAAACTATATGGTGTTAAACTGGCAGTCATGCACACAGAACTATATGGTGTTAAACTGTCAGTAACAGACACAGAAGTAAATGGCGTTAAACTTGCAGTAACGCAATCAAATATACGGTGTTCAACCATCACTACACTGATGCTATCTGAATTGTCTCTACTCTAGCTATACACTAATGTAAAGATTAGTAACACGGTCTCACTACAGTACAGTGAAACTATCTGAGCTATCCCTACTGTACATATACACTAATGTATGTATGAATGACACACACTATCCCTAGACTGACACTAAACTAATATTCTACACTGACAATTGAAACACAATAGCACAGTATAGCACGTTAACTAACTAATAGCACCGAAAAGAGCCCTGTTCTATCTCTCTCCATGGCAAGATCACACTGAAAATGGCTGCTATTGAAAGAGTACTTTTATACTGTGGGGCGGGAATGAGCCATGATTGAATAAAGTCATGATGACAGTGTTCAATCATGACTCTGACAGTGCTCTGTGCCCTGATTGGCTGAAACTTTCACTGCTTCAGCCAATCAGGGTTTGCAATGCACTGTTCAGCACTGCAATGCATTGTGGTTGTGTTAGGAAAAGATCCATGTCTTCAGCTGTTTTGGGCGCTTGTGCAGTGCCAATCGCCGGAAACAGAGCCACACGGCTCTATTTAGTTCCTCCATGCCCAGCAGCCAGTGCTGTCCATTCTACAGCGTTACCAGTGCCTTTCAGTGACCTGTTCCGAGTTTCCTGTTTACCTGTGACCCGGCTTGAACCCGTATCCGCTTGAACTCTGCCTGCACGGACCCCCGGCTTGCCTATGACCCCTGTGTACCTCCACCTGCCTGCCTGTTAACGACCCTGCCTGCACCTGACCATCCGATTGCCTGCTCCTCCTGCTTTGCCCGCATGTTACTGGCCGTTCCAGCCCTCGTGCTCCTCTGTGCTCCAGGGCTCCCTGTCTGCTCTACCAGGGGTTCTGTAACCAGGGCCGTAAGAGAGGTTGCCTATTGCATAAGTCAGACTCTACCATCAGGTATGTGACAGCAACGGACTGCCAGTCCGAGTCTTTGCAGTGGCCCTCTCAGATGGATGACCTAAGCCTGCATCTAACAGGGCTCACCCAAACCGTGAAAGACTTATAAAGTGGGTGCACTCAGTTGGAAAACAGGGTTTTGGAGCTTTCTCTGCCAGCTCCTTTACGTTCCAGCCTGCCGGCTGCCAGCACCATGGTTACCCTGCCCACGGAGCCCGAGGTGCCCTTGCCCAAACAGGAGGCGGTAGGAAGTTTCGGGCATTCCGTAATGCTTGTGAGCTCTACTTTGCCCTGCAACCCTGCACCTTTTCCCTGGAAACCACCAAGGTGGGAATGGTCATCTCCTTACTACTCGATGGCCCCCAGGCCTGGGCCCAATGGCTATTGGAACAAAAGGCACCGCCAACCGCCAACCTCACCCTCTTCTTTCAGTCTATGGCCCGGCTCTATGAGGACCCCCACTAGGTTGCTACTGTGGAGGCCGCCCTCCACACACTCCAGCAAGGCCACCATATGGCGGAGGACTATGTGTCTGAGTTCCGGCCCTGGAGTGCTGATACGGCCTGGAATGAGGCGGCGCTCTACCATCAGTTCAAGCTGGGTCTCTCAGATCCGTTGAAGGACGAGTTGGCTCGTGTGGGTGTTCCCCGGTCCCTGGATGCCTTGATTAACCTGACCATACAGGTTGTCCGCCGCCTGTGGGAACGCAGAGCGGAAAGGTCCGCAGGACTTGCCCGACCTACCGGATGCCACCCAGAGTACCCAGCTACCCAGGATCCATCTTCCGAGACCCATCGGGGCCTGGACTTTCACGACCCTCGCTCTCCCCAGAGGAGAGACAGAGGAGTCTGACCTCCAACCTCTGGTAGTGTAGGACCCACTAAGACGGGGGCCTGTGAAGTAGGAGTGGGCTAAGCACTCTATGGCCATATATTGCGACGGACTCCCCGTATTTTGGTTGAAGATGTCCAGGTAATTTCAAATAGCCTTTTAAATAGCCTTGCAGGTTTTAATGTCATTATTGCATGTGTGCGCTGTAATATGTCATTTTGTTTGGTGGTCTTATAGCAGCACCATCTCTAATGTGATACATTAGGGTGTGCCCCCCAAGTATATACCTATTTGTTTATTGCAGATCCTGACCAGATCTCTTGGGCTGGAGCACCCCACCTATTCATAATTGCCTCTAATTAGTCTCCACCTGAGACATAGGAAGAGTTCTCTAGATCTCCCATTAGGAGGAGTGTATTGCTACCATGGTTATGAGACAGAATCTCCCATTCTATGGTAGTGTAGGACCCACTAAGACGGGGGCCTGTGAAGTAGGAGTGGGCTAAGCACTCTATGGCCATATATTGCGACGGACTCCCCGTATTTTGGTTGAAGATGTCCAGGTAATTTCAAATAGCCTTTTAAATAGCCTTGCAGGTTTTAATGTCATTATTGCATGTGTGCACTGTAATATGTAATTTTGTTTGGTGATCTTATAGCAGCACCATCTCTAATGTGATACATTATTAGGGTGTGCCCACCAAGTATATACCTATTTGACCTCCAACCTCTGTCTCTATTGCGGAGGTCCCAGACACCTTGTCAAGTCTTGTCCGGCCAAACAGGATAAGGGGCTCCGCCCCATCCAGGGAGAAGTTTTGTCTGTGCCAAATATGACAACCCACCTTGTTCTGCCCGTCTCACTACGGCTTCCAAGTGGGAACATTCAGGTCCCAGCCATCATCGATTCTGGAGCATGCAGCTGCTTCCTGGATTCAACATTTGCAGCTCAGCACCGTATCCCACTTAGACCTAAGACACACCAGATGGTCATCCACCTGGCGTATAGATCCGCCAGTAAATCAGGTGCCGTCACCCATGAGACAGTTGCTCTGCTTGCCAAAATGACCAACGGTCACACAGAGTATCTACTGTTGGACGTTATTGCTTCTCCGCTTTTCCCTATCATCTTAGGACTGCCATGGCTCCGGGCTCACTGCCCCACCATCAACTGGTCCACTAGGGAAGTTCTCTTTTCCTCCTTTTACTGTCAGCACCATTGTCAGCAGCTAGGGTCGGAAGTCTCTCCTGCTATGCTATGCCTAGACGTGGACCCGGATCCGGAAACCCGCTTAGCTGTCCCCTCCGTCTACCATGAATTCCTTGATGTGTTTAGTAAGAAAGGGGCAGACGAACTTCCACCTCACAGGCCCTATGACTGCCCGATAGAGCTGTTGCCCGGTGCTGAGATACCATTTGGCAGGATTTATCCCCTCTCAGAAGTACAGCTGAAAGCCCTCAAGGCTTATCTAGACGAGAATCTGGAAAAGGGATTCATTCGGCCCTCTACTTCTCCGGCAGGTACAGGGATTTTCTTTGTAGAAAATAAGGACCATTCCCTACGACCCTGCATTGACTACAGAGACCTCAACAAGGTCACAGTTAAAAACCACTACCCTCTACCTCTGGTCCCAGAATTGTTCCAAAGGCTCGGGTCAGCTACAATATTCACCAAGTTGGATCTTCGTGGGGCTTACAATCTCCTTCGCATCCGGGAGGGTGACGAGTGGAAAACGGCCTTCCGAACACGGTTCAGCCATTTTGAATACCTTGTAATGCCCTTTGGGCTTTGTAATGCTCGGGCCACCTTTCAACACCTGTTGAACGACATTTTCCGGGATTATCTGGACCAATTCATCATCATCTACTTGGACGATATCCTCATTTTTTCAGCCACATTGGATGAGCACCGCAGGCATGTCAAGTGTGTGTTACAGCGCCTCCGACAATACGCTAAGGCTGAAAAGTGTGCATTCAGGTGCTCCAGCATTCCGTTCCTGGGCTCCTTATTATTTCAGTTACCGGAATCACTATGGACACACAAAAGGTGTCTGCCATCTTGGAGACCAGCTCCCGTAGACAGAAAAGGGGTCCTATGATTTGTAGGCTTCGCCAAATTCTATAGGAAGTTTGTCAAGGGGTTCTCTGCGGTGATTGCACCAATTACCCAGCTCACCAAGCAGAACACTCGCTTTCACTGGACCTCTGAAGCCCAAGAAGCCTTCCTAAAACTTAAGCAGCTGTTCACATCTGCACCTGTCTTAAAGCACCCGGATTCTGCCTTACCTTACATCCTGGAGGTGGATGCCTCAGAGACTGCAGTAGGAGCAGTCCTCTCCCTGAGGCAAGGCCCAAAGGCTTCTCTCCACCCTCTCGCCTTCTTTTCCCGCAAGCTCTCTGCCCCTGGGAAAAATGATAATGTGGGTGACCGGGAACTCCTAGCCATCAAGTCCGCCTTGGAGGAGTGGCGGTATCTACTGGAGGGAGCTGCACACCCTGTTATGGTCTTCACCGACCATAAAAATCTAGAATACCTATGCAGGGCCAAAAGGCTTAGACCCCGTCAGGCACATTGGGCTTTGTTCTTCTCCCGCTTTCAACTACACATCACCTACAGGCCGAAGAACACAAAGCCTGCCGCTTTATCTAGGATGTTCAGTGAACTAGGAGAGTCCACACCACCAGACACCCTCCTTTCACCACAGCACTTCCTGTTGACCCAAGAGGACTTACTGTCCCAGATAAGACAGTCCCTGGCCAAAGCCACTACGGCTCCAGACCCTAGGCTGACAATGAAGGATGGGCTGTGGTGGTACCGTGATAAAGTATTCGTCCCAAAGGAATTACGCCTCTCAGTGCTGGAGCTTAGCCATGACCACAAGCTGGCGGGACATTTTGGGGGTCAAAAGACTGCGGAGCTGCTGTCGCGCTCCTTTTGGTAGCCATCTGCCCACAAGGACTGCAGGGAATATGTCAGCACTTGTCCCGTTGTGCCCAAAACAAGACCAGCCGGGCTAAAGCTTGGGGTCTGTTAAAACCGCTGCCCAGTCCAGAGCGCCAGTGGTCCCACATTTCGATGGACTTTATATTAGAGCTAACTCCATCTGAAAGATTCACTTCCATCTTTGTAGTGGTTGACCGCCTTACCAAAATGGCACACTTTATCCCCATGAAAGAGACTCCTACCGCAGCTGAAACTGCAGAGAAGCAGTTAGTTTTCATGGAATTCCCATCAACATCGCGGGATGCAGTTCCCATCCCGGGTCTGGAAAGCCTTATGTACTGCTTTGGGATTCCAATTAGCATTCTCATCGGCCTATCATCCCCAAACAAATGGTCAGACAGAAAGGACTAATCAGACCTTAGAACAGTGCCTCCTCTGTTTCTCCTCCTTTGCTCCGGACGACTGGGTCTTACTGCTACCAATAGCCGAGTTTGCCTACAACAACACCGTACACTCAGCGACCAAGCAATCTCCATTTTGGGTGAATCTCGGCTACCACCCCACATTTATACCCAACTTAATCCCAGAAAGTACGGTGTCAGCAGTAGAGAAAACAACAGAATTCCTAGAAAGGAACAATAAATTATTACAGGAGACACTGTCCCGGGCACAGGAACACTATAAGAGGGCCTTTGACAAAAGGAGATGTGGGGAACTGGTCTTATAACCTGGTGACCGAGTCTGGTTAGCAACCAAGAACCTGAGGCTGTCTTGCCCGTCGAAGAAACTGGGACCCAGGATAATTTCCTGGACCGGAGGACGACTCCACCCCACCTGAGCAAATCCTTGTGGATGGTGAAGAAGATTTCAAGGTGGAGGCCATTCTCGATTGCAGGAAGAAGCAGGGCATCACCCAGTTCCTGATCAAGTGGAAGGGGTATGGACCGGAAGAGAGCTCATGAGAGCCCGAAGAATATATCCATGCTAAAGAGCTTGTTAAATGGTTCTGGAGGAGACACCCAGACTTAAGGGCCCAGTTGGGCATCCGGAGGCTGCCCCTTGGGGGGACAATGTTAGGAAAAGATCCATGCCTTCAGCTGTTTTGGCCACTTGTGCGTGCGCCTGTGCGCTTCTGCACGTGCTGGGAACGGTGCCAAATGGCTCTATTTAGTTCCTCCATGCCCCGCAGCCAGTGCTGTCCATTCTACAGCGTTACGAGTGCCTTTCAGTGAACTGTTCCGAGTTTCCTGTTTACCTGTGACCCAGCTTGAACCCGTATCTGCTTGAACTCTGTCTGCACTGACGCCCGGCTTGCCTATGACCACTCTTCTGTCTGACCCCTGTGTACCTCCACCTGCCTGCCTATTAACCACCCTGCCTGCACCTGACCATCCAATTGCCTGCTCCTCCTGTGCTGCTTTGCCCGCATGTTACTGACCCGGCCTGCATCACTACTCTTCAGCCTTGCACGGATTTCTGGAAGACATCATACCATCATCTGTGTCCATGCCAGCCTGTGCTCCAGCGCTCCCTGTCTGCTCTGGAACCAGGGCCGTAAGAGAGGTTGCCTACTGCATAAGTCAGACTCTACCATCAGGTACGTGACAGGTTGTTTCGGGGGGCCAAACAAACGGTCGAATCACCTGATTGTTCGCCGAGTGACCAAACAACTGAACAGCAAAAGTTTGGCTCGAACTTAAGCTCGGACCGAACCGTTCGCCCATCCCTACGTAGCTGTACTGTATTGCCGGTTCCCGGCAATATCGATAAGAATCACTAAAAAAGCATTGCTTTGGGGGATCCCCCCAGTCCATACAAGGCCCTTTGGGTCTGGTGTGGATTTTAAGGGGAACACCGGCCACAATGTTAAAAAATTTAGTAGGGCCCCCCCAAAGTCCATGCCAGGCCCTTCAGGTTTGGCATGGATTTTAAGGGGAACTCTGTGCCAATTTTTTTTTAAAAATGGTGTAGGGGTCCCCCCAAAGTCCATACCAGGCCCTTCAGGTCTGGTATGGATTTTAAAGGTAACCTTGAACCAAATTTTAAAAAAATGGCATAGGGGCCCCCCCAAAATCCAAACCAGACCCTTATCCAAGCACCCAGCCCTGGCATGGCAGGAGGGGGTGGGGACTAGCGAGCGCCCCCTCCCTACCAGGCCACATGCCCTCAACATGGGGAGGGAGCTTTAGGGGAGAAGGGCCTCATCCCCACAACCCTGGTTGGTGGTTGTGGGGGTTTGCAGATGGGGGGCCTATTGGAATCTGTAAGCCCCTTTTAATAAGGGGGCTCTCAGATCCTGATCCCCCCTATGTGAATGGGTAGGGGTACATTGTACCCCTACCCATTTGTGACGAACGCGGGTATCAGATCGCTGCCCTCCTCACCGACCGGCGACTGAGGACCCCCCTGATCCAATACCGCACTTGTCACGAACATAACAATGCCACTCTCAGCTGCTTTCAGCACAAAGATTTCCCAGTTTGCGGGATCACCATCTAAGTGTCAGCCGCTTGAGAGCGATTGTTACAGGGCTAATTCAAGCAATTAACCCTTTCACTGCCACCACTTCTGGATTCCGGCCAGAAGACCTTTATGTTAGCAATACCAGTATTTCAGAATAACCGTCTGTACACACACTGTCACCTGCAGCCAGATATATTCAGATGCGTTATTCTAAAAACAGTAGCGCTCTTCGAAGGAACAGATCCGTGATAGTTGCATTAAGAGCTTTAGGGACAAAATTAACACTTTTCAAAATAAGGTTTAATAATGAAAAGGTCAAGTTTTAGGTGCAGTAAAATATTTACAGAAAAATAAAAGTACAAAGTGAGACAAATTTACAGCAAAGGGACAGAATGAAAAAAGAAATACCTTGCCTTTGAAATGTCTGTGCCTAATCAGTGTTCACACCCATGCGATCCGATTCCTGACAGAGTTTGCAGCGCGATCTACAAACTGATTTGGGGGTGTCATTAGCTTGCTATTGACATTCCCAGCAGTTTGCATATGGCAGTGTGAACTGCCTGTGAGTCAGCTGCAATGCGGAACCCTGTGAATCCACTGCAGGTTCCCGCACCCGACTCACAGGCAGTTCACACTGCCATATGCAAACTGCTGGGAGTGTCAATAGAAAGCTAATGATACAACCAAATCAGTTTGCATATCGCCCTGCAAACTGCAAATTCAGAAAGGAATCTGATTGCATGGGTGTGAACACCCATGTGATCCAATTCTGCTGTGTAACAAAAAAGGGTCCTGTGCGAGTTTGGTTTGGATGCTATGCAAATTCAGCCATACCATCTGTATGGCTGAATTTGCATAGCACAGAGATGTGATTTGCACTGCAGCAGTGTGAACCGGCCCTAAGGAAGTTAATCCACTTCTAAAAACGAATTAAAAAGTAAGAAGTTACAAAAGAGAAAAGCAACAAACAAGCAAAATCAATTTCCTTTTATTTTGCTACCAGAAACACAAGTATGTACATATTTACTGGCATTAAAGTATTTTACAGTATATATGGTGCTACATTTAGCAAAACAGTTAGCAATTGGGATCTACGGGCCTTGCTCATAGGAGCTTACAATCTAAAATTGGACTAAACCTTACAGTGGACACAGCTTTACTTTCACAGTGTATAACAGCCCACACATTTCATAGAACAACTAATCAACAATGCCCACCAACTCACATAACATTTTCAGCTGCAAAATTATAGACAGGTACTTAACAGTCATTCTAACAAAGCATTACAACATAATATTAAAAAAGGCACATATTCAAACAATAACACCCATCACCCCCCCCCCCAATTCTACACACATACATTGGGAAGTATTTCTCCTAGAAGAATGCATGGTAAGACAAACATTATGCACCCCAATCTGACAGCATGGTCAAATCAATCCACTTTTGAGGGTCAAAATGCACAATAATTTCAGAAAACAAACAGCTCTAGTGAGGCATTTGTCATTATGCACAATATCATTCCTTATCCTAAAAAAAAACCCCAGCAAAAACTTGGCCTCTTGTCAGGCCAAACCAACCCCCCCTACTGAAGTCCTTTATATAAGATAGCACACTGACACATGCCCAAGAAGTACACGCCCACCAGTATCTTTCAAACTGTTCAAATTGATTTCACCTGAGGAGCTGCAATATCTAATACTATTTGCTGTGTTAACCCTTGGCTATGTGCATCAGATTAGTATAACTCCAGGACAAAATTCTAAGTCAGTGGTTCTCAACCCTGTCCTCAAGTACCCCCAACAGGTCATGTTTTCAGACCTTCCATTATTTTGCACAGGTGATTTGATCAGTTTCACTGCCTTAGTAATTACCACAGCCATTTTATCTGAGGGAAATCCTGAAAGCATGATCTGTTGGGGTGCCTTGAGGACTGGAGTTGAGAAACACTGATCCAAGCAACAGTTTTTCAGCCAAATATTGCTCTATCTGGTTGAGGTCAGGACTCTGTGCAGGTTAGTCAAGTTCCTCCACCCCAACCTCCCTCATCCATGTCTTTATGGACTTTGCTTTGTGCACTGGTGCGCAGTCATGTTGGAACAGGGAGAGGCCATCCCCAAACTGCTCCCACAAAGTTGGGAGCATGAAATTGCCCAAAATGTCATGCTGATGCCTTCCCTTCACTGGAACTAAGGGGCCAAGCCCAACCCCTGAAAAACAACCCCACATCATAATCCCCCTCCACCAAATGATTTGGACCAGTGCACAACGCAAGGTCCATAAAGACATGGATGAGGGAGGTTGGGGTGGAGGAACTTAACTGACCTGCACATAGTCCTGACCTCAACCAGATAGAACACATTTTGGCTGAATTAGAGCGGAGACTGTGAGCCAGGCCTTCTCATCCATCATCAGTGCTTGACCTCACAAATGCACTTCTGGCCAAACATTCCCATAGACACACTCCTAAACCTTATGGACAGGCTTCGCAGAAGAGTTGAAGCTGTTATAACTGCAAAGGGTGGGCAAAATCAATATTGAACCCTACGGACTAAGACTGGGATGCCATTAAAGTTCATGTGCGTGTAAAGACAGGTGTCCCAATAGTTTTGGCTATCTGGCAAGATTTGCAATGGTGGTGGAACCCTAATACACATAAATACTACATTTAGACATAATTGATGTAAGGCTCTGAACCACAAGTTATGTTTATCAATATAGGGAGAACAAACAACATCTCTACATGATGTGGCATGTTTGGGATTCAAACCCGGGAACCAAGTTCTGTTAGGCAGCTGTGTTACCTTTTGAGCCACAGAGCTTATACAGATTGAACCTTCCTACACACATATACTGCATTTCTTTGGACATATGGGTGATGGAATAACATTAGTCAGGAGTAGAGTTGAGCGAACCTCTGGAAGTTCGGGTTCTGCTGGTCCGTCCGAACTTCGGGACAAAGTCCGGGTCCGGGTCCGGACGGAACCCGAACGATCGCAAAAATAAAAAAATTTTTATAAATTTCAATAAAGGGACAGGGGTAAAAAAACATCCCGTGAACGGGATGGGAATGGGGGTAAAATGAAGGAAAACGTCGGGAGATCCCGAAAGGTACTGAAACAATGTCGGTAAAAACACGGATTTTCAAGCCCAGGGGTAACTAAAGTTACCCCAAGCCACAGGCACGCTAGCAAGCCCAAGGCAGGCCTGGGCCTGGGCCTGAAACAGGGCTTCAAGCCTGCCTGGTCGTCTTGGGCTTGAAGGTCTCCAAGCGAGTTGAGATGAGGACTGATTACAATAAGGTAGTGGGTATACAGGTTTCTTTACGTC
>BLSH010029345.1:243031-272507 GCA_018402905.1 Glandirana rugosa
ACTGCAATGTCAACACTATATCCTCCATTGCTGGCACTTCCATCATCTTCCGGTCTTCTTTCGAGTTCAGAGTCCTACCGCCTATTGATTTGTCTGGTCAGGATGACATGACATCACTTTTATTACCCCAACAAACAGGGTTACAAAGCAGAAATTTCCCATGCAAGGCATACTTAGCAGAATACAATAATACTTAAAGCTGAATTTCACCCTAAAGGGGAAGTTTCGCTTTATGCACTCCTTTTCTTCTTTTGGAACCTTTTTTTTTATTTTTTAGAGACAGGACAGACATTTTTTTGACAGGTAAACGCTCCCACTTTAGATTAGATCTCCTAGGCAATTCCTCAGGGAAGCCCCCCCACCAGTAACCTTTTGAGACACGTCATAGGGTCCCAGAAGGCTGTGGGACCATTTACAAAGCACAGGACGCCTCACACATGTGCAGTGGGATCTGGCTGTGAAGCCACAAGAAGTCACGGCTGGCTTTCCACAGTTAACATGCCAGCGTCGGGGACCCGAAGAACAGCAAAGAGCCAGCTTGGGTGAGGACAGCTCTTGTACGCCGGACAGGTAAGTGTACTAGCTTGTGTTGGAGGCTGTGCTGGACTGACTGGATTGGTCACTGGTCCTGGGTGGGTATTCGTGTGGGCAAAAAGAAACAAATGCTTTTCGGTGGAAAGTGCCCAGTGATAAATCGCGGCAATGGTGGTGGGGATTGGGCTGCTGCCTTTTCTGTGCGACCTTATTGTCATTTCAGCATGTAGACTTAGATAAAAAGAAAAGAGCGACCGTTGTCCAGATAAAAAGGAGCGTCTTTGGACACCGGATGCCCACTTTTTATCTAAATTTTTATTAGAAGTCAGCAGTTGCACTGTATTGGTAGTTTCTGACTTTTTTTTTATTTTTTTGGGTGAACAGGGTGAAGAACCTCAGTAAAGCCCAGCCTCCTGCCTATGTTTTTTGCTGTCTAGTCACTCTAAAACGGGTGTCAGGAACCTGTAGATCGCTATCTACCAGTAGACTGGGGACTGGTAGATCGCAGTCTGGGATTGCTGACCTGCCATTCCAGAGAATCAAAGAAAGTACAATACAGAGGGGCTACTTGTAAAGTTAGAGCTGTAGAAGAGAGCAAGAGCCATATAAGCAGATGCCTCCTCTGTAGTACTGGCTCCTCCTGTTCCATGCGGAGTGATACCAACTGCACTCCACCTCTTATCCCGGCTGGTGGTCTTCAGAGTGGTGCCAGCAGCAGGAAAGAACATTTTCAGGTCAATGTGAAGCAATACACTGAGCATAATGGTATAGGTCTGCTTTAATACTGATGTGCTGTGGTTTACCCACACCGCGGGTTTGCCATAGACTTCTATTATATCCTGCTGTTTTACCACCCCCTAACACAAGTGCTGCTCCTCTGAAAAACGTTCCGAGTGTGTGTTAATAGGTGGTGAGGAGGCGATATGTTGCCTTCTCAATACCTGATTTAAACCCATGATTATCATGCAATACACGCATTTGCAACACGATAGTCCTGCAATTAGAAGTTTAAATCAGGTGTGAGGAGGCGACACTGTGACCGGTGATCTTTGACTTCTCCCATGTTTTGGTAGATCTCCACCTCTGTAAGGTTGCCTACCCCTGCTCTAAAGAGAACACTCAGACTAAATCTGCATTGCTCTCCCCAGACCTTTTCTCGACCAGAGCCCTTATCTGTTCATCATAGACATCATAGAGTGCAAGCCCCAAGTATGCCCCTCTCATGCTGCATCACCTAGATCAGGGATATGCAATTAGTGAACCTCCAGCTGTTGCAGAACTACAAGTCCCATGAGGCATAGCAAGACTGACAGCCACAAGCATGACACCCAGAGGCAGAGGCATGATGGGGACAGAAAATACAAAAGTGCCTCTAAGTGTAACCGTAGTAGCGGATATTTTATTAAACCAATAAAAAGGTACTCACAAACAAATGGAGTGGAAGGGCATTGCAGTGTGAGCCACTGTGGGCTATACTCAGCAAACACGCCAGCTGTCCAGAAGTGGTGGAGATGTGCAGGAGATCTCGCAGTGCTCTGGGGTGGAGGAAATCGCCACCACTTCTGGCCAGCTGGCGTGTTTGCTGAGTATAGCCCGCAGTGGCTCACACTGCAATGCCCTTCCACTCCATTTGTTTGTGAGTACCTTTTTATTGGTTTAATAAAATATCCGGTACTACGGTTACACTTAGAGGCCCTTTTGTATTTTCTGTCCCCATCATGCCTCTGCCTCTGGGAGTCATGCTTTTGGCTGTCAGTCTTCCTATGCCTCATGGGACTTGTAGTTTTGCAACAGCTGAAGGTCCGCTAATTGCATATCCCTGATCTAGATTGAACTTCTATCTGAGTGCAGCCCCTTCCAAAAACCGTGTTCCACCCTTTCTTTTTTTTTCTTTCTTTATTCTTTTTTTTTTCCTTTTCTTTTCTTTCTTTCAATAAAATCGTCACATTCACCTACATAAGCATAAAAAAATTCAGTTTAAAGTACCTAGTGTATATGTGAAAGCTATTTCCAGATCTTCATCAAACACTCATTTTCTCCTGACGTGCACATTTACTGTACGGAGCTTGATGTATGAGATCCCAAAGCAGCACAGGGGTGTTGCCTTATCTTTGCTTATTCAGCAAAGATTAAAACCAGTTGTTACAGCAGTTGACACTGTAATATTTTTTTTCTCTAGACAGTACATAATCAGGTGACTGTAACAGTTAAAGGAGAGCTCAAAGAAATGTAACTGAAAGGCGTAGGAAGAGGTAATTGTTAACTACACCTACCTCCATTTTCAGAAAAATGGCTCTCCATAAATCTTGCCAAGGGCAAGCAGTAATGTTATCAGTTATGTGGGTTTTATACTGCCTGCCCCTGGGTATGAACCAAAGGCATTGAGCTAAGGGTACTGCTGCACTTTGGGCACAGTTTTCACAAAGCCCATATCACACAAAGGATAGCACAAGGGTACACTTCCCTCCAACTGACCTTTCTAGAGATGTTCCTGGAGTTCACCTTTAGGCTGGATTCACAAGTACATTGTGGTAACCCGTGTTCTGTATGTTGGTAAGCTGCGGTTCCATTTATTGTGAGGGCTTATTCACACAACAACACAGCATGCTGCAGTGCACCCATTTTCATGTATCGACAAGCGTTGCGATGCACGTAAAGACCAAAAGTGCTCACATTTCAGTGGAAGAATGCAGTGTTTCGGGGCTGTGCAGTACCCCTTTGTCAGGCATGGGATTGGGTCTACTCTGTGCAACACCTTAGGGCTCATTTACACTTGCTTTGGCTTCAATGCACATTAAAGATCCTACTGCCTCAGCATGCTTTTACTCAGTATTGTGTGTGCAGAGCATAGATTATGTTCAACTTTTTTAGCATTCTTTATGTATCCGGCTTGCAGAAGGGCCTCAGTGAAAATCAGAAGCAGCATGTATCATATATCGTCTAGAGTGTTATGGCCCCCCTCCATCCTTCCAGCATGCAGCACGTGAGCCATGGGACTGTGCGAAGTCTGCTTACATAAACATAATCCACGAGCACCATTGCAACATTAGTAGGGCTGGTAACTATTGTTTAATGGGCCAGCAATGTTTGTATATGCGCCATTAGGTCTGTGTTTATAATGCAGCCCTTTCCAGATATTATTATTATTATTATTATTATTAGATTAAATGTTCGCAAGCTCTGAGGTTATTTTCCAGATCACAATGTTTAGCTTTTCAATTAGTTCATGTATAGAAGGACGCCAGGTCCTTTTAGTATTTTTAGTCTCGTGGTCGTATGTGCAGTTCACTGTGAAGACTGTTACAAAATGTTATGCTAAATTAAGGCCCCTTTCACACGTGGGCGACTTGTCCTGTGACTTGTAGTTGTATCCCATGATTTCCAATGAGTACCATTCATATCTGTTCGACTTCAAAGTAGTCCCTGCAGGACTTTGATGCGACTTGAGGTACATAGACCTCAGGATTACACAGGCATTGCTTCAAGGCGCATCAAAATCGCTGTAAAAGCGCACGACTTTCAAGTCGCACAAGTGTGAAAGGGGCCTAAAGCTTCTCAGGAAACATATCGACAAAATGATGTGACAGAGGTGTTAGAAAATATCAGATGTGGTGAAAGAGAGAAAAGGGGATTTATTGCCTTGTGGCAATATTAAAGGCTTTTTTTAAATTTTAAAAATAACAAACCTGTCATACTTACCTGCTCTGGGTAATGGGTTTGCACAGAGCAGCCCAGATCCTCCTCTTCTCGGGTCCCTCGCTGGCGCTCCTGGCCCTTCCCTCCTGCCGAGTGTCCCTAGAGCAAGCAGCTTGTAATGGGGGCACCCAAGCAGGCTCGCTCTGGAGCCGTGGCTCAGCTTGCCCATTCACAGATAGAGCTGTGGCTTGACCCCGTACCCTCTCTCTCTCCTCATTGGCTCACTGGCTGTGATTGACAGCAGCAACCGATGTTGATTGACGTCACAGAGCCGGTCCTGGCTGGGGAAAGATCGTGACCATATGTTCGGGATCCACCCAGGAGCCTTGAGCGGCACCTCGCTCAGCTCCTCAGCCTAGGCCAGCCGTTCCGCCCCCTTCGACAACCCAGCGCTCCAGGGAGCATGGGGGGGGGGGGTGGGGTGCAGAGCAGACAGCAGTGACTGATGATCACCAGATCGCTGCTCAGAGCGGCGAGGAGAACTGATCGATGCTGCATCCACCAAGGTAAGTATGATTTAACAAAGAAAAAAAAACCCTTACTTATCTTTTAACTGAGCTGTATGATTTAAACCCTTTTGCTGCTATGTCCATACATCGTAAAACCCGATAGCAGGGAGTTTTACACACATCTGGTGGTAGCAGAATCCTGCTTTTTCTGATTGCTCATGCACACCCTCAGTACCTGAATCACCACCCCCCCCCCGCGCACACCCTGCATGTATTGCAGGCACGGTTTACCTCTGTTGGCCCGGGACCACCATGGCAGGTGCCGGCGGGAGGAGGGAAGGAAGAAGAGCGGACACACATCTCTCCTCCCCTTCTTGCTGTGACCCAGAAAGCGACGTCTATGATGTCACTGTTGGGTCAGCCTCTGTGTCTCTGGCCAGCATAGCCAGGAAGAGATGTATTGCAGTGCGATCTTCATTGCAAAACATTCAGTGGGGCCCAGAGGAGACATGTAGGGTCTCTTAGAGAACCAATCAATACACGCAGATTGCGGGGTTTTTTTTTACCAAAAATATGAGGAAGAACATAAATCGTCCGAAACCGATGAGAAAAAATGTTTTTTTTTTATATATTTTTTTTTGGATTTGTATTCTAGCAAAACGTAAGAAAAGATGAGAAATGACACAGAGGTGATCAAATACCACCAAAAGAAAGCTCCACAAAAAAAACAAAAAAAAGGACGCAAATTTAGTTTGGGTACAACGTCGCACGACCGTGCAATTGTCCGTTAAATCGACGCAGTGCCGAATTGCAAAAAGTGTTCTGGCCCTAAAGTGGCTGAAGTGGTTAAAGGGGGCATTGCTCAAAGGGGGTGTGGTTCGAGTCTCGAGGGATGGCGGAAGAAGGAAACAGGTTAGGGAAGGGAGAGAGAAGGAAGGAAAGAAAGAGAGGTATGGAGGGACAGCAGGCCCAGATCCTACACCACAATAGAAATATGTTAATTCCAGAAAGCTTAACAATCAGCAGATAAAGATACTCCAAACACTTGGTGTTAGTACTTCAATCATCCCGGCATTATGGTTGTTATGGTGACAAGATGATTGAAGCGCATTATTTCTATTATTACAATGTAATATTAAATGAAATAGTTCAACTCACCATAAAGCAGAATCTGTGGGAGCCCTGAGCGTGTCACTTGCCACATCGCCTGCCACCAGATGTCCCCAGCAGAGTCCCTTCTTGCATCAAATGTCCCCTAGCAGAACCCCTCCTTATATCCAGTGTCTCCAGCAGAGTCCCTCCTTACACCAGGTGTCCCCAGAACGGAGTCCCTCCTTACACCAGGTGTCCCCAGAACGGAGTCCCTCCTTAGACCAGGTGTCCCCAGAGCGGAGTCCCTCCGTGCATCAGGTGTTCCCAGAGCGGAGTCCCTCCATGCATCAGGTGTCCCCAGAGCGGAGTCCCTCCTTGCATCAGGTGTCCCCAGAGCGGAGTCCCTCCGTGCATCAGGTGTCCCCAGAGCGGATTCCCTCCGTGCATCAGGTGTCCCCAGAGCGGAGTCCCTCCTTGCATCAAGTGTCCTCAGCGGAGTCCCTCCTTACATCAGGTGTCCCCAGCGGGGAGTCCCTCCTTACATCAGGTGTCCCCAGCAGGGAGTCCCTCCTTACATCAGGTGTCCCCAGCGGGGAGTCCCTCCTTACATCAGGTGTCCCCAGCGGGGAGTCCCTCCTTACATCAGGTGTCCCCAGCGGGGAGTCCCTCCTTACATCAGGTGTCCCCAGCGGGGAGTCCCACCTTACATCAGGTGTCCCCCAGCGGGGAGTCCCTCCTTATATCAGGTGTCCCCAGAGTGGAGTCCCTCCTTACATCATGTGTCCCAGTTACCCCTTTTCACCCGGGTAGTGACGGCACTGCCTGAAATAAATGGCCTTCTTGCCATTTACAGAAGACAAGCACTGGAGGCCTCTTGGTTCTTCCTTATGAGCTGGTCTTCTGTAAAATGGTCGACGGAGATAGAACCAGCAGTGCCAGCCGCGGACCACTAGCAGCAGCAGGGAATGGGGAAAACATGGATTTCTTGGGACATTTCCTGGGAATCTGTAAGACCGGGACAAAGGTCTAAATCCTGGGAATGTCCCGGGAAATTCGGGACTGTTGGCAAGTATGATATTTTACTCATGAATATGGAATATGAAAGGTTAACTATGTACATTTTCTCATTTTTGTATGTTTTTTCCTTTTAAACCAGCATTTCCATCTATGAATATGATTTAATAATTGTTAATTATGTACATTTTCTCTTGAATATGTCTAATATTAAAAAATCCTGAATTTTATCACAATCCATCATTGTAGTTGTAATTGTAGTTGCTGAACACCACCTCGCTTCATTTTAAAGTCCCATATCAATGCATTCTCTTCTTTATAAGTATGATATCAACGCGCACGCCAGCAATAATTCTAGCACTAGACCACCTCCATAACATTAAACTGATGACCTATAGGCTCGGGCACTGAAGACTATTGTCATTTTACAGATGCACACAAATTTATGGATTGACATGTTGGGTATCTATTTACTCAGTGCAAGCTTGTCTTTTATATTTTACCAAAAATGTAGGTAGTTAATTGCGTTTGTTTGCCCTAAAATTCACATTAGTGTGTTTTTTACTGAAATTTTGCATTTCCTAGACCACTGCTGTAATATCGTGACATAAAAAATTGGAACTACCACTATTTTATTCTCTAGGGTGTCTGCTTTCAGAAAATGTATAATGTTTGGGGGTTTGTGTAATCTTTAAGCCCAAAATGATTTTTGAAATGTGTGCAAAAACGTTTCTGGCAGCGAAAAGGTTAAAATAACATCTGTAGAAAGAGCGTAAAGAGAGCGCATATTCTGCTTGGAGTTTATCCTTTGCTGGCTGCAAGTGGTAAATATGAAATATTCATATGCATTGATTAGTAAATAGTTTTCTTGATGGGGAAAGTTAATTTTATTGCATGCATGCAGATTTGTCCTATATGCCAAGAATGATATAATTCATGAATTTCTAGATTTGTTTATAACTTTTCTTTTACAGTATTTCATTTTTACCTGCTAAAATAAAAAAATAAAAAAAATAATTTTTACTTCTGGATATAAAAAGTAAATCCTAGACCTGGAATAATTCCTCTTTTTTAATAAATAAGATTATTCATTTTAAGACCATCATTTACACCTGACTCTAATTTACTGAGGTTTAGTTGTTTTTTCAAACTTTCAAGGTGTCAGTTTTTTTTGTTGCTTCGCAGGTGCGCACATATTTGGTATCTATTTACTTCACACAGCCTTATCTTTTTATATTTTACAAAGAAATTGGGTATGTTTTGTGTTTGTGGACACTAAAATTAAGTTTACTTTATTTTTTACTGAAAATATAGGTTTGATGACTTTTGCGCAAATATTGTGAAACAAGAAAAAAATCCATATTTTTTTTATACAAAAAGTATAAAACAGGCTGAATCCTCCAGCTGACCGATACTTTCTAATTACTTATTTTCCTTTTGGACATCAGATTGTGTGGTTATCACCAACTCATATATAACCCATAAAAATCTGAAAACCAAGAGCCTTCAGACTTAGGACATTGGCCTTAAACCACAGACCTACCCTCTACTACGCTCATGTGTGAAGCCCCTTCTGCCTAGAAGACTGCCTATCGAAAGATTTATTAGGGGTCTAACAGACTACCCCAGGTACCCAGCCAAGTAGACTTTATAACAGCAGGGCATACCCAAACTTTATCCAGTGTATAATAGGGTGTCCTCAATCTCTCTTTTGGGTTTGAAGGGTCCTGAAGAAATGTGCAGTTTTCTTTTTACTGTATACCTAAAGGGGTAGGCAACCTGCGGCCCTCCAGCTGTTGCAAAACTACAAGTCCCATCATGCCTCCGGAGAGTAATTGTACCCATCAGCCTTGCAATGCCTCATGGGAAATGTAGTTCTACAACAGCTGGAGGGCCGCAGGTTGCCTACCCCTGTAATACAGTACATTGCAGCATACCAGTCCTTAGTTGTGTTGGTTGCTTTAGTTTTATTTTATTTTCTTCAAGTACAGAAAAAATTCTGTTGATCCTGTGGGAAAGCCAGTGTCCTGGTAATGTCTTGTGCACTGATCTAAATTCTCAAAAAATGGCATTGGTATTCCAAGTTAAATTCTGTAAACTGCAAAACCCCTCCTCCATTTGTGATGAAGATAAGGAGAAGGGGAAGTGTTTGTTGTCTAAATAAGGAGTGAGCAGCCTATGGGGACAATCATTCTCCTCCACAGATACGGTACAATGGGTGAGCATTGTCACCTTGGGACAAGAAGTGTGTTACTGGGAAGATCACCAGCTAAAAAAAAAAAAAGAAGAAAATTAAAGTAATTTGCAATTGTAAAGGTTGTGATTAAAAAAAACTAACATGTTTTATTTACCTGCTCTGTGCAATGGTTTTACACAGAGCAGCCCCAATCCTCTTCTTTTTTGGGTCCCCCGCCACTGGTCTGGACTCCTCCCCCCTGCCAAGTGCTCCCAATAGCAAGCCTCTTACTATGGAGGCACTTAAGCAGGCTCATTCCCGAGCCACGCTGTCCATTTACACACAGAGCATGGCTTGCCCCCCCCCTGCTCTTTCCTCATTGGCCCACTTGCTGTGATTGACAGCAACAGGAGCCAATGGCACCCCTGCTTTGTGAGCCAATGAGGAGAGAGGCACCCAGGAAAGTTGCTGCTCTCAAGCACATTGCTGGATCGAGATGGGACTCAGGTAATTATAAGGGGAGGGGAGGGCGGCTGCACCCAGAAGGTTAAAATCATTTCTGCCTTTAGAAATACTTTAAGCAGAATAATAGAGCAGTGAGCCAAATAGATCTTGCATATGTAAGCTTGCATGCATATATGTATGTATGCGTGTATATATACAGTATATTGTATATGCTATGTTTGTCAAGCCATACATGTTATTGTAGTTGATTCAAAGGCCCCTTTTCATCAGAAAAGAGAGATGACAATGTTTAGAAATGTATATTTCACATTCTACAAAAAGTATTCCCAAGTGTTGAGAACATCCTTTTTACCATAAATGTGACTTCTGTTTTTAAACACCCTAACCCCCCCACCCACCCAAATCCCCATCCTAACAAGAAACAGGGAGCCCAGGGTCATCCCGTTATTCTTTACCTTTTAAAAAAAAAATTTAGGCATTTTGCTTATATTTCTTCTTGGTGACCTGGCCAACAACACACTTTCTGTCTTAAGGTGTCTCCACTCAATTGTAGAATCAATGGAGACCCCTTTTGGACTGCAGCATTGTCAGTCTGGGGAGAGGTTAATGTTGCATATAGCAGTGGCTAGCAGACATTCAGGACTACTGCCACCTCCTTTGCCTGTTTTTTTTTTTTTATTGCCTGAGTGTTTGGCTCATGGGCAAGTACCTCCTGTCAGTCTCTGCAGCCCACGTTAAAATTGCCATGGCTGAGGCATGTGTACAGCCCTGTCAGACTTGTGTTGACTAATGTTAGAATTTCAGTGGGTGGTAAAAAGCAGCTCAGCCCCTACTGCAAGTGTGAAAGAGCCTTTAGCCCCCCCCGTTCACATCGGTGTAACGTGTCCTGTGATTTGCCAAATCACATGAAAAGTCGCACCCTATTGTCAGCAATGGAACTGTTCAAATCGGGGTAGCTCTAACTTTGCGGTGCCGCACCTCTTTGAAAAAGGTTCCTGCACTATTTTTTGCAATTTCAGGTGTGACTTGCATAGGCATCTGTGTATGAAGTTGCACAGATGACCGCCTAGTCGCACCTAAAGTCACACTGACCTGCGGCTTTGAAATTGGGCAATTTCAAGGGAAGGCTTGAAAACTGTAAACTTGGACAGCCAGCTGAGACAGTTTTTACAAATGTCTGAGACAAATACAGCACTGCAGATGATACAGTGTTTCAAATGAAAACAGACACAATAAAAAAGTGGGTAGGGGCAGGTTTTATATTGTAGCAAATGCTTCTTGAGAGCAACTGAAGGAATTTTTGAACCACGCATACAGCAAATGCATACAGCAAATATGTCTCATCCTCTATCTAGTGTTTCCTGGTTAGCATTGCCTTGTTATGCAACAGAATTGATAAATGTCCTCCTGCTCCTCATTTGAAACCTCTTACATCCCCCCCCGTATACCATGTTACAGTGGAACTTCACTCTCCCAATCAACATTGATTATTTTTAATCCTAGTATTGCTAGCATTAGTAGATTGATAGGAAAGTATACCATATTTTCTTACATATCTTCTGTTACTTCCTGGTTTCTTGTCTAGGCAAATCATGTCATACATTCCATGAGTCTTCAGGAGAGAAGAAGGGTTTTTCTTAGCTATGCACACTCCCCTGCATGCATGCTTGAGCTAAGGGCAGATGGATTCCAAGAAGTAAATGTGAAATTAATCATTTGCCCTTACTCAAGATGGCCATGGCCAGAAATTCTGGGGGGGGGGGGGGGGGGTTCTCAACAAAATAAAGCATGAAGACATGCTTTGAACAGTAAAAAAAAAAAAAAGTTACATTTTGTATTTTTGGTTTATGGTGCTCAGATGCAGTGAAGATCCACGTTAGGACCAGGGCACGTTAGGACCAGGGCACTTTTTGCGATTCGGCACTGCTTCGATTTGACTGACAATTGTGCAGTCGTGCAACGTCGTACTCGAAATTTGTGTCCTTTTTCCCCACAAATAGAGCTTTTTTTTGGTGGTATTTGATCACCTCTGCGTCATTTATGATCACCGCAATAAACAAAAAAAAGAGCAACCATTTTGCAAAAAAAAACAATATTTCTTACTTTTTGATAAAATACAAATCCAAAAAAAAATCTAAAAAAAATAATTTATTCATCGGTGTTGGCTGATTTATATTCTTCTTCATATTTTTGGTAAAAAAATTGGCGTTTATTGATTGGTTTGCGCAAAAGTTGCCACGTTTACAAACCATGAGAATTAATTTCTGGCGTTTTTTACCATTTTTTTTTTTTTATTGGTAATGGCGGCGATCTGCGATTTTTATCAGGACTTGATATTGGGACAGACATTTTTGACACTTTTTTGGGACCAATGACATTTATACAGCGATTAGAAATTTAAATATCCACTGATTACTGTATAAATGTCATTGGCAGTGAAGGGGTTAACCTACAGGGGGCAGTGAAGGGGTTAATTGTGTTCCCTCGGCATGATTTAACTGGCGGTTCCCCGTTCTTTCCCTCTGGTAGGTCATCGCGGCTCACCGGCGGACATCAGGTCAGTTTGAACCGCGGGCACACTCCTGCAGAGTGCGGCGGGCATGAGAGCACGCTGCGCTCCCGCTCATTAGCTGCACACGCGCGAGCCGCCGTTTATAGACGGCGATTTGCGAAATAGAGTTACACTACAGCAGTAAATGTATGTGAGACTGTACGGAACAGATTAAAGAAGCTTACAGAAGTATCTGGGAACATGCATTTTTTACCACATTATTTTTAATAGTTGAACAGTAGACTGGTATTATTACTTAAAATTGGGTGATAAAATAAAACTGTTTGTTATACACCACTGTTGAATGACTAGTACTTTATTACTTGGACATTTTGATATCTGCATATTTTATTTTTAATCTTTTAAGTGGGTTTAAGAAACTATTCTATAAATATGCCTTAAAACATAATGTCTTTTTTACTATAACAGGAATAGCACTTGTAGGTTTGATGGGGCATAAGACATTTAGGTAGCTGCACAGCTGGAGTGTTTGTGCTGTTTTTAAACTGAATCTTTTGAAGCCCCCTTGGATTCTAGGCCCAGGCTGTCTTGAGGCCTAGTTTAGATTTATCCCCATCCCCATCCTTCAGGGTTCAGCACTGTTTAGGTCAGATCAATTTCGCTTAAAATCCTCATAAACGGGATCTTCATCTAATTGTAATAACTGAATTGTGATAACAATGTAGGAGAACTAATAGACCATTTAATGTGATTCAGTCAATGTGATACAACAATGTCCTCTCCTGAAACTCCCCTAATAAGCTGTTTAACTGTCATGTGATTTAATTTTCTGTCAATGAACTTTTGCAAGACATTTAACTGTCAGGTGATTTGAATTCTCATAATGGTCTCCTACAATGGGTTTAAGTGCTCATTCATATGTCTGGGCTAGTCTGCCACTGCTCTGAAAAGCAATCTGCGATAGACTTCTTTTTAAAGGTCATTTGACAGGCAGTGAGGAGCAGATATGTTGCCTTCTCACCACTTTAACGATCAAAATATTGAGCCACCGTGCGCCATTTTGCAGGGGGCTGTGACGTGGCTCTATTCATTTGAATTGGTTGCGTTTGTTGGAGGTGCCGGCTACCAAATGAGACATGCCTTTTAAATTTTGCAGCAGTTGCTGCATAGGTACAGTCCTGCATTTTAGTGTAGGTAGGCGGTCAGAGGCCTTAAAGCCACGGCTGTCCGCTTCAACGAGACCTAGCTAGCAGACAATTTAAATTGGAAACGTTAAGGAAAACCCAAAACGTTCTCATTGGAATTCATTAAAAGAGTGTGGTAGATACTTTTAAGTATTGTGTCATGGCTCTACACCACATTGTCGGTGCATGTCAGTGCTTGTGATGTTTGTGTACCTGTCGGGAACAAGTACATGAATTTCTCGCAGTAGTCAGTTGGCATTGAGACTCAGCCATTATTGAGCTCCTTGCTCGGCAAGTGTGCCTGTCCCATGGGTAAGTAGAGTCTGACGGGGAAATCTGAGAGACTAGTTCACCATCAGGTCCCCCTGCCTTGTGATTGACAGTGAATGGCAGTGGGCAGATTCTATAGACCAGCCTCTCTCAACCTTTTCAACACCGAATAATCCTTGAAATAATTCTCTGGTCTCGGGGAACCCCTGCTAAAAATTAAATATCTACAACTCATGATACATTAGTGTGATGGTCATTGGGAAGAATGCCCCTTACACTTGTGGTCATTGGGAAGAATTATCCCCTTACAGATAGCTAAAAAGATCAATGGTGTCATTGTGAATTTATCTGAGAGGTAGAAATTGACCATTGCTCAAGGAACCCCTAGCAACCTCTGGAGGAACCCTAGGGTTCCACAGAACCCTGGTTGAGAAACCCTGTTATAGACACTCTTGGGCTGTCTAATGCTATGGAATCAGCCCACTGCCACGTACTGTCAATCACAAGGAAGGTATGATCAGGAACTTTCTTTCAGCATCCCCATCAGGCCTGCAT
Source organism: Glandirana rugosa (assembly GCA_018402905.1). NCBI lineage: Eukaryota > Metazoa > Chordata > Amphibia > Anura > Ranidae > Glandirana > Glandirana rugosa. The sequence goes on from BLSH010029345.1 coordinate 256,979, forward strand.
CACTGGTTGCTAGAACACTGTCAGCCTGCATCCTAGTAACCAATGATGAAGCAAATACAAAAAAAGATAAATTTAACACATAACACCCCCAGTATTCTGGCCTTACTGTATGCCAAATAAGAGTTTGTTTTAATTACCTCCAAGAACTGGCAGTGATTTTTTTTTTTACATTTCGGCAGCCATAGGGACACATTTTAAAAATGATGCAAATAATGTGTTGGAACTGTTTCAAGGCTTTTGTGAATTAGCTGCAAGACTTTGTATTGGCAAATACCTCCAAGAAAGTATTGCAATCACTTTATTGAATCATCCTCTCTGTATGGAATGGGCCATGTTGAAGGGCCATGGCTGTGCATGATGAGAAAGCGGGAGTAATGATCGTGTTGTTTCAGAGAGATAGGATCAAGATACTCCATACAAATGATCTTGAAAAGAGCAGGCAGTGAATTTTATTGGTATTGGCTGCTTTTGCAAGACAACACCTGAATTGGTTTGGCAACGGGAGATGGTAAAAATAACAACATAAAGATGCTGCTAGTTAGGGATATGTAATACCTACCATTTCACCCCAGTTTCATAAGATAATCCTATTTACAAATCTATGCATGATTTATTTTTTTTTAATTTAAGTAATCTCTATAGTTCCTCTCTAACCAATGTTAATATTTTAATATATTACAGATTACTGGAGTCATTCTTCTAGCTGTTGGCGTGTGGGGAAAACTCACATTAGGAACATATATATCTCTCATTGCTGAGAACTCCACCAATGCTCCCTATGTACTTATCGGAACTGGAACTACAATCATTGTCTTCGGACTTTTTGGATGCTTTGCCACTTGTCGTGGTAGCCCATGGATGCTGAAACTGGTAAGAATCTACCCAAATCTTTTGTACTGATTGTTATGGCAGCAGATATGGCTACCACCATTTCTTATGTTTTTCATGCCTTGGAATTGTTCAGTCCTTTCCATGTCATCTGACAAGCAAGAATGTCAATGCAATGGCAGCTAACCGTAAACGTACTTTCTTTTTTCATGGCATAAAGTTCATCTATATTGCATTTGAAAAAGTACTTATTTATACTTTAAAGTGAAGTTCCACCCACATAATTCTCTTTCTGGCATCACCTAGTTAGTATTCATTACATAAATAAAGTAATTGATAACTTTAAATCCAGGTAGTCTTCCTATTTATTTTGTACTTACATTGCTGATTTTTTTCTTTAATGGGAGTTTCCATCTTAGCTGTGGGCATGTGAAGCCCACTCCCACCCTCCCGAGTATCTTCCTGGATAAAGTGCGTGCTGGGTAACCAGCATGTACCTCTCGATCTCGAGTGTATGTCTCATTGCCATAACAACGGGCGGGAACGGAGGAAGGTCCCGTCCCATTGTTATGGTAACATAGATAACATGTCTCTCCCCCACAAAATCGCGTAATTTCCTGTCTGGAAATAATGCGATTTTACAGCTCAGGGATGCCCACTGACTCATGGGACATGATGACTCACATCTCCCACATGAGCCCAGGTGAAGATTCACATATCTCTCCAAGTAAATTTAAAATGTGAAAGCATTGTTAAATAAACCTGTGTTTTTTTTTTAACAGTTTTCTAGATTTACATGTTAAGAGATTAGCTTTTTTTGATAATCATCTTATTAGTAGGCTTGAAAAGTTTCCCTGTTAGTTTTGTAATTGTAGGCTGTAGGCATAAAAGCGAACATTGCATGAATAATTTGAACTCTTAAAGCGGAGTTCCACCGTTTTCTAAGTTTATTAAAAGTCAGCAGCTACAAAAAGTGTAGCTGCTGACTTTTAATAGACACTTACCTGTCTCCCAGTCCAGCGATGGGGCCGCACGGAGACTTGGATCTCTCCCCCACCCCTCCGCGACGCCGTCATTCCTAGTGTGGGCACCCGGCCATGACAGGTAGCGGTTTCATGGCCGGGCGTGCACTGCGCGAGTGGCGCTGCACTCTGTGATTGGGCCCGAAGTCTTCTAGGACCTGTCCTGTGTCCCAGAAGACTTCGGGAGGGAGGGGGAAGGAGACCTTCCACTTCAGATCGCCTAAAGCGACCAGAACGGAAGTGCCAGTAAAATTCGGGTATCTGCCAGTAAAAATCGAGGTCTTAAAGTGGAAGTTCCACTTTTGGGTGGAACTCCGCTTTAAGTTGTCTTATAGACGCGCCACCAAGTAGTGTAGACCAAAAAAAGAAAAAAAAACCGCTGTTGAAGATAAAATATATTTATAAATATGCCTCTACATCAGTTAATTATTTTTAAAGCAATGAATGACGCATTCACCAACATTCACTAATTTAAATACCATACACCAGGAAGGCGCTTCAGCAGTGAATGTTTGGTGAATGTCACATTCACCAAAGGGTGTTTTTCTACCTGTGATTAGGTGTGATAGAAAAGAACACCATATATACCAAACCTTTCATGTGAAATGGATTTAACCACTTCAGCCCTGGAAGGATTTACCTACTTCCTGACCAAGCCATTTTTTTTGCGATACGGCGCTGTGTTGTTTTAACTGATAATTGCGTGGTCATGCGACGCTGTACCCAAACAAAATTGACGTCCTTTTTTTCCCCACAAATAGAGCTTTCTGTTGGTGGTATTTGATCACCTCTGCGGTTTTTATTTTTTGCGTTATAAACAAAAAATGACCATTTGGAAAAAAAACTATTTTTTTACTTTCTGCTATAATACATATCCAAAAAAAACCCAAAACAAATGTATTCATCAGTTTAGACCGATATATATTCTTCTACATAGTTTTGGTAAAACAAAATCACAATAGGCATATATTGATTGGTATGCACAAAAGTTATTACGTCCACAAACTAGGGGATAGATTTAGGGACTTTAATTTTTTTATTGTTTTTATTGGTAATGGCGGCAATCTGCGATTTTTAGCGGGACTGCGACATTGCGGCGGACAAATGTGACCGCAAATTACACTTTTTTGGGGACCTGTGACATTATTACAATGATCAGTGCTCTATTAAATAATATATATAAAATGCATTGATCAATGTATAAATGACACTGGCAGGAAAGGGGTTAACTCTAGGGGGAGATCAAGGGGTTAACTGTGTTCCCTGGGTGTGTTCTAACTGAGGTGGGGGGGGGGTGGGCTGCCTAGGACAGGACAGAGATCGCTGTTCCCGATCCCTGGGAACAGAAGATCTCTGAAATGTCATCTGGCAGAACGGGAATCCACCTTGTTTACATAGGCAGATCCCTGTCCTGCCTCTGTACACCGCGATCACGGGTCGCCGGCGGACAATCTCCCACGCATGGACCGACATACACCTACGGTGGTTCGCACAGGAGAGCCGACCTGCCGTAGTATGACGACGGCTGGTCATCAAGCGGTTAAAGTGTGACTAAAGGCAAAACTTTTTTTTCATTTTGGATCGAGAAAGGGGGGGGGGGGTATAATCCCTGTCCATTTTTTTGCCCTCTGCGTCCCATTGGGCAGATTTCCTTTCACTTCCTGTCTTATTGCTAAAACAAGAAGTGAGAGTGAATCCTCCCAAAGTGAGGGAATCCCAGTGTGTCACTACAACTAGCATCGCCATTGGATGATTTTCCCTTTGTTACTGTTCTCATGTCAACCCAAAATTTGGGATTTTCTTTTACTTAGACTTTCGGGAATAACGGTAAAAAGGACAAGGGAGCGAATCTCCCGAATAGGGGTACAGACCGCAATAAAAACTGGCAGGTTGTATTCTAATTCTCCTCCACTCGATCCAAAACGTAAAAAAAAAAAAAAAAAAGATGCCTTTTGTTTCACCTTAATTAAATTGTCTTGCAAAAGAATACATGGCTCAGTCTTTGATGAAGCTTCTTTAGAATATCATATTCTCCACAGTACCTGCTGTAGCCCAATAAAGGATCACAATAAAACAGATCTGACTGGTCTTGCATGTTACTTTTATGCTGGGACACTGGGGAGGGGGTCACTCAAGTTTCGCAGCGATAAAAAGTATTCATTCACCTGCCAGACTGAAACCCTGGGAACAGTGGATAGACAGTTAAAGTTGTACTGCAGGAAGCAAACAAGTCAAGCAAATCGAGAATAATCAAAAATCCGAATCTACAGTAATAAAAAAAAAACATAAAATGATTTATCTAACATAAAAAGTTGAATGCATTAAACATCATTCTTTTAAAAAAAAAGTTTGATCCAGTTTATAGATGCTTCACAGGGGAAGTTGCAGCGTTAGTCTCTGTTTACACCTATGCAGGTGTGATGGTGTGTGTGTGTGTTTTTGTGTGTCACTTTTAGGGCAAAATCACACAAAAGAAGTTCAAGATCCCTTATTTTTTTTTTTTTTTTTCAGTTGTGCCACACCAAAACGTCTGATACTTTGTTACCGGGCATTTTGGCCTGTGACTTAGCGCATGTGTTAGCAAGATGTGCTGGTACCTCTGCACGCGTGCACAAGCGGTGTGAATTTTTTGCCATTGCTGGAATATCCGCGGCTTTGCACTCTTTCCTGTATTGCAGACATGTGACCATAGCCCTAATAAATGTAAATTTGGTGAGATATATACACAAAAAAAAATTTCTGTGTGTTTTTATGCATCTTCTTGAGCTTCCACTGAAGTCTATGGGGCCAAAAACCCACAATGTCCTAAAAGCAGTGCCTGCGCCACCTTTTAAAGCATTAGTAAGCCACAAAAAAAAAGATCCCCTGCAAGATAATGGCATCATTATGAAAGACTTACCTTAGAACAGTGGTTCTCAACCCTGTCCTCAAGTGCCTCCTACAGGCCATGTTTTGGGAATTTCTCTTAGATAACATAGCTGTCCAAAATACCAAGGCATTGATTTAAAGCACCTGTGCAAGATAAAGGAAAACCTGCAAACATGGTCTGTTAGGGGAACTTGAGGACAGGGTTGAGAACCACTGCCTTAGAACAAAGCCTTCCAGCGGTGTGCTGTCATCGTTGTCAGGGCTTCCATTTTCACCTGGTCTTCCTTTGGGGTTCACGGGTTTCGGCTGTTTGAATGTTGCAATGATGTCACTCCCATGGGAGTCACGGCCACGGCACAGCTTTCTCAATGGACAGCACGCCACCCATTGAGTGCTGGCGACGTCACTGTAACTGAACTCAAAACTCTATTTTTACTTTGGATAGAGTGGGGAGGGATTAAATCACCTGTCAGGTTTTTATTGCTGTCTGTATTCCCAATAAGCTGGTCATACACCAGTAAAATTTCATTAGAGAATTTTAGTTTTAAGAACGTTTGATTTTCTAAGAGCTAGGGGGCAAACCAAAGTTCGTTTTCAACCACAATGACTAGAAAATTCGAAGTAACAGGATGAAAAAATTTTCGCTAATGAACAAATTTGGTTCTGCAGGTGACCACGGTGCTGCGCATGCGATCAGTTATGACACCAGCTATTTGACAAGCAACTGTGATCGTTATTCACAGCATACCTTGAATGTAACTGTTTTAGGAAACCGTTAAATCTATTTAAGATCTGTGACAAACTGTCATGGATATCCCCCTATAATAAAATAAAATGTAACTCCTGCCTCTCACAGCTAGTCTTAGTTTTTGTATGTGTCCTGAGGTGATTGCCTTTTTCTCTGTACTGAGAGAAGCTTACCTTCTTATATGGAGAAATTCTCCCAACCTTTCTTTCTCTGAATGATGGTACTTTTAGATTATTCCTATTGCATCATAGCCATTGTAGCTTTTCATGCAGCTTCCAGATTGGTTGATTCCTTGGCAGAGCCTTGACTGACTGTACTCAGACTCTGCCTGGTGATTCTATACAAGATCCTGCTATGGGCGCTTCCCTTGGCACATGCAATGGGTGGATTTAGCTGCAGGGTGCTTTACAACCATGGAGGGTGAAGCCAGATTGGGGTTAGTTCCCTTTTTTATCCAGCATAATGAAGTGGTGAGCACAGGGCAGAAGTCCTTTAAACAGTCAGCTGAGGGTGTCCAAAATTCCCTTTTGAGTTGCAATGAGGACCACTATCCATCCTCCTGGTTGTGGTGGAGGGAATCGGGCTGTCTGGGGGTCCATTTTCAAATTTGGCGACATTTGGGCTCTCCCAGCACACCTAGTACGATACTGTTATGCTTTACGTATTCCACAGTTTACACCCAGTGCACCTGCACAAATGGGCCCACTGCTTGAGCGGCCCAATCACTTTCTGCTCCTGTGCTGCCTTTGTCAAGGGAGTTGCAGGAGCGGACTCTGGACTGGCAACATCTCCTGATTCTCTCTCTGAGGGCACATTACGAGCGACTATTCTTGCAGTGCCTGGGTGTCTGGCCTACAAGTATGTGGCACTGAGGCTTTCCCTAGGCCCTAGTACCATCCTCTGGTGGTTGCCCCCTTTGACTCCTTGCCTTCTTTTGGACATACGGCTGGCCCCCTCTGGCACACAGGCTTCCTCTTTTCTTTCCTGAGAGGAAGTTTTTACCACAATGTTAGATTAAATGGGAAGAATTTGTGGCCCTATTGAGGTTAAAGATAGCAGGGGTCACAGCCATGCTCCTTCGATTCCCCCTCCTGAATCAATTGATTTCTTCCTTGAGTCAGATAAAATGTCTGAAAAGGAGGTAAGAGTTGAGAAGTATCCTTTGCCTTCCTGATTTTGTATCAGGATAAAAAGCCTGCTACATTTATTTTTCCCAAACCAAAGAAGACCTTGCTTACACTTACTGATGCTGTATGCTCTTTAGTGCTAGAGCACCCACAGTCTGCTCACCCTAAGGTGACCAGTATGGGAACTCTTAAATTCCCAAAACCAGCTAAGACTTTCGGTCAACTCACTGGTAAAGCCTGACCTGTATTAAGACTGGCCTCACTGTGTGAAAATTTTCAGTTCTCCAAAAAATGGGCTCTTCCTATAGTGGGTCCTACCATGTCTTGCCCTAACAAAACCCTTAAAGGATACAGTATGTTCACCTTTGGGGACATGTTACACATTCCACCCGCTTTAAAAGGGAAGCAGACTTGGTTCTGTCCGTGACCCTTGGACAGAGTGGTGTGCCGCTCAGGCTCAGCTGGTTCAGGGAGTGAAGTGAAGGATGGAAGTATGCGCTGCTGCGGGAGTGCTGGCGGGGGGGTGTAAAATCCCCCAGTGCCACACATCCACGCAGGTATTCAGTGGTGAAGTGACATCCTCAGCCAAAGCTCCCACCAGGCCACGCCCCCAACATGTTTCGCTCTGCCCCTTGGAGCTTAGTCGAGGTAGTTTGTATACTTTTTTAGGTAGTTTGGAAAAATTGGCACCTCCCTGTTTAATGGATGTAATGTAATGATGTTCCTAGGACTTGGTCCAAAGCAACTTTAAACACTGCTGAGCAGGAGTCCCTTTAAAGCTGAGCCCCAGGATACTAAAGCAGCATCCCTGCAAAGGGCCTGCCAAGCACTGCAATGGTTAAATGCCTATTAAGTCTAGGGGTAGAAGAATAAGCTGTAATGCTTACCTCATTCTTCCCTGAGGGGCTCCATTGTAAAATTTACCTTTGCTGCTTGCCGGAGTGTTACCATAAGACAGGGTGATGGTGATACCTGGTGTGGGGTGCTTGACAAATTCTTAGACTTGCATTTTCACAATAGCATCCCAACAAGGTGGGGTATATACGGGCAGGGCAAAGGGGGTGGAGTCAGGGGTGAGGCCAGGGGGGTGGCAAAATGAGGTTTCGACTAGGGTGACAAAAATCCTTGCACCAGCCCTGCACACGGCCACGTTATTCATTCAGTTTCCTCAGCCATTGCGGCTGACAGCTTGTACCATCAGCCATTGCGGCTGACAGCTTGTAATTCTCAATGAGTTGTGAGGGTGCTGGTTAGCATCCTCTTAGTTCATTGATCTTCCTGCTCTCAAGTAACTTCCTTCCCCTATGAGGTACAAGCAGACAGCTATCCTGAGAGTCTGCAGGAGCTAGACATTGCACACACAGTCTGCTGAACACGGGTGCAATGCTGTGCACGCTCCCTAGAAAAAATGTAATAAACTCAACGTTTTTTTTACCTGCAAGAAAATGTGCAGTTTTAATTTTTTTTAAGGTGAACGCACCCTTTAATGGCTTGTAGGTAATTGTTGCTAATCCAAGTTTGGATCGGATGCTAATCCTAGAGGGATTTACTGGAATCTAAGAGGAATCTGCAGCCAGACAAGTAATCATAACTTTCCAAATTTGCATTTCGCTTGTGTAGCACCCTCTACATAGATAGTTTGCTAGTGGTAGTATTTTTATAGCACAGGTAAATTTAATCAGAGTAGCAGCTGGTGTTTCACAGGCAGGATCACTGATACCTCCTTTCTTTCCAAAGGCTTCTGGAGTGTTCTAGAAGGAGAAAGGAGGGGAGGAGAGGTGGAGCTTGCCTGGGTGTTTGGGGAGCCCTGACCAATCCCCAACCTGGATTGGCAGGGGGCTGGCCTCCTTAAATGCCCAAGGTCAGCCCAGTTGGGGAGGAGTTGTTCGGGTGGAAGAGATGGAGTACTGAGGCTGTCGGGCCCTTGAGGGAGCTCCCCAGTCTGGAGGGGTGACCTCGGGCCGTGAGCTCGGGTGCATTCAGGAGGAATAAAGAGATCCTGAAACAGAGGCACAGGAGAGAGAGCAAGTAAAGGACAGCGGGAAAGTCTCCAGGAGAGGAATAACTGGTCACAGCCAGGAGGGCTGGTGAGTGACATGCACAGTAAGTAAGAGGACTGGGGAGGCACACCTAGGAGGACTAGGAGTTTGCAGCCAGGAGAGGGTGCACAGCCAGTGAGATGGACTGTGGAGTCATGGGCAGTGAAAAGAAGCAGCTGTAGCCAGGAGGGCTGGCAGGGCCTGAAGAGGGCTTATTGGGAGTATAATCCAAGCGGACAGCTAGCACTAGAACTGTTCTACACCATAGGAGCTCAAGGTCCCTGCCACAAAAGGCATTTGCTTTAGGCCTGGTGGAGTTAGTGCCAGGTCTATCAACCACTGCTTTCAGCAACCCCTACGGGGGCATGGCTACATTTGCAATTATGGTATAGGAGCTCTATATACCATTACCATTATGTTTTCCCTCACCCTTAGTACAAAATTTCCAGCCCTACTAAAAAGATCTCTAAAACTGACATTATATTTTTCCATGACGCTCCCAAGAGAAACTTTTTATAGTCTGCCAGCAAAGTAAGCACGGTGTTTCTTTCAGATAGAGCAATTAATTTGTGCTCTCTTTGTCGTCAGTACATTGTGTGGGAGCTGCAGCGGAGAACTGACAGAGATACATCCCTGCATTGCTGATTATTAGACAGGCTTTTCTGTCCCAGAACATTAAGGCACCAATAAACCTGTAATATTCTTTGCTAAATTCAGTTGAATATGGTTGATTCAGGAAACATTTTTAAGGTCTATGGGGCCTGTGTGGTTCATAAATACTATCCAAAAACCAATCTGGAGTACAAAATTGTTAATGTCAAATTGATTTTCCAAACCTATATCCAGCATATCAGGTAGCTCAGTGAGAAGATTCATTGCCAGACACAGCCGAGGTTCAAGTCCAGGTCCTGTCAATGCCCCTTACTGTGTAACTTAATGATAAATGTTTACTGTAAGTCAGATTCAAAGTGTAGATGTAGTGTCTTTCTGCTCTGTAAAGCAGAATCAGAAAAGTAAACTGGCAATTTTCATAGCAAGTACTCAATAAGCCCCAAAACCCAAGGTGCACTGATATGCAAATACTTACTTTTGGTCAGAAGTCAATATCTACCTTTTCCCCCACTTACCTCCAATCCCTTACATTTGGTCATTTAGATTGCCCATCACGTTAAGGGGTCCAACAAGCGGGGTAAAACATTTTGCAGAACCATTCAGATTGTTCCTGTTTAAAAGCACAATAGCTCAAAGCCATTCAATCAGCTTGCAAATGCTGTTTTGAGCTCTTTAATACTTATCAATGCAAATTTTGGAATCCCTTTGTTTTTGTTTTATTTGTGATAGACATTTACATGTCAGAATTTCCTTTTCTTTAAGAAAGTATACATGCTTTCTTAGTAAATGTTTTGAACAGAATACTGAACAGATCTCAATGACGAAGTACAATAATGCAAATATTAAAAGGTAAGACCAATTCCATTGACATATGTTCTTTAAAAGCTGTTTCCTTGGAGATGGGGATTGAAAAATAGAAGAATACCAACTGCCAGTGTGAAAAGTATTGTAAGAGTAAGACAGATTTTCTTAGAAATAGAAAATTCATGGCCTCTAGTGAATATATTAAGCCCCTTATTAATATCACAAATTCATAAGGGTGAAGGGGTATTTATTTCCTATATTCAGAGGACAAAACCTGCAGAACTATTAATGTGCTAGATGTGGTTACTAAGAAGAAAGAGGTAGCTTTCTACACTTTTTAGTCTAGGTGCCAAAAAAGTGTTTTCTAAAAGATAAGATGAAAGTGATTACATCCAAATACCAAATTCTTTCAGTCGCAAAATTTCACATGCCATTCCTCACCAAACCTGTTGCCTGAAGCAATTCTACCCAAATCATTTGAAACTTATTTAAAGCTTCCCTATGCTGAAAGGTAATCTGCTTTGGTTTCCAATTCAGATTGCCTGCTAATATTTGTTTCTCCACTGTTGATGGATGTGGCATAATTCACTTTTGTGCAATCAATTTTCATCAAGAATCTGTGTTCTACTAAGCCCTCATCTCTGATTAACTTGATTTTTTGAAACCTCCAGATGTCCAAAAATACACATATATAGAATATATATAATACCATACAATAAAGCAGTAATGTCAAACAACATCTTTCCAATATTTTACCAACGGTCAACGGTACCAACGGTCCTGGAACCTGTCAACATAAAGTGCAATTAGAACTATCATGAAGGCCTGCTTTACTAAGTGAATGGGGGGGTTTATACATCCTATGGACAATAAATAACTATAGTTACTCTCTGGGAGGCCAATATCGCAACAAAGAGACCCTTAATATCTCTTACCATATTGACCACAGTAATAAGCCCCAGCATTGGTATCAGTGAATGGAATAATAAGACACAGCATTGGTGTCAATGGATGCAATATTAAGCCCCAAATTTGATGACATTGGACACAATAATAAACTCTAGCATTGATGTGAGTGGACGCAATAAAAACCTCCAGCATTGATGTCAGTAAACACAATAATAACCCCCATCACCATCCTTCCTGCATTGATAGTTACTGATTGTGAATCTAACACCCCCCCCCCCCCTTGCATTGGTATTCAGTGGCAGTGAAAGTTAACCCCCATAATCCCCTCTACTGCTGGCCATGGCAGTGAAAGCATAACCCCATCCCTCTTACCTGACCACACGCTCCTGCGCCTCCTTTCATCTCTCCAAGCTGGGGATTTAGTTGCACTGTGAGCAGAGATAACCGTGTCGGATGCTGGAAAACAGAACACATTCCTGCACCTGGCACCCCGCTTCCACTCCATAATTATGGAGGCATCTAGATCATCTTCATAAGATTGGATCTGCCCGCTGTAGATAAAGAAAGTGGGTCCACTTTTAATGAAGTATACATTTTAGAATTTGTAGAAATTATCACATCTAAATATTTAAAGGAGGTGAGCATTTCAATGAATGTGGCAGAGCTGGGTAACAACAGACGTAATATATACAATAATCCTAAAAAATAACCAAAGATAGACTATTTCGAGCATTACATTTCTCTAATGCGCTTGACAGCTTTTCCAAGGTAAAATGAAAATCTAAGTAATATCTATTCCTAAACTCCAAAATTGGTAATATTATCTGTTGTCAATAATTAAATAGTTGTTTGTTTCAGTATGCCTTCTTATAAGCATATAAATCATTATAGTACTGTATGTATCTACAATATCATAGGTAGAAAAGACTACTATGCAGTGGCAACCCCTCCATTAGGGGCACACGAGACGCATGGATTCCAATGGGGGGGGTGGTTTTATTTGAAGCATGTTATTAGAGCCATAGGCTCTAATAGGCTTCAAAAAAGGGTGGGCTGTAGGCACAGAGCATTGCGCTCCGAGCCCACCCAGTTGTGTGACAATAGCGAATGAATATTCACTATTTTCACACTGATCCTCCTCCCGGCCAATCAGTCTGAGACCCGTCACCCGATTAGCTGAAAGGACAGGCAATCCTACTGGACACCTAGGAGGAGGAAGCTGCCGTGATCCAAAGGAGGAGGCAGGATGAAAGCCGCCGCCTGTCGCTTGTAGGACAAGCTGCCCGCCTGCTACCTAGATGGGGTAAGTGCAGGGCTTTGATGTCCAACCACCCTCCCCCCGTGGGTGGGGGCGGGGTGTTGCTGGCAGACCGACCAACTGGGGGGTGGTTGTTTGCCACCTTCCCCCCCCCCAAAAAAAAAAACCACAAGCCGCCACTGCTACAATGCCTATTATATTTTCTATTGCCCCTATGCATGCAAATGGCTGCTGAGCCTGTGTTAAAGTTGCTAATACATCTCATAATTTATTTCCTTGTCCACTTCAAAGAAATAATAGAGGGATTATTATTATCCTGCTAAATCCACTTGTTCTATCAATTTTTTCTCATTCCTTAGTGTTTGTTGAAATTCACAATTAGCCCTCAGGGATATGCTTTTAAAGCATCCCAGGCTACTAGTGGAGATGTTGTAGGAATTATTCCATCCCAGAAAATCATTGAAATCAGAATGAAGAAGACTTTTTAATAAGGATTTAGACTTTGATTTACTAATGGCAAATAGACTGTTTACGTTGCAAGGGAATTTTCGTTTGGAGTAAAGAATGAGGTTAAAGTTCTGGTGACTTTCATCATCTAATTATGTATAAGCAAAAATACTATTTTTTAAAAAAAAATCCTTGCATGTGATTTAATATTATTTGCAAAGTGGATTTCTACTACATTCACTAAGTTAATGGAATTAATTCCCTTGCAAAGTGAACAGCCTATTTACCTTTGGTAAATCACCCCTTAGTCTCCAAGTAAGCAACGCATCTCCATGATTATTTAAATTGTATTACCAATGGAGAATTATCAGATTCCCATAGCCGTTTATTCAATCATGTGAATTAAGGGCATACTGTTAAGGGAACCAACTTCTAAATCTGGCCTAGACAACGTTATATATGTTTTAGAGAAACAAGAATATTTTTCCCCCTTGGGTGTATTATACACCAAATATCTAGTAATCCAAGCTCCTGTATGAACTTGTCAAAATAAGAAAGACAGTAGTCTACACCCCAGGCGGAAGATGTCTATCCATTTCACACAGTGTGACATTGTTGAAATCTCATACTACAATAAGCAGCTCATATTGCTTCTCTAAAAATAAAATTGGAAAGGAATTTTAAAAAACTTAACTAGAATGTGGTGGGGGAATGTAAATATTAACAATTTTATGTTTAGTGCAATACAGTAAGTTCTATATATGTACAGTACCTTTTCAATCCACCTCTTTCTGAATCAGCTCTGCGGGCTACAGCTATTCTTAAATCAAATCTTTATTCTGTCTGGAATAAAATTAAAGCGGAGTTCCACCCACATTTTTCACTCCTCACCATGCAGCACTAATGTGCATCCTTAAAATGAATTGGCAATTTATTTATTTATTTTTCTGTTCACTTACCTGATTTATGCCTATATCTAATTTCAGTTCTTCCCATGGCCATGTCGCCGTACGTCATTTCCAGTTTTGCATTGGCTCCTGGGAGATCATGGTCAGCTTGGCATGGCACTGCTCCCGTTTTGCATTGGCGTCTGTGGAAAATCTTGGTCAGCTTAGAATGGCGATGCCATGCCAAGCTAACCAAGATTGCACTGCACATGCGCAAGATCGGCAGATGCATGCTGGGTAGCCAGCATGCACGGAATCCAGGAGGAAGGACACTGCAGCTTCAGATGCTCACACTGGAGATGGCCGCGCTGTGCAGGAACTTCACAAAGTAAGAAAACTATGCTGCACAAATAGAACACTGGGCATAGTTTACATCATACCTTTGTTACATTGCACGAGGCATGAGTATTCTAGGGGTATTTTTATCTTAAAAGTCATATTTCGGATGGAACTCTGCTTTAAGTACATAGCATTACATCACTTCCCCGTTTTCCAATTCTTATCCAAAAACAAAAACAGCTGTTGTTGCTACAGTAGGACACCCACCGAATAAAAGGGTGATCTACTCAATATCCTAATGGTAGCCTGTCCAGACATATTTTTATATTATAGTAATGTAGCCATGTCCCCATAGGGGTTGCTGGAAGTCGTGGTTCACCTGTCACACTGCCCTCAGTCACTCTTTTCCATACATCCAGAGTCAGGAAGAACAGGCCGGTACTTATGGTTTTTTTTTGTTTTTGTTTTTTTTTGTTAGGGGATTTAACTTGGATGGGGTATAGGGTATTTATGGGATGCCCAGCACATCAAACCGTTCTTCAACGGGACTATCTACAGTCAGGTCCATTAATATTGGGACATGGACACAATTCTAATCTTTTTGGCTCTATACACCACCACAATGGATTTGAAACAAACAAGATGTGCTTTAACTGCAGACTTTCAGCTTTAAGTTGAGGGTATTTGCATCCAAATCAGGTGAATGGTGTAGGAATTACAACAGTTTGTATATGTGCCTCCCACTTTTTAAGGGACCAAAAGTAATGGGACAGATTAACAATCATAAATCAAACTTTCACTTTTTAATACTTGGTTGCAAATCCTTTGCAGTCAATTACAGTCTGAAGTCTGGAACGCATAGACATCACCAGACGCTGGGTTTCATCCCTGGTGATGCTCTGCCAGGCCTCTACTGCAACTGTCTTCAGTTCCTGCTTGTTCTTGGGGCATTTTCCCTTCAGTTTTGTCTTCAGCAAGTGAAATGCATGCTCAATCGGATTCAGGTCAGGTGATTGACTTGGCCTTTGCATAACATTCCACTTCTTTCCCTTAAAAAATTCTTTGGTTGCTTTCGCAGTATGCTTCGGGTCATTGTCCATCTGCACGCACTGTGAAGCACCGTCCAATCAGTTCTGAAGCATTTGGCTGAATATGAGCAGATAACATTGCCCGAAACACTTCAGAATTCATCCTGCTGCTTTTGTCAGCAGTCACATCATCAATAAATACAAGAGAACCATGGTAACCCCTCGGAGTTTTTGTCCTTCCGGTCTAATCTCAAACGGTTTGTTGTAGATTTTATCGGAAGTGTCAAGACCTTGTTGTAGGATATCTGTCTACTCTGGTTCTAGTTGAACATGGTCTCACTACCCTTTTCTTCTCATACCTCTTCCTTTCCTTGACGAGTACTAGGTTTCGTATGGTGGAGTAGTCACTTCGTACCACCACCATCACAGTACCGCGCCCGTACATACCGACGGTTACCTTGACCAAGAGAACATAAATAACTACTACACTGACGACTGTTTTCGTCGTCCTACTTAAGACTTCACAAAGCCCGTTACAATAGACGAGTATAAGTCGGTTTACGAAGTCTTGACTAACCTGCCACGAAGTGTCACGCACGTCTACCTGTTACTG
>BLSH010029345.1:272646-284573 GCA_018402905.1 Glandirana rugosa
CACACGATAAACGTAAACCTTAGACAACGACATCTGATGGGTTTGTTTTGTTTTTTCAGCCTAATGATGGCTTGCTTCACTGATAGTGACAGCTCTTTGGATCTCATATTGCGAGTTGACAGCAACAGATTCCAAATGCAAATAGCACACTTGAAATGAACTCTGGACCTTTTATCTGCTCCTTGTAAATGGGATAATGAGGGAATAACACACACCTGGCCATGGAACAGCTGAGCAGCCAATTGTCCCATTACTTTTGGTCCCTTAAAAAGTGGGAGGCACATATACACACTGTTGTAATTCCTACACCATTCACCTGATTTGGATGTAAACACCCTCAAATTAAAGCTGAAAGTCTGCAGTTAAAGCACATCTTATTTGTTTCATTTCAAATCCATTGTGGTGGTGTATAGAGCCAAAAAGATTAGAATTGTGTCGATGTCCCAATATTTATGGACCTGACTGTATATACACTCTAATATATACACGTCTTTCCTCCTCCAGCACAATCTTGCTTGCAGTTACTTCACCTTCCTCTCTCCTGCACAACACTTCTCAGGCCTAGCTAGCATGTGGTGAGACTCTGGCCAAGCCTTGGTGAACTGCCCATTACAGGCAAGGGGTCACGGACCCCTCAGGCGTAGCATAAAAGTACAAGGTTTACTATCTAGCCTTGGTGGACTACTGCTCCCAGTCAGTCCCTTCTTCAGGCCCTGCCAACCCTCCTGGCTGCAGCGACCCAACTCCACTGCCCGGTGAAACCACAGTCCCAACTGGCTCCTGCACCCTTCTCCAGACTGTCTTTCTCTCCCAATCTCCTCCGATATGCCTCTTCCAGCAACCCTGGGTGTGTGTCACTCACCGACACCTGGTGGATCCCTCCTGGAGACTTGCCCGGCAGCACCACTCCATTCCTCTCTCATGCTCTTGGTCAGGACTCCCCATGGGATGTACTGAAGGGTCCCTTCCACTCTCGAGCTTCCAGACCCAAGGTCACCCCCCCAGACTGGGGGCTCCCTCAAAGTTCTCCACAACTAGTGCTCTTCCAGTTCTTCCACCTAAACTCTACTACCTGGCTGGGCTGACCCTAGGTATTTAAGGAGGCCTGCCCCCTGCCAATGAAAGATTGGGGATTGGTCAGGGCTCCCCAAACACCCCAGGCTGCCCCACCTCTTTTCCCCACCCTCTCTTCCAGAACCTTCTAGAAGCAAAGAGGAGGTATCCAAGAGGTGTCACTGCCTGCGAGTCACCAGCCACTCCCTGAGCCACTCTCGTGCCGAGGATCAAAACAATCAGGCCTGACTAATTTTACCTCACCTACCAAAATCCTAACACCTAGCACCTACCTAAGAGTAAAGGGCGCTGCAGTAATAAGCTCCCACACAAGACCTCTTGGTCTAAATGTCATTCCTATAATGAATGAAACTGGAAAGACTCTGGTTTGCCTCCATGCATGTGAATTCCATGCACTAAAGTGGTGGTGATAATTTTTGCGAGATGAAAGTTAGCTAAATGAAGAGAATGCAAAGCACAAATATCCATTGATCTCACGGGCCTCATTGATGCAGTCCTTCTTACTCATCCCATTGAACATACAGTTGACTGGAGAGAAAGAGGACTCCTACTTTGCCATAATTAAAGTCAAATTTAACTTCCCACAATATTTTCTACAGCTACCTAAAATGTGACAACCTGCTCAATTTTTGGCTGCTATGCTAATCTTTTGCCAGGTGGGAGCATTTGAAAAAATGCACAAAATTGGTCAAGCTTGTACAAAACTGATCTCAGATATCTAAGATAATGCTTCCTGTGTAAAGAAAACAATACTCATAGAAAATATATGATAGAATGGGAGCCAGCATAAAGTGATGCTTGATATTATGGTCTGTTGAGCTTGTCCCTGGATGTAAGTACATATCTTTGTTTTTTCCTATGTGTGTTGTGCTAGGCATACGTGGGTTGAATTGCAGCCATGCCATGGGCGACCCTGTTGGCACCACCCAGCTTGATGTGCTTTGGTGTAAATATTTAAGGAGCTAGGTGAAAAATTGTTCATTGAACATAACATGCGATATCTCCTCTGCAATAAAATGCCACTACCTGCCTGATTGCTATCTGTTCTGTCTGCTACAGTCTCTGTGTGCCGGTGTTCTATCAGAATACCGTTACCCAGAAAATGCAACCAAAGCAATGTTCTGTTACAGCCATCTTGGTGCACCCATGCTCGTCCGCAGCAAGCCTACAATCAGAAGGCAGCAAGCGGACATCTTTTTACACCCACCAAAGTCTTGCATTTCACGCTTTTTTTTTTTAACCAGGAAACTAAGCTTATATAGTGAAATGCAGTATTTAGAAGTTTTTGATGTTGATGTTTTTATGTTTAATTTTAAACCTGCTGATATTGCAGTTTTGCTAATCTGACAGAACACTGCTGTATTTAAAGTTCAACATCAAAACAGTTTGATAGATTTCAAAATACTGTATTTCAGTATATAACCTCAGTTCACAGGTAAAAATAAGTGTGAAATGCAAAAATGTAAAAAGATGCCTGCTTGTCATCTTCTGACTGCAGGCTAACTGCAGAGGAGTGCGGATGTACCAAGATGGCAACAACGAAACGTCACTGAGGGTGATGGTATTCTGATTGAACACTGGAATGTCAGCCTCTTGCGCATGTGCAGGAGTGACATCATCCATTGAGGACAGCTAAAGACACAGGTGAAGATGCCAGCACTGGTAAAGAACTGTTGGAAAGGTGTGTAATAATCCTTGTAGCCACTGCTGGAGCAAAAATATGTACACTGGGTGGCTGAAAGGGGCTGAAGAAGATTGGCATTAGCGAGATGAAAAAAAAAAGGGAAAATTATTTTTTTTATAAAAAAATGGCTGTTTAACCAGTTTCTGACCGCGTACTGTATATTTACTGCTGTAGGAGCGCAGCGCTGGCGGCACACTCTCGTGCCTGCCATACTCTGCAGGAGTGTGACCGAGGCAGAGAGAAAGAACGGGGAACTGCCGCTGTAAATGCGGCAGTTTCCCGCTCTGTTAGGCAGCATTTAAAAGATCTATTGATCCCGGTCACTGGGATCAGTTAGTTTTTGTACCCATGGTAGCCCAGCCTCCTCACATTTAGAACATGCCTATGGAACACAGGTTAATCCCTTCACTGCCAATGACATTTATACAGTAATCGGTGGATATTTAAATTTCTGATCGCTGTATAAATGTCATTGGTCCCAAAAAAGTGTGAAAAATGTCCGACATGTCCGCCCCAATAGCAAAGTCTCGATAAAAATCGCAGATCGCAGCCATTACCAGAAAAAAAAAAATTGTAAAAACGCCAGAAATTAATTCTCATGGTTTGTAAACATGGGAACTTTTGCGCAAACCAATCAATAAATGCCAATTGTTTATTTTTACCAAAAATATGAGGCAGAATATAAATCGCCCAATCGATGAATACATTTTTTTTTGGGGATTTTTTCTTTAGCAAAAAGTAAGAAATATATATTTTTTTTTTACAAAATTGTCGATTTTTTTGTTTATAGCGGTAATCAGAAATGACGCAGAGGTGATCAAATACCACCAAAAGAAAGCTCTATTTGTGGGAAAAAAATTACGCAAATTTTGTTTGGGTACAACGTCGCCTGACTGCGCAATTGTCAGTTAAAACGACGCAGTGCCGAATTGCAAAAAGTGCTCTGGTCCTAACGTGGGAAATCCTTCCAGGGGTGAAGTGGTTAATACACAGTACATTAGCATGCTAAATGTCATCCATTAGCGCTTATATCTATTTTATATCCTGTGACATTCTAAACTATTCATCCATCAATATAGCCATTGCCAAAAATGTGCAAATATCTAGGTACTCTAATCTATGTTTATCGTTATATCCTAACTCTATAATTATGAGCCATGACCTTTATTTTCATTGTCTGTGTCTTGCAGTATGCAATGTTTTTATCCCTGGTGTTCCTGGCTGAACTGATTGCTGGAATCTCAGGCTTTGTGTTCCGGCATGAAGTAAGTGGAAAAGACATTTTTATTTGTTTTTGTATGTCAGTGTGTAGAACAATGTTAGATGCACTCTCCCTTATTAATAATAAATTCAGCCTGCAAATTGGCTTTTTCCTGTTTGTGGCAGTCAAACTTACCCCACACTTATATATAGTAGTACACCAACAAACCGCAGTAAATGATAAATCCTGTATAATAAATGATTGCAGTTGTATTGGCTTGTTGAATTATCTCCCTTTCAACAGCTAAACCTGGGAAAAGTGCTAGTTAAAGCTGAGCAGTCACTTAAGAAATTAGACTTTCTTTGACCAGTGTCCCATGCACTTTGTAACCAAGAAAAATGTCATAAATGTTTGTCTCTCCCCATAGCCTGCTTGCCAAAAAACTGGGTGATGTGGTGCTGCAGGAACATACAGCTTTTGTAAATAGTAAATGTTTTATTTTCCTATAGTATTAAAGAATATGTTATAGTGTATGTGAGAATAAGGAATGAACTATGGGTTCGGGTCAAGTTTGACCCAAACTCAGCCTCTGTGCAGTTTGGCACATGGGCGAACAATCTGGCCATATTTAATCTGATGTAGCTGGAAGTCTGTCATTTACGAGTGGTAGCACTATCACTGCTAAATGACCTGGCATATCCCCACTGGTTTCTGTTTGTAAACAAGCCTGCAGGGAGTCTGGGTGACATAATTTATCAGGAGTATATTTGGTGTATGATGTCACCTGGGATCTCTAAAACTCTAACACGCAGCACCAGGAATCTGTCATTTGTAACAGAAGTAGCGGCAGGTGGTGGTGGTGGTGGTGAGTCAACACTGTCAGGCTTGTGATTGTCATGGATCTACATTGCTGGATACCATGATTGTTTTTGGATTCCCATTGGAAATATTGTTTGTTTTACCCCTTAGTCGATCACCTGGGGGTAGGAGGGTGGAAATCTGGGTGCCCCCTGGGAGCCTCACGTCTCCAATAAGTCCACAAACCCCCACGTTCTTTATAGGGACAGGATGTGGGAATGAGGCTCTTGTCCATATCAACATGTAAGGATTTGAGGCCTTTCAAGCTATCCTCCCAATGCTATGGGCACATGACATAGTTCAGGGGGGTGGTGCATGCTCGCTGTAAAGCCCCTCCCCCCTCTCCCTAGCCCTTTAAGAGAAAAAAAAGCCTGAACTCTTCCTAAAAATTCACCAAATCCTTATCCAGGCATGCGATCTGGCTGGCCAGGAAAAGAGGGGGCAGTGAGCCCATGTATCAATGTTAAGGACATGCGGCCTAGTAGGGTTCAGGACAGGGAGACACATGCAGCATTCCTGGCTATAAGTATTTGTTCCTGAGGGTTGTGCTTAGCCAGTATATTAAAGAGACTGCTACACTAAAAAAAAACCCTGGAACGATGGGATCCAGTAATAGCGTTAAAAAAATTAAAAGTGCACTGTCTGAAAAACAAGTGTCAAAACTTCTATACCATTACTGGATAACAAATGAAAATAGTGATAAATCCTACAACCAAACATATGGCTGTCTATGTGCGTTATACTATTGTGTACATATCATTTGAATCATAAAAAGATGCATTCAGACATACAATGTGAAATTCTTAACGAATATATGACAAAAAAAATAAGGTTCATTAAAATCAACTGTCAGTGGAACTAGTACTATGTCAGAAAATCCATATACGAAAAGTCCATCAGTGTATAAACTGCCGTGCCCATTAAGAGTATCCATCCATCTCCTTAAAGCAATAGTGCCAGTGCATCACCGCCTTGTTATGGGTTAATTCGTTGGTCGCTTACCAGACCCATAGATCCTCACGGGATCTCAATGCACGTGTGAGATCTCCTAGCAGGAAGGATTTAACTCTTTAAGGATCACTCACTTGGACTTGAGACAAACACAGACTCTCAGTTCATAGATGATTGGAGTTAAAATGAAAACAGCTCATTGTGCATTATACTTAAAAACCACAATGTTTAATAGAACAGTTGCACTTACAGAAAATCACTTGAATAAAAACCAACTATGGTCATGTTGGCAAGGCAGCCTGCAGCATGGTCCATGCACCTCAACATCACACCACTAGCTCCTGTCCGATGTGTTTCCCCTTAGATGGCGTCAACTAGGATTGGAGGCCTCCACTGAAAGTGGATTTAATGCACTAGGTTTTTTGTTTTCTTTTGTTTTATGTTATATATTTGTTAAGAATTTCACATGGTATGTCTCAATGCATCTTTTTATGATTCAAATGATATGTACACAATAGTATAACGCATATAGACAGTCATATGTTTGGTTGTAGGATTTATCACTATTTTCATTTGTTTATCCAATAATGGTATAGCAGATTTGACACTTGTTTTTCAGACAGCGCACTTTTCATTTTTTTTAACACTATTCCTGGCTATAAGTATTGTATCCATTTTTAGAAGGCCATTTGCTGTTTCTTTATTCATTAAAGAGCCAGTACACATTGTTTTACTGTTCCTTTAGGGCAGTGGTTCTCAACTCCGGTCCTCAGGACCCCCCAACAGGCCAGGTTTGCAGGATAACTGAAATACATCACAGGTGATATAATTTGCTGCTCAGTGATTGCAGCATTCTAGTCTGCATCTTCCCAAGGTAATACTTAAAATCTGGCCTGTTGGTGGGTCCCGAGGACCGGAGTTGAGAACCACTGCTTTAGGGAGAAAAAAAGGCTCCCTTCCCCTTCCCAGGTGAATGTGTACGTTCTACAAACACTTTGTTACTCATTCACAAATAAGTAAGTGGTAGAAAAAAACACCCAAACACTAAAGTTCTTTAATTAAATTTAAAAAAAAAACTGTCCCAACGGAATAAATGCAATATCAATAATGATGACCTGCCAACATGATCTGCTATGGCAGTCTTCTCCTGCCATTTCTCCTGTCGCAAATGACCGTTCCCTTTTAGTTCCTAGAATGTGAACACAGCTGCAGAAATCCTTCCTGATGTAACTGAACAAACATTCTCATGACTATATTTAGTCAATGATGTCATCCTGGAACCCTAGCCTGTCTTTAAACAAGCTGGAGTGGATCTGTCATTTAGGGGCAGCAGTGCTGCTGTTTGTAAAAAAAAAAAAGTACATCCTACTGCTTCAAAACTTCACCTGCAAGTTTAACGCATCCTCCCCAAAGCATGTTGTTGTTTAATCGATATGTGTATTTTTATTGTAGCTCATGTCTTGTTGCAGTGCCCACCTACCCATGCCCTTTTTTCAACAAAGGCTTGCAAATTGCTAATTTACTTTAAAAGGCCAAAAAAATAACAAGTTTTGCCTCCCATAGATGTGAATGGGGGTTAGTGCTACATTTGGGTTCATATGATTTTTCATGGCTTTGACAAACCTTCTGTTAACTAAACTTTTTTGGTCATCCCTAATGAGAAGCCTTGGCTGGATGCGGCTGAGATGTGTACTGAATGCAAAGATCCATCCTGATTTCACTTGTGATGTGAAGTGGAAAACGCAATACACTTGGGAAGTGTTTGTTTTTAGTCTTTGCTTCCTTTGTTTTCTTATACACAAAGTAAATCAGGCTATTCCGGCATGTTTGCTTTGCCAACATGATAATGAGTGGGTCAGACTCCGGGTATGAGCAGGAAAGAATGTGATTCTAATCTCAGATCTAGAAAAACAAACTAGTGTTGGATTCCTTATCATTTTAACTGTATTTTTCATTTTCTTACATACATGTTATGTTTCAGTTGGTTTTCGATATGGAAGTAAAATTAAATATACATGTTTCCTGATTTTTGTTAAACAGAAGGCAATCCAAAGGGTCTGCCATCAACTTAAAGTAGAACTCAGGGATTTTCAAAAAATCCCCCATTAGTACACCCCTTCCCCCCACACAAAACACTAAACAGTTATTACATTTGTGAAATTCCTTACCGTTTAAGGGAAATGTCAGAATTTTCAGGAAGTCAGCATTGTGATTCAAAAAATGCAGCATCTATTCTGCTAAGGAGGATCTATTAGAACAGGGATTACATCATATCCTCTTCTCTCTCTACACCATAATTAAACAACATTTCCCATGAATCCTTGGGATTGGAGTGAATGTGGGAGGGTACACTAGGCCTGTACATGTAAATGTGAACTCGCCCATTTCAACATAAATCACGCCCCTTATTCTGCAGCCAGCCATGCTACTCAGTAACACACAGTATGATAGATAGGTCACAGCCTTATAAATTACTGAACTGTACACACAATACTGAACTGTACACACCAGATTATATATTATACACACTGTACTCTGCTGTAATTCAGTATTAGAATCATTCCTCCTGCTGCAGCTTTGAGATCTTTCTAACTGTAATCAGTGTCCACCAGTACAGTCTCATCAGTGACCACCAGTGCAGCTTCTTAGTGACCAACGGTGCAGCATGTTAGTGATTACCAGTGCGTTCTCATAAGTGACCACCAGTGCGGTCTCATCAGTGACCACCAGTGCAGCTTGTCGGTGACCACCAGTGCAGCTTGTCGGTGACCACCAGTGCAGCTTGTCAGTGACCACCAGTGCAGCATGTTGGTGACCACCAGTGCAGCATGTTAGTGACCACCAGTGCGGTTTCATCAGTGACCACCAGTGCAGCATGCTAGTGACCACCAGTGCAGCATGTTAGTGACTACAAGTGCAGCATGTTAGTGACCACCGGAGCATGTTAGTGAACACCAGTGCGGTCTCATTGGTGACCACCGGTGCAGAATGTTAGTGACCACCAGTGCGGTCTCATCAGTGACCACCAGTGCAGCTTGTCAGTGACCACCAGTGCAGCTTGTCAGTGACCACCAGTGCAGCATGTCAGTGACCACCAGTGCAGCTTGTCAGTGACCACCAGTGCAGCTTGTCAGTGACCACCAGTGCAGCTTGTCAGTGACCACCAGTGCAGCATGTCAGTGACCACCAGTGCAGCATGTCAGTGACCACCAGTGCAGCATGTTAGTGACCACCGGTGCAGTGTCATCAGTGACCACCAGTGCAGCATGTCAGTGACCACCAGTGCAGCATGTCAGTGACCATTGGTGCAGCATGTCAGTGACCACCAGTGAAGCATGTCAATGACCACCAGTGCAGCAGGTCAGTGACCACCATGCAGCATGTTAGTGACCACCGGTGCAGCATGTTAGTTACCATCAGTGCGGTCTCATCAGTGACCACCAGTGCAGCATGTCAGTGACCACCGGTGCAGCATGTCAGTGACCACTGATGAAGCATGTTAGTGACTACCGGTGCAGCATGTCAGTGACCACTGGCGCAGCATGTTCGTTACCATCAGTGCGGTCTCATCAGTGACCACCAGTGCAGCATGTCAGTGACCACCGGTGCAGCATGTCAGTGACCACTGATGCAGCATGTTAATGACCACGGTGCAGCATGTCAGTGACCACCAGTGCAGTCTCATCATTGACCACCGGTGTAGAGTGGAATTGTTATCAGAAATCATTGGATGACACAGCGAGGATCTTGGGCTGTGACAGGTATTGTATGGGAAATACTGATCGCTGTAATGTCCTGCCTCCCGCCGGCATTGGAACAATGTGCTGTCAATCACAATGCTGGTCGGTGGGACATTACAGCGATCAACATTACACATACAATACATGTCACAGCCCGAGATCCCCGCTATGTCATCCGATGATTTCTGATAACGATCCTGCTCTGCACGTAGATGGCGGGTGGGCGGTGGAGGCAGAGGGGATAGGGGTGGAGTGGGGGCGGTGACTGTCAGGGAGCAGAGGAGGAGGAGGAGAAGGAGGACACCTCCTCTATGAGCAGCACAGACCAGTGCAGCTTGTCAGTGACCACCAGTGCAGCATGTTAGTGACCACCAGTGCAGCATGTTAGTGACCACCAGTGCAGCATGTTAGTGACCACCGGTGCAGCATGTTAGTGACCATCAGTGCAGTCTCACCAGTGTCCACCAGTGCAGCAGGTTAGTGACTGCCAGGGCAGCATGTTAGTGACCACCAGTGCAGCATGTCAGTGACCACCAGTGCAGCATGTCAGTGACCACCAGTGCAGCATGTCAGTGACCACCAGTGCAGCAAGTTAGTGACCACTGGTGCAACATGTTAGTGACCACCAGTGTGGTCTCATCAGTGACCACCAGTGCAGCTTGTTAGTGACCACCAGTGCAGCATGTCAGTGACCATCAGTGCAGCATGTCAGTGACCACCAGTGCAGCATGTTAGTGACCACCAGTGCAGCATGTTATTGACCACCGGTGCAGTGTCATCAGTGACCACCAGTGCAGCATGTCAGTGACCACCAGTGCAGCATGTCAGTGCCCATTGGTGCAGCATGTCAGTGACCACCAGTGAAGCATGTCAATGACCACCAGTGCAGCAGGTCAGTGACCACCATGCAGCATGTTAGTGACCACCGGTGCAGCATGTTAGTTACCATCAGTGCGGTCTCATCAGTGACCACCAGTGCAGCATGTCAGTGACCACCGGTGCAGCATGTCAGTGACCACTGATGCAGCATGTTAGTGACCACCGGTGCAGCATGTCAGTGACCACTGGCGCAGCATGTTAGTTACCATCAGTGCGGTCTCATCAGTGACCACCAGTGCAGCATGTCAGTGACCACCGGTGCAGCATGTCAGTGACCACTGATGCAGCATGTTAATGACCACGGTGCAGCATGTCAGTGACCACCGGTGCAGTCTCATCATTGACCACCGGTGTAGAGTGGGATTGTTATCAGAAATCATTGGATGACACAGCGAGGATCTTGGGCTGTGACAGGTATTGTATGGGAAATACTGATCGCTGTAATGTCCTGCCTCCCGCCGGCATTGGAACAGTGTGCTGTCAATCACAATGCTGGTCGGTGGGACATTACAGCGATCAACATTACACATACAATACATGTCACAGCCCGAGATCCCCGCTATGTCATCCGATGATTTCTGATAACGATCCCGCTCTGCACGTAGATGGCGGGTGGGCGGTGGAGGCAGAGGGGATAGGGGTGGAGCGGGGGCGGTGACTGTCCAGGAGCAGAGGAGGAGGAGAAGAAGGAGGACACCTCCTCTATGAGCAGCACAGACCGGGCTTGTGAGACTTCTCGGCCCACTACATTTCCCGACTTGACTACTGCAATGCTCTACTTGCTGGTGTACCTAAATCCATCATAAATCGGCTCCAATATGTTCAAAATTCTGCAGCCAGAATCCTGACTAGGGCTGGTACAAGTGATCATATTACCCCTATCCTGGAGTCCTTGCACGGGCTACCCGCCAGGTTTCACATAGACTCTAAGATCCTCTAGCTCACCTACAAGGCTCTTCATGGCTTAGCACCCCATTTTCTCTCTGAACTTTTTTCAACTTATACCCCCCTTGTAACCTCCGCTCCTGAAACTCTGTCTACTGTGCGTCCCCCCTACTCACCTACACTCAGGGCTGGACTGGGACAAACATTTGGCCCTGGACTTCATCCAGACCGGCACACTTTGACAGGTCTCTCGCATAACATCCCCCGTCTGTTGAGTCAGCTGTCTGTCCCCTCCTCCGTGCTCCTTCTGGTCCCTCCCTGCTCCTCTCTTTCCCCCATGCTTCTCTGGCCCCCACATGCTTCTGCGTTCCCTCGTACCCCCCTATCTCCTCGTGTCCCCTGGTCTCGTCGTACCCCCCTGTTATCTCCTCTTGTCCCCTGGTCTTCCTCGTACACCCCCTTATCTCCTCGTCTCTCCTGATCTTCATCGTACCCCCGTTATCTCCTCGTGCCCCCTGGTCTTCCTCGTACACTTCCTGGTCTCGTCTTACCCCCCGTTATCTCCTCGTACACCCCCTGGTCTCCTCGTACACCCCCTGGTCTCCTCGCCTCCTCTCCCCTTGCGTCTTCGTACACCCCCGGTCTCTTCGTACCC
>BLSH010029345.1:284583-302688 GCA_018402905.1 Glandirana rugosa
AAGAGTAGTGAGGCAATGCCACTGGAGGTATCTCACACTCCCTGGTGGACAGAACTGTTCATTCTGGCTCTCAATCTCTGTATTGCATGCATTCCCAGCATCGTAAACTG
Organism: Glandirana rugosa; assembly: GCA_018402905.1. NCBI lineage: Eukaryota > Metazoa > Chordata > Amphibia > Anura > Ranidae > Glandirana > Glandirana rugosa. The sequence goes on from BLSH010029345.1 coordinate 284,694, forward strand.
GCTTGTAGATTATCTCAGCCATCAGATGCTGAAGCAGGGAGAGCAATCCCTGCACCTGGATGTGTTCCAGCAGCTCTGCCTTACTCTGGAGAACACTGGATGTGTCACACCTCAACAGGAAGGTTCCACGGTTGGTGGCAAGGGATCTCATGGTGGATGCAATGGATGTGTTGGGGGAGCTGTGGACTTAAAGGGGTTGTAAACCCTCAAGGTTTTTAACCTTAATGCATTCTATGCATTAAGGTGAAAAAACCTTTTCACCTGCAGCAGCCCCCCGAGCCCCCCTTTACTTACCTGAGCCCAAAACGATCCCGCGGCGGGGACGAGCCTTGCAGCTCACCTGAGCTGCTCCAGTCCTCATTGGCTGGATTGATAGCAGGGGAGCCGCAAAACCGCTGCACAGAGGAGGTGAGTATGACATGTTTGTTATTAAAAATAAAATAAAATATGAGCCTTTAGTATCGCTTTAATATCGCCTAATTTATATTCTTCCTCCTCTCACACTGCTCCCCCACCTGCTCCACAGGTTAGAGGCAAAAGCTGTTCCAGTCATTCTGGTGGCTCCAGATTGGCCTCGTCATCCGTGGTAAGCCGATGTGGTGTAGCTGGCCACAGATGCTCCTTGGCAGCTGCCTCTTTGGGAGTACTTTCTTCTCCAGCGTCCAGTCTTCCACCCTGCTTTACTGTCTTTGACGGTATGGCTATTCGCAGCCGGGTTCTGAGGGGTTGTCTGGTTCCGTAATCCACACAATGTGGAAGGCGCGCAAGTTTACTCCCCAGAAGATATATCATTGTACCTGGAAGGCTTATCACTTGGTGAGTAGCCCTGGGGGTTCACCCTCGTTCCTTCTTGGTGGCTTGGGTATCCGTCTTTTTCCAATGGGGCCTTAACCAACAGCTTGCTTTAAGTATCATTAGGGGCCACGTCTCTGCCCTTGTTATCTTTTTCCAGCATCTCTTGGGCACACATGCCTTGATTTGCACTTTTATCTAGGGTGTTGCCACCATGTGACTTGAATTTGGTTCTCCAGAACCAGGGAGCATTCATATATTCCCTTGCTTACGCTCTCTCAGAAAGTTGCCTTCCTGGTAACAATGACTTTCAAGCGGCGAGTGTCGGGGCTGATAGCCTTGTCCTGTAAGCCTCCCTATTTTATTTTACACAGTGATAAATTGTTTCTTATTCCGTCTTCCTCCTTTGTTCTGATGGTGGTGTTGGCTTTTCATCTGAATTAGGATATTATTCCTCCTTCCTTGCTCCCTCGACTGGCAGACCATATGGAAGTAGCGTTGCACTCCTTGGATGTGGTCTGAGCAGTTTGTGTGCAATTATCCACTATGACCTCTTTCCAGGGATCCAACTCTTTTTGTGCACAGGAACAGTCCGAGAAAGGGCATGGCAGCCTCTTCTGCCGCCATTTCCTGTTGGATTTGGCAGATGGTTGTTCAGGTGTATGTCATTATATAATGGGCGCCTCCCTTTGCCGTTTTGGCGCTCTCCACAAGGGTGATTAGTGCCTCCTGGGCGTTTCAATATCAGGCATCTGTGTCAAAGGTTTGTACGGCGGTGACTTGGTCGTCTGGGTATAACTTTAGTAAATTCTACAGGGTTGCTGTGTTGGCATCTTCAGGTGCTATTTTTGGCTGCAAAGTTTTCTGTTTCTGTTTATGGTTCTTGCGGGCTTTCAGGGTAGTTCTGGGTGTTGGCATGTTTGCTTAGTTGTTCCTTCTGTTTGGTTTGCCCACCCCTCATCTTAGCACTGTTTTGGGATGTTCCTCAGTCATGGATAAAAAGAGAAGCTATGTCCGTCAATGAACAATAGAGAAAATGTGATATTGGTTACGCACCGTAAATTCCTTCTCTGAATCTATTGGGGCTGACATCCTATCCAAGATACACAAGAGAGGTTTTTTTTACAGTTATATAACATGCATAAGATACATTAAAAGCACATATAATCTTACAGGAAGATTTTTTTTTTTTAAGTAAAGTCTGGTGACAGGGTCTCTTTAGAAAATACACATTGGTGACGAATGTTAGGTATGTAAGGAGAATGTGCTCACTTTGAACACCCAATCGTGTCGTATACTTTTTTTTATTATTATTATTATTTTTCATACATGTGCCTGGCTATTCAAAGTGAACGCAGCTTTACTTTTTTGTTTTTTTTTAATTTTCACTTTGTGAACAGCTTCCCCTTTAGTAAATCAACCACTTTGTATTAATTATATTTGTCAAGGTTTGACATTTTATTTCAGCTTTATCTTGTGGCTTTAACATTTTAAAAATGTAATTTATTATATAGGCGATAACCACTTTTTTTTTTAAAATCGATAACCAAAATTCCACAGTGAATACAAATCCCATACTCAAATCCCTTGATAACTAATTCCGGCTGAAGTATTTTTAGCTACCTCTGAAATTGAACCAGAAAAAGTGATTTTTTTTTCAGTGGTCAATCTTTTCCCAGCATGCAAAACCCAAAACTCTTTGGTGACTTATAAATCCTCTTACTCCATTACGTGAGGAAACTGCTAGCACATGTACAGAAAAAAGTTGCAAACATGGTGATAGCAGTAATCTTTAAAGCTCTCACTAGCTTAGTGTGCTGCAGGGTATCACGGTAATGAATGTGTTAAGCTGAAGAAATTATCTCAATACTCACCCTAGGCTTTCCACATGCGTTCTCATATGTATGAATCCTAAGTTAAATGTATGGTTACTAGATGTTCAGACTCACCGTGACTCTGGTGGCTCCCTCCCGGGGGGGCCCTCCTACTCCCCTTTCCACCGGTCCCTGACAATACCTCTCCCCCTATCCCCCCCCCTTTTTTTTTTCTTTTTCTCTCCCTTTCCTCTCCCTCCTATCTATACTTTCTTTCTTTGCTACGAAATAGATCTAGGTCTTAACCGGCCTTTTCCGGAAAATTTGAAAAACACTTGATTGTGTTGGGGTGGCGGGCGCGGGGGGAGCCCTACCGGGACCTCCGGCCCATGGGGGGGGATCTCCCTGCTCGCGCCCCCCGCACTCAGTCGGTCACCCACTCCTTGGTACACAACCACTCACCTGACAGGGTTTCAAAACTGTGATGGTTCTCAGTGGTTATATTGGTTTGGTTCACATGCTTGCCTTCACATTATGTCTCACAAGGCATTGCCTCTGTCATTGATGCTGACTCGCTAACTGTTACAGAAAACCCATCCAGACTGATTCTCTGTAAAACCTGTTACCCGCACTGGCGGGCCGCAAGGTGTACTATGTAAATAACATTGTCTGATTTAAATAAAGAATTAAAAAAAAAAATGCATGGTTACTGTCACTGTAAGCGAAAGGATTTGTATGTCACTTTCAGACCAAAGCTGCTAAAAGACGATAGATGGCGGCATGACTGCCCACTAGATGATCTTTCTAATAAAAGCAATAAAGGAAAGGGAATGCTGGAGCTGCTGGTTCTCAATGAGGATAGCCTCAAATAAGCCAATAGCAATCATTTGGGGAAAATTTAGATGTGCCTACATATTGCTAATGCATCCTCTCACACCTTCCTGTCATGGCCGAGTTTCCTGACTGGCAAAGCTTTGACAGTTTCTGATAGTGCCAGAACTTGCCTACTCCTACCTACTTCCTGCACATTCCTATTAACCAGTGAGGCTGCCCCTCATGATGATGGGCCAAGGAAATGTTTGTGTGGGGCTTAGCGGGAATCTCTAAAACAGGGATAGGCGGCCCTCCAGCTGTTGCAGAACTACAAGTGGCATCATGCTTCTGAGAGTAATTGTAACTGCCAGCTTTGCAATGCCTCATGGGAAATGTAGTTCCACAACAGCTGGAGGGCCGCAGGTTGCCTAGCCCTGCTCTAAAACTACCCAAAAGTGTCAGAGGTTTGCCTGTCAGAAGAGCCCAGCTTGGTCTGTGATCAAAAGGTTTGGGAGCCTTGTGCACCTATGGGCAGGTAAATCTAGATACCTACACGCCATACCTGCAGCAGTTTTCCCCCCTCCCCCCTATTCCCAGAGTTGATTAAAGTGGAACTAAACCCATTAAGTTGTTTCCTAAAACAGATCTATTCAAGACATGCCATGCATCATGACTGTCACAGATGAAACCGAGCCTAAGATGGCAGCTTCCTTGAGTGTAAAGGATAAAAGGGTTTAGTTCAGCTTTATAGGATAAGTTTGCCTTTGTAACATGTTACATGTTCCACCCATTTTTAGGGTGGAACGTGTAATATTTTCCAGCATTTGCACCTCCTGAGAGCAGGTGAGGGATCTTCTCCCCACACCTGCTGTCAAAATTTGAAAACAGCATGGCTGCTCAGGGCTCCACCCACATGACTGTGTCTTTCACAGTTTCCTGTGAATAAATAGGCTAAAAGTACCATCATCCATTGCGGCGGGTAGCTTGTAGTTCTCAATGAACTGCGTAGGCACTGGTGAGTGTTCTTGTAGTTCATTGACTTCCCTGCTCCCAAGTAACTGCCTGCTGGTATTGGAGGTACGGGCAATCGGCTATTCTGAGAGTCTGCAGGATCCTGGCATTGTATCCGTGATCTGCTGATCATGAATGCAATGCTCTTCAGGCTCCTTAGAAGAAAAATCATAAACGCACACTTTTTTACCTGCAAAAATATGTGCATTTATTTTATTTTTTTTATTTTCAAAAGTTAGCCTTTTGGTCTGTTCCTTTTTAGGAAGAAGCAGGTAGTCTTTATGCAGAAATTTTTACAGGCTCTGAAAAGGGTTTATATGAAAGTAGCTATCTTGTATAGGATCAATGCACAACCAATCTGCGCTAAGGATAAAAGTATATAAATAAAAAACTTCAAAAAAGGAGAAAGAACCAGAATACTACAAGAAAGAACTGATGATAAGTTCTCGTGAGGGGGGCTGCTACTGCCCACAAGCCCCTAGGGGCCTGAGTAGAATATGGAATACAAATAAAGCCGCGCCAACCCCTCTAATCATAGGTCCACATCATCCAGTGAACTGTGATAGTATACTCAGTGATAAACATAACCTATTTAGAAATAAATCTCGAAAAAAATGTGTCAAAGTCTTAACACAATAAATAATATTTAAATTGTGAAAATAAATAGTCCTGATAACAGTCTATCAAAGTGCAAATATGCAAAAAAGTATCATATAGTGACCAAATGTTCCATAAGTAAATATCTTGGGTCCTCAGCGTAGGTAGAGGTAGGCGTCCGGATGCAGGGTGACCAGATAATCTCACTCCGTGTTCTCAAGGAGACAAAAATGCCTCATAGTGAAGTACTGTAAAAATATTTTTTTATTGTGCCAGATAAAAACCTACTTACTAGAAGATGCAGAACAGGTTGCGAAGGACCGGAAATGGCGTCAACGCGTTTCACTCCTCCCATAGAGTGCCATCACGCTCTATGGGAGGAGTGAAACGTGTTGACGATATTTCTGGTCTTTCGCAACCGTCACTTCCGCCCGCGGTGGAATGCACGCAGTGTGAACGCAATTGACTCTTATGCTTTTTGTCCTGCAGCTTCTTGTAAGTAGGTTTTTATCTGGCGCAATAAAAAGCTATTTTTACAGTACTTCACTATGAGGCTTTTTTTTTGTCTCCTTGAAAACATTGGAGTGGGATTATCTGGTCACCCTGCATCTGGACACCTACCTCTACCTACGCTGAGGACCCATGATCCTGCCACCAGTATATAGTCTGTCTGACCCCTTGACTGAAAAGCTGGGGGTCCATTATCTCTGGTGAGTGGGGCCACATGTGGGGGCTGTCACTAAGCACTGTGGAGCACTTTGTCACCTTTAAGCACTCCAGTCACTTTATTTAGTTATGAAACACTTGGTCACTATATGATACTTTTTTGCATATTTGCACTTTGATGGACTGTTATCAGGATTATTTATTTTCACAATTGAAATATTATTTAGTGTGTTAAGACTTTGACACATTTTTTTCGAGATTTATTTCTATATGTTATGTTTATCACTGAGTATAGTATCACAGTTCACTGGATGATGTGGACCTATGATTAGAGGGGTTGGCACGGCTTTATTTGTATTCTATCTTGTATAGGAGCATTGAATAGAGCAAACACTTGCTGTGCAGGAAATAAAAAGCATATTTGGCAAGTAAGCAGTGGTCATTCTACATGACTGAAAATACATTTTTCATTTTGTGTCTCGTTCACTGCTACTGCACTTTTCAAAGACAGATGACCCTTTTTCTCTTACAACAAATTACCTTTTGAACCGTGTATGAGTTTAACTGGTCATTTATGAATGCTTTGATTTTTCTTGCAGAAGTCAAGTCACAGACCTATAATTGCAATGACTTCTAATTTAGTGTCCTCAAATGACAAAGTCAAGAGGTTTCTTTATGAATGGAGTAATGTCTGATCCTGTTCCTTAGTCTTAGACTAATGAGATCATTAGTAGAAGGCAGCACATGTGATTGACAGCATACCGTTTTTTTATGGCTATAGTGTGTTAACTTATAAAGTATGAGACAAGGCACATGATGCAAAAACTAATCTTAAAGTTTTTTTTGTTTTTTTTTTTTTTAGTCCTAAAGAAGAAAATGAATGCATTCAGAAGGTTTAGAAAAAGAACAGGCTTTGAAGTCCAACTGCAGCTGAAAATGCTTTGTTTTGGATATAGTAGGGACAGGGGTGTTGCTAGGTGGGAAAAAGACCAGGGGCTCTAGTCCGAAGAAATGCGGCACGTGCCGTGACAAAAAATGGATGTGGTCAAAATTAAATAGTGGGCGTGGTTTAAAGGGTGTGGTTTGGGGGTGTGGCTCACGCCTGAGATGAACAAGGGATGGGGGGAGGAAGAAAGAAAGAGATAGGGAGGGAGGGAAGGAAAGAGAAGAGAAGGAAGGAAAGAAGTCGGGATGGAGGGTCAGCAGGCCCAGATCCTTCACCACAATAACAAAAGGTGTATTCCAGAAAGTTTAACAATCAGCAGATAAAGATACTCCAAACACCTGGTGTTGGTGCTTCAATCATCCCGACACCATGGTTGTTATGGTGTCAGGATGATTGAAGCGCATAATTTCTATTATTACATTGTCACCCCTTGGCGACGCCGCTGAGTGGGGAGTCCCGGATTAAAACCCCTTAGGTTTAAGATGTAGGCTTGGTCCTCGCCAAGGAGATTTGCACTTTATTGCTATTATGTTTGACGCCCATCACATGGAGAAAACGACCAAGCAGTAATAAAATCCTGACAAAGTTGCTAAATCCATTCTCTCTACTGTGTCCTTGGTTTTCCCCTCATTTCCTGTTCTGTGTAATATCCATTATATAGACAGGAAGTAGGAAGGTGTTCCCCCACTTTCTCCTCTGACACCCATCAAATCTTCCTAACAGGGACACAGACAATAAATCTTGACAAAATGCTCCCACTGTATGCAACATTTAAAAAGTTAGTGAGTAGAAGAGTTGGACTTTAACTACAGAGACAGGTTTCAGTCTTGTGAATTTTCAGCATTAAAATGATCTGCACGGACTTTTCTACTGTTACTGTGTAATTATTACGAAGTTATGGGAGAAAGAGGGTTTTGTATGGTATCTGCCCATCCTCGGAGGTCTTACATGCCAAAATCCTCATCTCGATTTGGCTGACTGATTGCGGATGTGCGGTGAATGCGTCCCCATTGTCTACAGAAAAGAAAATGACTGGGAAGTTCTCTGTAATTACAATTGCTTTCATCAGTTAGATCTGCTTATTCATGCAAAGGCTGTTGTTTGCCTTTATTTGGACGAATATGGCCAGTCTTTGGTCTCATTCATGGAGGCACACTTGTGTTTCGCATTTATAAATGCAGGAGAAGTCATCTGGGAAGTATGAACAACTTTTATGCTTCCCAGATGACTTTTGCTGTGTTCAGATGTTCTTGCTATAAGACGGGTTTAGTTGTGTTTGGGTGAGCTTAGTCGTGTTTACATGCATTTACAAGCATTTAACCGTAGTTTCGAGTGTAATTGGATTATGGATGCACAGAATTCTATTTTCTCTAAACGCGGCTAAACTGACCACACCTAAACACAAGTAAATATTTGAGTGGCAATATTGAAAAATCTTTACATGCATGTAAATGCTTTTAGAAATGTCCTCTAAATGCATATAAACACAGGCTTGACAGTCAATCATTCATACACAGCTCTGTATATAAATGATTGGCATATTATTTCAATTATAGGATGCTGATGAAGAGCGATAGTCATAAACACACGAGTAACACTTTGAGCATTGGGCATATATTATGCCATAGTGCGACTGTATGTACAAGCTGGACAGTACCAGTGTGTATGAGACCTAAGTTTTAACCATTCAAGACTTCCCAGGATGGATTCTTTCATTTCTTATGTCCACATATACCCACACTTGGGAGAGACGAATTGCATGGAATCGATTTGGCCCAAAACAGATCAAATTTAGCATATTGTAATTCAACATTGAAAATTGCATAGGAAACCCTCCGTTTTTTTAAAAAGTATTTTATTAAGTTATTTCTTCATTTTTGTGTTTTCTTTTAGATCAAGGATACTTTCCTTAGGACATACACTGAAGCTATCCAGAATTACGACGGCAATGATGAAAGGAGTCGTGCAGTTGATGATGTTCAGAAAAGTGTAAGTGGCTAACTTTGTGTGGCTCAGTTAGGTATAGTTTCTTTGCTAGGGTAAAGCTTTATATATACAGTAACTATATCCTCTATAAACCATACAATGAATCTAATAATTTACTCCTTTACAAGCATTTGAAATATTTTGACATGCATAACATAATTGAAGCCATATTGGTACACTTCATGTGTTCCTTTATTTTTTTTTTTAAATGTGTGCTAGGGCTACATTCACACTAGAGTTCTCTTTTGAAATAGACTGACTTGCATTTTTAAAATGTAGTGCAATGTACTTTGCATCAATGTGCTTAAAAGTGCAAGAACATTCACATTTTATAGGGATTTTAAAGTGTTATTTCAGTGTAAAGGCACATGCGTTGAATCTGGCAAGTGTAAATACAGCCCAATAGTTCATTCTTTAAGGGATATACCCCCCGTCTTTTGGACCAGAAGAAGTGAGTAGATCTCCCGAAAGCTTGTCCTTAACAATGAATTGTCAGTGCAAATAAAAAAAAAGTAGCAAGTATTTTGACACCGGTTTTCAAAGCCACAGATGTATCCTTTGATGGTTTTATTCTTCTATACGTTTAAAGGTTCTCCAAGTTAAAATTGGATTGACCGTAAGCAGTAGCAGTGACTAAAAGAAAAAACAATGAATAAAATGCTTAAATATTAAGTGCCCAGCTCTTAATCTAAAAGCTATTATATCAGTCTCACAATTTGAAACAGTGGTATCAAAGTGTGTTATGACATAGACAGACTAACACAATTTTTGAAACAATGTGAGAACCTGATGCCCCATTCACACCTGTGCATTTTAGGTGGCGTATGTTATAAAAAAAAAAAAAAAAGTCCTGGTTGTCCGTGCCTTATAATTACCTTTTAATTATTATTATTATTATACAGTATTTATATAGCGCCGACAGTTTGCGCAGCGCTTTACAATATTAGGGCAGACAGTACAATACAATACAATTCAATACAGGAGGAATCAGAGTTTAAATCAGAATTAAATCAGAATTTAAGTAATAAATAAATAGGGCAGAAGAAATGCGCCAAAAGCAAATAAACATTAATTGACCCGGTGCCACACTTTTTCTTATCTGTGCGTATACAAAATAAATTATAAATCACATGTCCACATGCAGAAAACTCCATGTACAGTGCAGATTTACAAACAAATAGTGTGAAGAAAGTCCACGTATCGTGATCTACCAAAATCCCCTTCCAAATCCTCTTCAAGTGCCTAATCACTCTTTTCGTTTCTTACGTGAAGTGAACACACCATGTATCTCACATCTCACAACCACTAACAGCTCACCTCTGACTTAGACCTATAAACAATAGGTCATATACACTTGTCCCTTTAAGGGTTGTTAGCAGATGTGGCTGACTCTAAAAACACTCCTCCAGGTCCGTTCACACCATGTATGACTCCCACAGTTCCACCGATAATCACTCAGAGGTAAAAGATATACAGACCATCATAGTGCTTTCCATAAAAATCCCAAATTTATTAAAATCTTATAGATAAAATTGCACTCTCATTTAAAAGTGCACTAACACTGGTTCACAGCAGACAATTTGCATGTGTAACAATTCAGACCACCATAGGGGGCATCACCATTAGAGGCTGCAGCTTGTGGGTAGATAATGCACCACGGTCCCCTTAAGGCTCCAATCCTTGCCAGCAGTTTCTCTGGGTTCAGCTGGCCCGTGTGCAAGAGCTCATATAGGGTACATATTTATCAGGTCATATGAACAGTACAGATGAGGTTTGATACATTGACAGTGGTATCATATTATCTTACAGAAAATATACAGTGGGTATAGAAAAGGATCGCCCCCCTTTAAAATAATCACTTGTTGCTTTGCAATCCTAAATGAAGACCGACACCATTTTTGTTTAAGTTCAACTTATAAAATCCAAGTGAAAGATAGAACACCAACATGTTACAAAAAAATAAAAAATCAAACAGAATCACGCAGTTGGAAAAAGGATCACCCCTCCTAAAAATTACTTGTAAATTCAATCAGGTGTAGCTAATCGCCTTCTCAATGGCACACAAAGCCATTTGACTTTCAAAGAGCCTTCCTGGAGTATTCCAGTCCCTGATAGTGCAACTGAAGCAATCAACTAACTATGGGTTTCAAGGCACTGTCAAAAGATCTCCAGGATAAAGTTGTGGAGAAGCACAAGTAAGGAGATGGATACAAAAAACATTTCAATTACTTTATCAATGCCTAGAAGCACATTGAAATCTATTATTAACAAGTGGAAGGTATTTGATACAACACAGACCCTCCGTGAATCAAGAAGTCGCTCCAAACTGGATGAACGAGCCAGGAGGAAACTTTTCAGAGATGCTACCAAGAGGCCTACAGCAACTCTGAAGCAGTTGCATGAATTTATGACAAAGAGTGCTCATTGTGTGCTTGTGACAACAATATGACACATTTGCTCACCATCCAAATAACAAACACCATGCCTACATTAAAGCATGGAGGTGGTAATATCCTGTTATGGGGTGTTTTTTTTTTCTGCAGCAGGGACTGGAGCACTTGTCAGGATAGAAGGAAAAATAGATGGGGCAAAATACAGTCAAATTCTTGAGGAAAATCTGCTGCCCTATGCCGGAAAGTTGTTACTGGGAAGAAAGTTTACCTTCCAACATGACAATGACCCAAAGCACACAGCAAAAATGACCACACAGTGGTTGAAGCTGAAAAAGGTGAATGTCCTTGCATGGCCTAGTCAGAGCCCAGACTTAAACCCCATTGAAAATCTGTGGAATGATTTGAAGACTGCAGTCCACAAAAGGTCACCATCAAATTGAACTTGAGTAGTTTTGCAAAGAAGAGTGGGTAAATATTACAAAGTCTAGATGTGCAAAGTTAGTAGATGCATAGTAGTAGAGTTAGATAGTAGAGACATCTGAACAGACTAAAGGCTGTAGTTAAAGCAAAAGGTGGTCCAACTCGGTGATTCTGTTTTTGAATTCTGTTTTTGAATTGTGTACATTTTTTTTCTGACGTTGGTGTGCCATCTTTCACTTGTATGCTAAACATTGCACTGAGTAAATACAACTAGATAAAACAAAAACTGTGTCTGCCTTCATTTCAGACTGCAAAGCAACAAAATGTGATCATTTTAAAGGGGGTTGATTCTTTACTATACCCACTGCATCTACTTATACGCATATAGGGTGCATACTGTACATATCACATCATATCAAAATTATGTACAGATGTGGTTTATTACATTGATAGTGGTATAGTAATGATCTTAGAGAAAGTATTTCTGCTGCAGTTGTTGTTGTGTTGGGTGAAGATAGTATACTGTGCTAAAGCAAATCCATTCAGAAATTGATAAGTGCACTACAATGTATAATTGTTGATTAGGGGGATTTGGGTTTTAGGTTAGGAGGAGTTAAGAAGTGGGGGATGTGAATGAGATGTTGCTGGCTAAGAGGGAATTCAAAACATTTTAGCAGGTTATAACTCACAAAGACAGTAACCAAAATTTGGAGGTAAAAGTTATGGATCACTCCTAAGCTTTGCTCAGGGAACTTTTGGGGGTCCAAAGCAACCAACTGGTGGACTGCATGGCATACTAGCCCATTATGTGACACTTACCTGCAATTGAAGCCCGCGCTGTCCCTTGTGGAGGCCGCATCCATGACTGCCACTCTTCCTTTCGGGGCCACGGACTCCGGCTCTGTGACTGGCGCAAAGCTAGTGAAGAAATGGCTCGGCGGGTCGTTTCTTCACTGCTCATGCACCGATGACGCCGGCACAAGCATATATAGTAAATATCCCCTACATTTTGCAAGTTTAAGAGATATTCAAGGTACCTATTGGTAAGCCTTATAATAGGCTTACATGTAGGTTAAAGTGGTTGTAAAGGGTTTACAACCACTTTAAGGCCACTCATGGGATATAGCCTAAACCCAAATGCAAGTGTGAAACTACATACTCTGTTTACCACATGATCAGCTGTGTCCAATCACAGCTGATCACGGATGTAAATAGAAGCCGGTTATCGGCACTCAGAGAAAGCCAATAACCGGCTTGTCTAAAAGGGACATGTATACTAATAATCAGGGCACTGATTATCAGTGCTGCCAATGTGTGCCTACCAGTGCTGCCAATCAGTGCCACCTACCAGTGCCCATCAGTGCCTCCTACTAATGCCCATCAGTGCCTTTCAGTGCTGCCTCATCAGTGCAGCCTATCAGTGCCAATCAGTGCACATCAGTGAAGGAGAAAAAATACTTGTTTCCAAAATGTTATAACAAACTGTGAATACGTTTTTTGTTTTGTTTTTGTTTTTTTAAATTTCGGTCTTTATTTGTTTATTTATCAAAACATAAAAACCCAGTGATGATTAAATGTTGTTTGGGTACAGTGTTGCAAGACCGCGCAACTGTCATTCAATGTGTGACATCGCTGAAAGCTGAAAATTGGCCTGGCCAGGAAGGGGGTAAAAGTGCCCAGTAGGCAAGTGGTTAAAATGCATGTCAAAGCACATAAAAATGCATACCAATGGAAGGCAATGCACATCCACTTTTCGTGCACATTCATGCATTTGAATGCACGTTTATGTGTGAACAGGCCCATAGTGTATGTATGCAATATGTACAATCCTATGAATACTGGATATGTGTAGATACATTTGGTATAACTATCTAACACACTTTAATAGGGATAAGTTATTCCTATGCTGAATGCTCCATCATATTGTTTCATTAGCCAAATGTCGATCTTTGTATGTTTAGGTCTCTAGTATTTTTACCCATTCTATAAAAATACATAAAATGTTTACTTGCATTTACTATTTCCTTTTCTCTCACAGTTGAGTTGTTGTGGTGTTCAGAGTTATACCAACTGGACCAGCAGTATTTATTTTCATGAACATGGAATCCCGCCCAGCTGCTGCTCCAACATGAGTGACTGTAATCCATCAGATATGCGCAACATGACTATTGCTCCACAAAAGGTCTATCAGAGGGTAAGTGCTGTGGGACATTTGATATAGGTTCCTTAAAATAACTGTTCCGTTCATGTGTATAAGTTCAAGAGATCATTGGTGGGTATTTATTGTATCATTCAGTGGTCAATGAAAAAACTGTTGGGTGAGGTGCAATATTCTTTTATCAAGGTCAGACCAAAGATCATATTTACCTGGTGTTAGTGGATAAAAGGGAAGCACATTTGGGAAGGGTATAGAATAAGAATTGCAGCGCTCAAAATTAGTGAAACCACTCCATAATCATACGTGAAAAAAAAAAAAATAAGTAAGTCAATACATGAGATATATATACACAATACAGTGTGTGTGTGTGTGTATATATATATATATATATATATATATATATCTTTTCATGTGACAAGACTGAAGAAATGACACTCTGCTACAATGTAAAGTAGTGAGTGTACAGCTTGTATAACAGTGTAAATTTGCTGTCCCCTCAAAATAACTCAATACACAGCCTTTAATGTCTAAACCACTGGCAACAAAAGTGAGTACACCCCTAACTGAAAATGTCCAAATTGGGCAAAATTAGCCATTTTCCCTCCCCGGTGTCATGTGACTCAGTGTTACAAGGTCTCCAGCATGAATGGGGAGCAGGTGTGTTAAATTTGGTGTTGTTGCTCTCACTCTTTCATGCTGGTCACTGGAAGTTCAACATGGCACCTCATGGCAAAGAACCCTGAGGATCTGAAAAAAAGGATTGTTGCTCTATGAGCTATAGCATGGTGGCCAAGACCACACAGCGTTTTAACAGGACAGGTTGCACTCAGAACAAGCCTCATCATGGTCGACCAAAGAAGTTGAGTGCACGTGATCAGCGTCATATGCAGAGGTTGTCTTTGGGAAATAGGAGTATGAGTGCTGCTAGCATTGCTGCAGAGGTTGAAGGGGTGGGTGGTCAGCCTGTTAGTGCTCAGACTATACGCCGCACACTATGTCAAATTGGTCTGCATGGCTGTCATCCCAGAAGGAAGCCTCTTCTAAAGATGGTGCACAAGAAAGCCGCAAACTGATTTGGTTTAAATGGTGTCAAAAGTGTGTGGCAGCAACCAAGTGAGGAGTACAAAGACAAGTGTGTCTTGCCTACGGTCAAGCATGGTGGTTGGAGTGTCATGGTCTGGGGCTGCATGACATTGAGGGAACCATGAATACCAACATGTACTGTGACATACTGAAGCAGAGCATGATCCCCCCCCTTCGGAGACTGGGCCGCAGAGCAGCATTCCAACATAACGTCCCCAAACACACCTCCAAGACAACCACTGCCTTGCTAAACAAGCTGGGGGTTAACCTGATGGACTGGCCAAGCATATCTCCAGACCTAAACGATATTGAGCATCTGTGGGGCATCCTCAAACAGAAAGTGAAGGAGCGCAAGGTTTCTAAAATCCACCATCTCCATGATATTTTCATAGAGGAGTGGAAGAGGACTCTAGTGGCAACCTGTGAAGGTCTGGTGAACTCAATGCCCATGAGAGTTAGGGCAGTGCTGGAAAATAATGGTGGCCACACAAAATATTGACACTTTAGGCCCAATTTGAACATTTTCACTTGGGGGTGTACTCACTTTTGTTGCCAGCGGTTTAGACATTAATGGCTGTGTGTTGAGTTATTTTGAGGGGACAGAAAATTCACACTGTACAAGCTGTACACTCGCTACTTTACATTGTAGCAAAGTGTCATTTCTTCAGTGTTGTCACATGAAAAGATATAATAAAATATTTACAAAAATGTGAGGGGCGTACTCACTTTTGTGAAATACTGTGTGTGTATATATATATATATATATATATATATCACACATACTGTATATATGGTCCAAAATACACGTAGTTGAAAACCTTGGGAGACAGAAGGCCTTCTGTGTGTTAACCAAGTACATATGCCTTACTGATTACCAGAGTGAAATGATCCTCAAATAATGAGAAGTCAAATAGCGCTCAAGTGGTAGCAAGCCGGCCTACGCAAATATCACAGTGAAGGACTTCCACTTTTTCTCTTTAGTATTTCACATAGTAAGACATTATATGTAGAACAATACGCAATACGTCTAGTGGCTTGTTATACTGGTGAATTTCAGAAAGTGTCCAATCACACGCAAAACAAAGTGCATAACACTTCAAAGGTGCCACTACAATCAATATGTGTATGCAACAGTGTGAATATATTGGAGTTGATTTACTAAAGCTTAAAAGTGCAATATTTGGTGCAGTTCCACACACAAACCAGCTTCAAGGTTTTATTGTCAAAGCTTGATTGAACAAGCTGAGGATAGAAGTTGATTGGCTACCATGCACAGCTGCACCAGTTTTTGCACTCCCCAGCTTTAATAAATCAACCCCATTGTGTCAACATCCAAAGGAAGAAAATCCACCAAGGGTAGATCAAAAGGCTGCTTACCAAAACTTATGTGACCATCCGATTACAAATGGTCTGAAGAGGCTTGAAATCAATGCTACAGTTCTATCCACAGGCTCCCAGAAAATATATATTTTTTCACTGCTTCAGCTGGGAAGGGTTGCAAAAGATTATTCTAAGGTTAACCAGAACCAAACTTCAATCATGGAGCAAACACCTAGTTGGGAAAAGAATAGGTGCCAAGGCAAGAGGGGCAGGATCAGGGGTGTATCATGAAATGAGTGGGCCCGTGTGCAAGATAAAAAGTGGGCCCCAGGCATTGCAAAAAAAAGTGTTTTGCTACATGTGCCGTGGCAACTTGTGGGCATGCCTTAAATTGCACTACATATAGGGCGTGGCTTAAAGGGGGTGTGGTTTAATAGGTCTGAGATGATGTACATAGTGCAGAATGCAGTAATGTTAAATAGAGAATGTACAGTGCAGAGTGTACGGCGGTCGGTATTATGTGCAGAAGAGAAGTATGAAGTGTGTGGTGGTAGGTTGTATGTGCAGGAGAGGAGTGCAGAGTGTATGTAGGTGGGTTTAATGTGCACGTGAGGAGTGTGGAGTGTACAACGGTGAGTAGTATGTGCAGGATGGTGTCAGTAGGGCAGTGGACGGTGTCAGTAGTTCTTTAGTTTTATTATTCTTTTTTTATTCTTTTTTTACAATTGAATGTTTTAGTATTTTATTTTTCAATTTTTCAAAATGCTTTTTGGGTGTCAGTAGGGCAGTGGGCCGTGTCAGTAGAGCAATATTTTTATAATTTTTTTACAATTTTATTTTTGTATTTTTTGTTTTTCACAATGATTGAGGGTGAGGGGGCAGTGGACAGTGTCAGTAGTTTCTTGTTTTTATTATTATATCTATTATTTTTTAAAATGTTGTTTATTATTTTTTTTTATAATTTTTTAAATATTTTTTTGACAGTGCTTCTGGGGAAGGGGGTGAAAGGTATGTGGCAGTGGATGGTGTCAGTAGGGCAGTGGACAGTGTCAGTAAGGCAGTGGATGGTGTCAGTAGTTTTTTTAGTTTTACGTGTTGATTTTTTTACAATTTAATTTTTTTCACAATTCTTTTTGGTGGGAGGGGTTTGGGGCAGTGGACAGATTCGATAGGGTGGTGGATGGTGTCAGTAGTTTTTTATTTTATATATTTTTTACAATTTAATTTTTTATACTTTTTTACAATTTAATTATTTTATTGTATTTTTTTATCTGCCCTGATGGTGGGCTTTGGTGAGATATCAAGGGTCTAAACAGACCCCTGACATCTCCCCTTTGAGACAGGGAAAGGGACTGAGGACACAGATTCCCCAGTCTCTTTCTCAGCATTGAAGATGAATGAACAGGAGACAGAGGCTCCTGTTCATTCATAAACTGCAGCAGAGTAAACAAAGTTTACTCTGCTCTGTTTTTACAGGACACAGGAGTGGTGGTACCTTACTGTGTCCAATTTAGAAAAAGAAAGGGCTGGTAAATTATTTATTTACTGGCCCCTTCCTCTGCTCTCCATCCTGACAACCCCCCCCCCCCCCCCTGGCCGACGACCCCCCCCCCCCCCCCAACAGTCCTACCTCTCGTCTCCTTCCCCGGTCATTTATTTATTAAATGGTCGGGAAAGAAAAAGATTTAACCTGTGTCATTCCATGGTGGTGAGGACACAGGACATTTTTGTCTCGTCTCATTTGAAACAAATGAGACGACGTCAAATACTTACTTGTCCTCGGAGACAGAGGACAAGTAAGTAGAAGTTACGACTCTTTCTCTGACCCCTTAGACACAGGAGTCAGGGAAAGGGACAGAGTTTCCCCTCTACAGTCCCCAGACAAATCTGGGAACTATAGAGTGGTTTCGGGTGGTAGTCCCGTCTATTTTTTTATGTTATTTTATTAATTTAACATTTTTTCATATTTTTTAATTTAACATTTTTTATATATTTT
>BLSH010029345.1:302698-323912 GCA_018402905.1 Glandirana rugosa
CGGCGTGGCTAGTCAGGGGAGATAAGGGACACACGAGGAGGCCGACGAGAAGGTCGGGGAACACATGAGGAGACCGGCGAGAAGGCCGGGGGACGGTAGGCTTCCTCTGCTCTCCATCCTGACACATCCCCCCCCCCCAACAGCCGGTGGGAGAGGAGAGGAGGGAAGCCAGCTGTGGAGGATGAGGGGGGCGGAGAGGAGGACAGGGGCCAGAGGAGCACACAGGCGGAGGAGGATGGCAGGGGGCCAGAAGAGCGGCTGCAGGAGTACACAAGGGGCTGGAAGAGCAGCCGGAGGAGCACACAGGGAATAGAGGGGACTGATCGGTGCGGCGGGAGGGACAGCTGTGGACACCGATCTCCCTGTATAGCTTTTTAGCTGACAGCCAGGGGAGAGAGAGGAGGAGAAGCGGCTGTCAGCTGAAAAGCTATACAGGGAGATAGGTGCTCACAGCTATCCCTCTCGCTGCACCGATCATCCCCGACTGTGAACCAGGGGACCATCCATGTGTGCAGTGTCGGTCACAGTGCCCCCCCTCAGGGGCCCGTGTGCATTGAACACCCTGCACACATGGATGATACACCACGGAGTGGGGTGCAGGGTCGGGACCAGAAGGACTAAGGCCTTAGTATAATATGAAGTGCATGCACAGCTTCTGCACTGGACAGCTTAACAAGTAGCTTGAACTATTAGAATGTGTGCGACACTTGCTGACACCGGGGAGAGCATAAAAAGAATGCTGGTTACAGCATTTAGGCTAGGTAGGGGTGCCAGTCTTCCCATCATGTCTCTGCCTCTGGGAGTCTTGCTTGCAAATGTCAGTCTTGCAGTGCCTCATGGGACATGTAGTTCCACAACAATTGGAGGGCGGCAATTGCCTACCCCTGATGTAGGCACTCAAGAAAAATCTGCAATGCAGAAGGAGCTAGAGAGCAGAAAACACATGTTATATATCATTGAATACACAGCAGGTTAACTAGTTCATCATGGAATTTGCCATCTGAATCCCAGTGTCTTTGAAAAAAGCCACCATTAATTCATGATACTCACCTTGCCAGCACTCCTTTGCTTTTCTTGCCTCCGCTAAATCTGGCGACAATACCTTGTGCTTCTGGGTAAGCGAGAGCATGAGATCTCCCCTATAGTAGTGCTAAGGTCTAGCAGCCAATCATTAGACAAGAGCATTGTCGCAAGGCTGGGGTAGTTTCATGAACACTTCCCTTAGCACCCAACACCTAACACCACTAGGGCAATTACAAAGTACTCCTTTTTTGCCATGGATTGAAAGATGTTGCTATCATATTGTGTGACCTCAGACTAGGAAATGATCTAGATCTTTTGTCTATCAAATTCAAATCAAATCAAATCTCCTTTTGAGTGCCGCCTGTCTGCTAGCCATCTCTTTCCACAACGTTTAGAATTCCCTGCATGCTCTGCAGCTTCTTCTCTGTTGTTCACTTTTAATTTCTAAGGACTACATACCCCATGGTACCCTGCTGCCTTTGTGATCCCTGTATTGATGACGCCTATTGAAACTCTTCCTCTCAGCACCTCTGTAATTCAGAAGGCAATCTCTGAAATGTATTTCAGCAGTGTCTACTCACAGAGCATAGTGAATACTCACAGAATTCAAGAAAGTAAATGTGTCTATAGCTTCACAGGTCATTCAGATTAATAAGAGTAAGTTAGAAATAATTAAAATGCAAGGTGTGTATTTATATAAAATGTATAAAAATGGAAAATACTGAATTGGCCACTAGATGGTCTTAAGTATCCTGTGAATTTCGTATGCTACTTAGCGCTATCTAGTGGCCAGATGCGGTATTTTCCTTTTTAAATCAATGAAAAATATTCATTCAGCACAGGATATAGACTAATAACACTGTGAATGTGTGTAATAACATAATGCATGTACATACACTTGTACTGGGCAATTTACTATGTACATGTTTCATAAATAAAGTCTTATGACTCTGTCTGGTGGACTTGTAGTGAGATAAAATGTTTAACAAAGTACCAACAAGCAGACCCTAAATAAGTATCAAATATAGCAGCTGTCATTTACATACATGATTTCAAATATGTATGTAAAAAGAACGTTTAAAAAAACAAAAACAGTGACTGTTTATTGCTTATATTGAATTCTCCTCCTTCCCGTATAGATCTATAAAACATTCAATAGATGATAGTGCTCCTTTAACAAAACACAAAGGAATACATACTGTAAAGCTGATCTCTTAAAGTAGACATTTGAGTTAATGCTACTAATTTGTACCAGTGAACATGGACGAAATGTGAGTAATTGCTGGAATAATTTAGAGGAAAAGTTTGAACGGATTTATTTTTATGGTATTAACAGTACACCAGAATAGCGTTGAACAGTTATGGAGCCTAATTAATTCTTGTGATTTGTTATGGTGTGAAATGCAGTGGGATATAATGAATAATTAACAGTGAGAGACAGAGTGTGAGAATTATCCTGGTAGGCTTGTAACTTGTCTTATAGCCGATAATGTTTCCATAAGGTTTGTAATAAAACTGTCTTACTCATTGTATTACAGCGCTTGTAACTACTGTTATTAGATCATCAGTCTTTTCCCTGACTCATGCCTAACAATATATGTTTAGTATTTAAATGAAGACTGTTCTGCTGCTTTAAAGTGATCGTAAAGCTATTTTTTAAAATTAAACCAACCAACATGTTACCCTTGCATAGAGCAGGTAAGTATATTGTACAGAGCGTCCCGAACCTCCTCTTCCAGGTCCACTGCCTATTGCTATAGGGGCACTCATGCGGGCACGCTCCCAAGCCAGATTGTGTACGTCCATTGACACACACAGCAAGGCTTGGCCCCACCTCCCACTCCCTACTCATAAGATTTGACTGACCACTCTCATTTGAGAGTGGTGTCAGTTAACTGTTTAGGTGGGGGGAAGGCACAGACAGTGGAAGGTTTTTACCTTAATGCAGAGCGTGCATTAAAGTAAAAAAAAAAAAAAACTCTGCCTTTAGAACCAGTTTAAAGCCCATCCTCAGCCTTCTTTAACCTACCCCTACCCTAAGTTAAAGAAACATATAGGTTGCCATTGTTGAAGAATGCTAGTGTCTTGGCTGTCATTTGTGCCCAATTGCTACTCACTTGAAACCAGTATGCAGATCAGGAGTTCTGACTTGGATTGTGGGATACGTGTTCCAGCTCATTGACTGACAGCCAAGCACCTAGCAATTGTAGAAGGCCAACAATGATGGTCTACATATATCTTCCCTCACAGATTTCCTTTAACTATACTATATCCTAACTTTTGTAATCTTCTCTTTTTTTCTTTTGTTTCTCAGATCATGCTGATGTCCAATTAAATATAAATTTATGTTTTATCTTTTCAGGGCTGCTATGAACTCGTCACTAACTTCATGGAAACTAACATGGGAATCATTGCTGGGGTGGCTTTTGGAATTGCATTCTCACAGGTATACTTGTCAATGCCCGAAACTTCTAGAAGTCATTTTCTACTCTACTTTTTCTTTTAGCAATTTCAATATTTTGCAGGTAGTTGAAAGTTTACTTGTGGAAATGAGTACAGTAAGAGACAATTGAATTTGTGTTGGCGCTTAAATGTAATGACTTGGATAATTTGCCATCTAAAACCCATATACACTGCGTGCACAATTATTAGGCAAGTTGCATTTTTTAGGATTCATTTCATTATTGAACAACTACAGGGCTCTCGATCAATCCAAAATGTTAATAAACCTTAAACCTGAATATTTAAGAAAGTAAAAAAGTGAGGTTTTGGCTTTCTTAGGAGAATATCTATGTGTGCACAATTATTGGGCAGCTATTAGTGTGCAGAATTATTATACAGCTAAGGCCCCTTTCAAACTTATGCGACTTGTCCTGCGCCTTGGGACTGCAAAGTTGCATGACAAATTGTTCCTCATTATTTCCAATGAGTACCGTTCATATCTGTACGACTTTGAAGTCGTGGCAACTTCAAAGTAGTCCCTGCATTACTTTGGCTCAACTTTAATGTAATTTGAGGTCCATAGACCTCAATGTTAAACCCTCAGTCTCATGCAAATCGCACCTGAATAATATAGATGTGATTTCTGTACTACTTCTGTACGACTTTGTAATATATATTCATTGTGTCAAAGTTGCAACAAAGTCATACTGGTCCGAAATTGCAGCAAAATCGCGACAAAAAATTGCAGTAAAATCACGTCATTAAGTGGGCCTTAATGAAAAACAAAAATTTTCCCATCTCACTTGTTTATTTTCATCTGCTAAAGTGAAATTAATAAACAAACAACTCAAAATTTACATATATAAACATTTCTGACATCTCAAAAAAAAAATCAGTGACCAATATAGTCCCCCTTCTTTTCAATAACAATTATAAGCCTTCCATTCATAGAGTATTTCAGTTTCTTGATATGTTGATGATCAACTTTTTGTGCAGCAGCAACCACAGCCTCCCAAACACCGTTCAGAGAGGTGTACTGTTTTCCTTCACTGTAAATCTCCCATTCAATAAGGGCCCACAGGTTCTCAATAGGGTTTAGATCAGATGGGGAATGGGGCCATGTCATTATTCTTTCATCTTTAAGTCCTTTACTGGCCATTCAGTGGAGTACCTCAATGCATGTGATGGAGCATTGTCCTGCATAAATATCATGCTCCTCTTGAAAGATGCAGACTTTTTCCTGTACCACTGCCTGAAGAAAGTGTCTTCTAAAAACTGGAAGTAGGTTTGGGATTGATTGAGTTGATTTTGAGTCCATGTTCAACCTGAAAAGGTTCAACTAGCTCACCTTTTATAATATCAGCTCATACCATGAGGGAACACTATCATCTTTTAAATGTTACAAAGAATATAACAGAATATGTAAAAAGGAAATCAAGGATGCAAAAATTCACAACGAACGACAGATTGCAAATTATAGTAAGACAAACCCCCAAAAAATTCTTCAAATATATTAATAGTAAAAAGGTCAGGTGAGCATGTAGGCCCTTTACAAAATAATCTAGCGTGCATGACTGGGGACAAAGAGAAGGCAAACTTAATTAAATACTTTCTTCAGCTCTGTGTATACAAAGGAGCATGGGGGAGCTCATGTCCACTTCGGGGCTGGTAGTGACACAGCCCCAAATGATCCACAATGGCTCAAAAGTGAAATGGTCCAGAAGTATTTAGACAGAATAAAGGTAGATAAAGCACCTGGACCAGATGGCAGATGACGGATCCTAAAGGAATTGAGCTCTGTCATTTCAAAGCCATTGTATCTCATTGTTAGGGACTCTTTAATGACTGGAATAGTACCACTGGATTAGCGTAGGGCCAATGTGGTGCCCATATTTAAAAAGGGATCAAAGTCTTTACCAAGTAACTATAGACCTGTTAGTTTAACTTCTATAGCTGGGAAGATACTGGAGAGTTTAATAAAAGACCACATAGATGAGTTCTTGTTGGATAAAAATATTTTAAGCAACAGACAGCATGGATTCATGAAAGACAGAAGTTTCAAACAAACCTGATTTCTTTTTATGAGGAGGTAAGTAAAACCTTAGACAGAGGGGTGGCTGTGGATGTGGTATACTTGGATTTTGCGAAAGCGTTTGACACCGTTCCCCACACACGGCTAATGTGTAAGGTAAAGTCTACAGGCTTGGAAAGATCAATTTGTAAATGGATAGAAAACTGGCTAAAAGACCGAATTCAGAGAGTAGTGGTTAATGATTCTTATTCTGAATGGTCTAAGGTTATCATTGGTGTACCTTGGGACCCTTACTTTTCAATATATTTATAAATGATAAAGGGTCTGGGATTAAAAGTACCATTTCAGTGTTTGCAGATGACACCAAGCTATGCAGTGGAATAACGTCCTTGCAGGATGTCTCCAACTTACAAGCAGACCTCAATGCACTGTCTAATTGGGCAACTGTGTGGCAAATGAGGTTTAACCACTTCAGCCCCGGAAGGATTTCCAGCTGTGTGGCAAATGAGGTTTAACCACTTCAGCCCCGGAAGGATTTCCAGCTTTAGGACCGGAGCCCTTTTTGCGATTCGGCACTGCGTCGCTTTAACTGAAAATTGCGCGTTCGTGCGACGTTGTACCCAAACGAAATTTGCGTCCTTTTTTTCCCACAAATAGAGCTTTCTTTTGGTGGTATTTGATCACCACTGCGTCATTTCTGATCGCCACTATAAAAAAAAGAAGTGCGACAATTTTGCAAAAAAACCCAAATTTCTTACTTTTTGCTAAAATCCAAATCCAAAAAAAAAAATATAAAAAAACATTTTTTTTCATCGGTTTTGGCCGATTTATATTCTTCCTCATATTTGTAATTAAAAAAATCGCAATCGGCGTTTATTGATTGGTTTGCGCAAAAGTGGTCGCGTTTACGGATGATGAGAATTCATTTTTGGGGTTTTTATTTTTTTTTTACTATTAATGGCGGCGATCTCCGATTTTTAGCGGTACTGCGATATTTCAGCGGACATGTCGGAACATTTTGACACTTTTTTGGGACCATTGGCATTTATACAGCGATCAGTGCTATAAAAATGCACTGATTACTGTGTAAATGCCATTGGCAGTGAAGGGGTTAACCTGCAGGGAGCGCTCTAAGGGTTAACTATGTTCCCTGGGCGTCTTCTAACTGTGGGGGGACTGCCCTAGCTGGGGAAGGGAAGTGGTCACAGCCTCCATGTACAGGAAGGCTGTGATCACAGCCCTTCCCCCTTCACAGAACGGAGGTCCGTGTTTACATACCCGGACCTCCGTTCTTTCACTCCGGGGGGGGACATCGCGGGTGGCCGGCGGAGATCGACTCCGCCGCGCCTGCTCCCTGGCCCTCCCCGGACACAGTGAGCGCGCGGGCGTGCCTCCGGCGGTGCGCGCGCTCACTGTGCGCGATCTGGCGGCCGCCGTCATATGATGGCGATTCGCCTTACAGAGCCACTTTGCCGCCGTCAAATGCCGATCGGCGGTCGGCAAGTGGTTAATGTTGATAAATGTAAAGTTATGCACTTGGGGGGCTAAGAATATCCATGCATCGTACATACTAGGGGGAGTACAACTGGCGGAATCCATAGTGGAGAAGCATCTGGGGGTTTTTGTAGATCATAAGCTTAATAATGGCATGCAATGCCAAGCTGCGGTTTCCAAAGCAAGCAAAATCCTTTCTTGTATTAAGAGCGGTATGGACTCCAGAGATAGAGACATAATTTTGCCCCTGTACAAATCATTAGTAAGACCTCATCTGGAATATGCAGTTCAGTTTTGGGCACCAGTTCTCAAAAAGGATATCTGGGAACTGGAGAAAATGCAGAGAAGGGCAACCAAACTAATAAGAGGCGTGGAGGAGCTCAGCTATGAGGAAAGATTAGAGGATCTGAATTTATTCTCTCTTGAGAAGAGGAGATTAAGGGGGGGGATATGATCAACATGTACAAATATATAAATGGCCCATATAGTGAACTTGGTGTTGAGTTATTTACTTTAAGGTCATCACAAAGGACAAGGGGGCACTCTTTACGTCTAGAGGAAAAAAGATTTCATCTACAAATACGGAAAGGTTTCTTCACAGTAAGAGCTGTGAAAATGTGGAATAGACTCCCTCCAGAGGTGGTTTTGGACAGCACGGTTGATTGCTTTAAAAAAGGCCTGGATTCTTTCCTTAATGTAAATAATATAACTGGGTACTAACATTTTTAGGTAAAGTTGATCCAGGGTGAATCCGATTGCCTCTCGGGGAATCAGGAAGGAATATTTTCCCCCGTTATAGCAAATTGGATCACGCTTTGCTGGGGTTTTTTGCCTTCCTCTGGATCAACTGTGGGTGAAGGATTGTATATGGGATTATTTGGTTTTATATATATATAAATGTTTGGTTTTTTTTTGGTTGAAGTAGATGGACTTGTGTCTTTTTTTTTCAACCTAACTATGTAACTATACCAGTACCCCACCTCCACCATGCTGGCATCTGAGTGGAAGTGGAGCTCTGTGCCCGTTACTGATCCAGCCACAGGCCCATCTATCTGGTCAGTCAAGAGTCACTCTCATCTCATCAGTCCATAAAACCTTTAAATAATCTGTCTTCACATATTCATTGGCCTAGTCTTGACATTTCAACGTATGTGTCTTGTTCAGTGGTAGTCAGGTTTCAGCCATCCTTACCTTGGCCATGTCTCTGAGCACTTAACACCTTGTACTTCTGAGCACTCCAGGTAGGTTGTAGTTCTGGAATGTGGCAGAACTGGAGGATAATGGGTTCCTGGTAGCTTCACGTTTGATTTTTCTCAAATCTTTAGCAGTTAATTTGTGTCCTTTTTTTTCCTGCAACACCTTGTTGACTATTTGCAACAAAACAGTTGATGGTTCTGTGATCACACCCCAATATTTTAGAAATTTCAAGAGTGCCCGCATCCCTCTGAAAGACTTTTTTTTTTAACCATTTTTGACTTTTCAGAGTCAGTTAAATCTTTTTGTTGGCCCAATTTGTGTGAGGAAAAAAGCTGCCTAATAATTATGCACACCTTAATATAGGGTGTTGATCTCCTTAGGCCACAACCCCCCTCATTACACAAATGCACATCACCTGCCTCAATTCAATAAGCATTCAAATATATACAGCTTGGAGTTGGACAATATGCTTAAAAATTAAGATTTAGTCAAAATACTTGCCCAATAATTGTGCACACAGTGTATGACAGCAAAAGGCCATCAGGATGCAGCATGGTTATGCGACTGGATAGTGTGTGCATCAGTCATAGATAAGGAACTGTACAAAGGGGCCTTGTTCAATGTGTGGCTGTGCCTGGAACCCAAGATAATTAGGTATTCTCCCTGCTTGCACTCTGACAGGAACCACCTGTGTTTTATCATCTTTATACTGGAAGACCAGAGTGTACAGCATATAACTTATTAGTGTCATATAGTCATCTTGTCCGGCACTTACATTTGTGCCTGTGCCCAAGGCAGGAGCTGAATTACTTTCAGTAGAAAACAAACGCATTGACTTCTGTACTCCCCTCTTGTTTTATAACTATATTCGAATCTGAGAAGAACCCAGACTTGTACATCTCTATACCAAATCTTTTAAAACCTACAGTCTCTGTAACTCTGTGATCACACTTTAAATTAAAGTGGTTGTAAATTTCGGACATGAAATATGCACAAAGCACATCCCTCTATATTGTGTACTTGTCCTAATTAAGAGCACTAAGTGTCACTTTTGTCTGCTGCTTCGTTCCTCTGCTATCTGCATGAATCACTTATGACAAGTTTTGGTGACGCCAAGAGAGAAAGGGTAACGGGGAGGGACCTCCAGCTAATTGGCAGCTTCAGCTCTGTTCCTGTGTGCTGTGTGGAGGGGAGTGTGCCCCTTGCCTCCAATCAGCTCTCCTGATATCCAAAGAGTGTGACTTTAGCCCCCCCCCCTTTTTCTGAGCTCTCAGACATGCTTTAAAAAAAATTGCACTATGAATGGATAAAGAGAAGAGACAACTGCATATAGACAGATACAACTTATGTAAGAGGATTTGTTTAATCTCTGTGTGTCACCCGAGGCCAGGCACTTCACTGGGTATATGTAAGGGTTTACAACCACTTTAAGACTATCAAATGTAATACATAGATATTCAGTGCATTTTTTGTCACCTTTTTGTAGTTAAACATGTTTGTATTTGCATACATGTAGCTACATATTACATCCCCATGATGCTGTAAAATTAAATTACAGGCAGATATAAAAAAAAACACAAAATATTGCATTAGAACATATTAAAATCTCACACCTTTGTATCTCTTTGTTGGCCTGCTCCTCACATGATCTTATTTGTAAATTCTTTTTGCTGATCCTATTATTTAAAAAAAATTTTTCCCATTCTACATATACATGCACCTCAAACATGTCCAGAACGGATCTTAAACTATTATCAGGCAGATTCCAAATGTCCTTTTTTGTGTTCTCTTTGCTACCCTTTGTACATTAGCGTTAAAGGGGAGTTTTTTGTGAAATGTATACGTTTTTTAATCTGATGCTCTCTACCTTTCTTCTATTTTTCTTTAATTTTTTTTAAATGAATTTAACTTTACATATAACATTTAACACAGTATTCACATATGATACTGGTTCCACAGTCATAGGTTTTTTTAAAGAGAGTGCAAAGTAGAAACTGCTTGTCCTCAGACTCTCTCAGTAGTTGAAACTCTATACAGCCCCATCTGAATGAGCAAGGGGGTTGACCATTTTTTCTCAACAAAGCAGTTAAGATTAACATTGTAAACATAAGAACGGATGCACAGAGCTGCACTTACTGGCAGAAAATATTAATATTAATTATTATGTAACGGTTGATGTTTACCTGACAAAATTTCTATATTTTTAATCATGAAAATAATAAATGAAATACCAACAATATCAATATTTCCTTTAAAGTGGTTGTTAAGCCACTTTATTCCATTCTTTCTGTTTAATAGTCCTTTGTGCCCTTGTGTCTGTCTTTTATAAAGATAAGCTGTTCTTTGCCTTATTTCAGAGCGCTGCTCGACGCTCACGTGACCCGCCGCCTCTCTGCTCTCCCTGTCTGACCGCTGCAGCAGGTGTGGCTGAGAAATCCCCACTAACGTCATTCGGGAGGTGAGGAGGAGAGAGGTGGTGGTGGGTCACGTGAGTGCCGAGCGGCACTTTGAGATGAGGTAAAGAACGGCTTATTTTTATAAAAGACAGACACAGGGGCACAAAGGATTATTAAACAGAGAGAATGGTATAAAACATTTAAAGTAACTTTTGCAGCAGGAGAGGTGGGGATGGGCACTAACACAGGAGCAGACAGGTAGGGAGGGGAGGGTGGGGACAGAGGGAGACACAGGAGAGCTGCAGATAGCAGCTGCTGATGGAGGCAAGTAAACTGGCCACCGTGTCAGGGCTCAGCAGCCATGATACACCGTGGTCAGTTTACAGGGGGAGGGCAGAAACTGGCAGGATCAGCCAGGATTTTTAGGTGATAGAAGGGGCTAAATTTTACAACACAATCACTGTGCTATATGACATGCTTTAAAGGAACAGGATCAATATATATATATTTTTTTTTTTAGTGTAACAAACACTTTAATCTCTAAAATTGTCATGAGCAACCTGAGAAAGTACCAGTTCCAGGCTCTTCTTGCTGGCACTTTCATTGCAGTTTACAGTATCTAGGGATATAATTGCACAACCAACATATTTTGTAGAACTTTTCAGTTTCTGCTCCTAAAATAAAGTCCATTATGTAGTTCCTTGACAACATCCTTTTCTAACTCGTGACTTGTGGAGGTCATGATTGGGAACACATTAGTGCATTAAAGCGGAGGTCCGCCCACCCCTCAAAAAATTTAAGTGTAGCTGCTGACTTTTAATAATAGAACACTTACCTGTCTTGGAGTCCAGCGATGTCGGCACCGCAGCTGATGTTTCCATCAGCTGTCAAGTGCTGCCGCTGCCATTGCTGGTAAGGAAACCCAGCAGTGAAGCATTACGGCTTCACAGCCGGGTCCCTACTGCGCATGCGCGAGGCACGCTGCGCTCTTCTACTGGGCCAGCATTGGAGGTAAGGAGGAGATAGGCACGCTGGTGACATACTTCACTGTGGTCCGGTCTCCAGGAAGTGGGGACAGGGTACATGTCAAAAACAGGTACCCGCTCCCCCCTCCCCCCTCCCCCACTTTTGGGTGGAACTCCACTTTAACATGCATGCTAGCATGCATTGTGTTGCATGATGACGTGCAATGCATTAAGGCAGACTAGACGTCACAACAGAGCTATAGACCAACTCAAAACCCAATAACCTATAGTCTAATTACTCCAATCTGCGCTTCGTATGCTATTATCAATGATAAAACAATTGTATAAGAATATATGTTGTAAAACAGAAAGTGACAGCAGCTGCTTAAAATAACACACAATGACTACAATAGCACCATGAAATCAAAAAGTCAAACGACCCCAGAGTAAATGGTCCCAGCAGCGCTCATAAATGACTTGTAATAAAACACAGTCTTTCTATTAATAGTAAATGGTTCTCTCAATGTCATAAACATTCGTCCATTAAGTGTCTCTATGCTGGGGAACAGGATCACTTCAAAGACTTAATCCTTCACCACACCTCGTGAATAGACAGGGAGGTAGAATCCCCCCAATGTGGAAAAACTCACCAGAGGTAAGTCAAATCAGCGCCTTAGGTGAATAAACTGCAATCAGGTCCACTTCGGTTTCAGATCGTCTTTGGGTGTATGGGAACCAACCGATAATTACCGTGCGGGATTACCAACTTGTCCGACACCGAGACTCAGCCGCTCACCGCCGCCGCCTACTTCCCTCCCGGGGACGTCCCACCTCTCCTGACTTGTCAAAATTAAGCTGGTCCTTCCTGAACTGGACAAATTTTGATCCATCTATGGCAATCTTTAAAATTGCAATGCTGCTTCCTGGTCCTCTGTTCACTCATTCATTAGGTTTTACCAGATGGCATCTGATGCCATCTTAGGTCGTAAGGTTGTTTGGGTGGCTCTGCAAGCCTTACTGAGCATTCTGTGTTACTTTTTTCCTTTTGGGCCTGTTAGCATTTAGTTTGCTGTGTTGCCCATTCCTCAGTTGGAATTCTTTTATACATCCCAGTGTCTTAGAATTACTTCTAGCCAGTGTCCCTTAATGAACAGAAAAACATGATTTTTAATTTACTGTAAAAGCCGTTTCTTGGGGTTCATTATAAGACACAGATCCCATCCCCCTGTTCTTATAATCCACTCCTAATATTGCTTTTCCACAAAACTGATGCATGATGGGAATAGGAGGGGTTATACTTGACTGTTTTACATATTTGCTAGTGTCCTCTCTCATGTAAGCAGCAACATAACCCAGTGATGTTGAATGACTAAAGGCAAATAGGCTGTTCACTTTGCAAGGGCATATTCCCAAGAGCTTTGTGAATGTGGCAACATTTCACTCTGCAAAGAATACCCAATCACAACACCAAGAAAATAAAAAAGAAAAGCATTTTTGCATGTACACAATTGCATGATGGAAGTCGGCTAAGTTTCAGCTCATCCACTAATCTCTTTGAAAAAATTCTTTGCAAAGTTCAAAATTCTTTGGTATTTTCTTGTAGAGGTGACAGCACCACTGCTATCTGAAAACTTTGGGTGTGTTGAATAGGGTGGTCCCTGCTGTGTGGTGTAGTTTCATCCAATAGCCCTACATCACTGCTGTGTTTTTTAATTATGTAGCGGACAGTGGATAGAACTACAGAGACCAGCAGGGTACATGCTATCCAACACAACCAAGTATCAGATAATAGCAGTGCTGGTAGCTCTACAAGTGGGCTAAGATTTTACGCCGAACAAACATAAGTATTCAGCATCCCCTCTTACAGGTTGCTTTTGTTTGTGCTATAGACAGGGAAAACACATGTAAGCTGTTGTTGCTTACCTCCTTGGAAAAATAGCCTGGCTGTCTGTGGTATCAGTATTTTCAGACTCACTGATCTGACACAAATATGCAACTTCCTAATCTACATGTTCTGGTTTAGTGCATTTCAGAAGGAATGGTCAGTAATGTGTACTAATATATATCCACTGTGCATAAAAAATATATCATATATATCATCCGTAAATGGGCTTTTTGTGAATATGTGATACCTCAGTGTCTCTTCTGGTATTTCCACAATAATAAAATACATAAATGTGCAACAAAAAAATGTGGGAATATCTCATAGCAGTGTAAACATTGTGAGTCTCAAGGCTGGACTCACAGAGCATAAATGATGCACATAGAATAACCAAAAACAGTGCAATAAGTAACTACTGTGAGTCTCAAGAGTGTTCCCACAGGTGATGGATAATGCCCAAAGAATATGTCCAATCGGTGAAATGTCTATCAAAATCAGAAATCAAAATATGAAAAAAAAAAAAAAAATATATATATATATATATATATATTAACAAAAATATAAAAAAAATAAAGAGGAACAAAAAATATATAAAATATATATAGGTGCTTCTAGAACGCCAATGTGTACAATTGCAACCAATATTCAAGCAAGTGAACACGTGTATCTATTCCAACTATTCTTTATTTCCTCCACAAAAGTGATAATCTTGTGCCTTAAAGTGTGGGGTATTATCCGGTGATTTATTTCACATGTGCCACCTCTACGTGTTCTAGCCTCTCACCTGAGGTGTGCTAGAAATGTAGCACATAAAGGTTTCTTTATATTGTGGGGATTGGAGTCCACCACTAGGGGTCCTCTGTATGTCTTCCACTCCTACTCCTCCTCTGTTCTCTATATGGATGGCTCCGTCTCATGCTGTCTGCAACCTCCAGTATAACCATCTCAAGGGTAGGGTATATATAGAAAGACAGAAACCGCCTCCTCGTGGTGCAAATACCGTTTAAAAAGTTTATTTTAAAACACAAAGAATAAAATACACTCACTTTTTTAAAAACAAAATCTGTTCATCTCTCCACGAGCGCCGGGCTCGTTAATGTGTAAGCAGTGATGCACCTCTCCTGTTGCCCTAAGGGCAATCACTGCTTACACATTAACGAGCTCGGCGCTCGTGGAGAGATGAACAGATTTTGCTCTTAAAAAAGTGAGTGTATTTTATTCTTTGTGTTTTAAAATAAACTCCCGCCACTGTCAGCCGCTCTTCCCCGGCCTCCTGTCCCACCGGGAGACCAGAGCATCCATCCGACATGTCTGCCAGCTGTGTGGAGTCCCGAATGAAGCCGCCGGCGGCTTTGATCGGGTCTCCTTCGTGAAATTCTGGAAGCGACGTCACAACGTCACTACCAGTTTACTTGGCATAACATTATCTTTCTCAATATAGAAAAAAAATGGGCTAACTTTACTGTTTTATTTTTTAACTCAAAAAAAGTGATTTTTATTTTTTTTAAATGGCGCTTATAAGAGTGCTGCGCAAATACGGTGAGACAAAAAGTATTGCAACGACCGTCATTTTATTCTCTAGGGTGTTAGAAAAAAATAAATATAATGTTGAGGGGTTCTAAATAATTTTCTAGCAACAAATACCGATTTTAACTTGTAAACAACAAGTGTCAAAAATGGCCCCGGGGCTGAAGTGGTTAAGATAAAAACCTTCTGCCTTTACAACCCCTTTAAGTCTGTGAGGAATAAATGAAAGGTAGATTGAGGATTTACCCACATTCCTTAAATACTGTTTAATAAGTTGAGGACTGGTTAGATAAACATCAAAACAAATTCTTAAAAAAATACAGTTTTGTACACTGTAAGCTGCCTAGTCAAATGTTTTAAGGGCTTTTTTTCCATTTCTAGCCAACTGTCTTTGGTAATATTAGAAAATGAGAGGAACCAGAGCATGCATCCACCCTAGTTGGATGGATTCTAGTTATTAATCCATGCATGTGGGCTACATTACCATAATGCTTCTTCATTTTGCCTCCATCCCATAACACATAATTTCATTGTCTTACTTTACCTTTGTAATAGAAAATAGGTAAAAAATGTTGGTGGGCGATTCAGCCATCCATGCAACCTCCACTAGGGTTGGCACATCATCCCTTTAATCCAGGACACATATTAATTACACAGGTTCTGTGGCTGATTAAGGTGGTAATTAAACTCACTTGGTGTCTCATCTGCATTAAATTAGCCTCAGAACCTTTGTTATTCATATGTGTCCTGGATTAAAGGGATGATGTGGCAACCCTAACCTCCACCCATAGCCAAACTATCTGTTTTGAGTAAGCAAACTCATACACAAACTATAATATGGTTTCCAAAGCAAACTCCAGTGACCTGGAAATGTCTAACTGGTTTCTTTCTTTGCCTTCACTATAATGACTTTTACGAGGCCTCTGGGCTCTTATGATTGCCATAAATTCATATAAACACGATATAAAAACACAGTTGATCACTTCGTTTTCCAAGTTATTTATATCAAATAGCTGTGATAAATTATTACAAACATTACATGATAATATTCTAAAGAAAGCACCAGATGAATGATAGAGAAAATTGATGATATTTATTTATATTAAGGGCCTAATATATGTATTATGCTTCCTCCCTCCAGCTGATTGGAATGTTGCTGGCATGCTGTCTTTCCCGGTTCATCACTGCAAATCAGTACGAGATGGTGTAACACGGTAAATTTGGACTTGTGCTTTTATCAAGGCGCCTTTGCTTCCACCTTCACTTACAAGCTCCAAATCACATTTGCTTTTAAATTGCTGAAGCGAATGCTGTGATTTCAGGCTAATCAATTTCAGCTGGTAATAACATCTTTCTGCTTATTGGCGTGTGAGAAGCTTGCACATACAACTCATACAAATCACATATTAATGGCTTCTCAACTCCAGTTGTATGAGGCTGATCAGATAATTAAAGGAGAATTCCAGCTTGTACCAACAATACAGACGTTTCAAAACGATTGCATTGTAATATATGTTAATTAAATGTAAATATAAAAAGATATAATGTGCCTTTAGGAAAGGCATTCATTTTGTTACCTGCAGCTTTCTTTCCTGAATCAGCTCTGTTTCACCTGACTGTCTTCTGCCTTGATGGAATTTACATGTTCTTAAAGTGTTACTAAACCCAGGACCCTGCATTCCTAATATCTGGTCTCCCACAGTACACAGAACACACTTTATTTTAGTAAATGTAAACTGATTAATACCTTTACTCATCAGCAGTATATAGCAGCCTTGTGACTTCTATCAGTTCCTAGTAAACCTTGTAGGAGGAGTTTTCATACTGCACTGATCCTCTGTCTGGACAGTGCTGATTGGCCCTGTGCTGATCACCCTCCCAAAAAATAAAAATAACTCTCTAACAATACACACCAAACTGAGACCGTGGAATAAAAGGAGGATCAGAGAAATAGCCTTTATACACAATGCAAAGGAATAACCCCTTAGGTTCCACAGTGCGTATAACAAGCATGCTTTACTGCATATACAGACTGAATTTACTGTTGTGGGTTTGGTAACACTTTAACCTACAAACTTTACAGGTCTGAGATCACAAAACATTTACCAGCAGGGACATTGAAAGAATGGCCATCATCTATGCTATACCAGGCTCCTACATTATTGCAGAGAAAATGATTGCTGCATATTGAGTACTGCCCCATATACAGATATCCACTAAAGGACAATTCTCATTTTTATGTGTAATAAAATAAATACAATGCTGCAAGTAAGAAAAAAACATTTTTTTTCAGTTAACAATAGCAACTCATAAAGTGCACTCCCTGTAAATACAATATAGTTTCTCTTTAAGATTTCATCTATGTAATATTTTCTGCTGTATTTTGAACCAGTGCAATTATATTGATGACGCTACAGAATTATTGCATTTATTTATATAGTATCAACAGAATTATTGTACTTGAAAGAAATAGTTTAAATTTTCTATGTTCTGTTAAGATATTGATGTAGGTGATCTGATTTCCGGGCAGGTGGCTATGGTCTCCTTAGCTTGTAGGGCAATGTAACAAAAATGTAAATTGAAGAGCCACGCCTCTGTTAAAAGTTCCAGATTCAACTTAAATCCTATAAAGGTCAGGGGGGCAATTGGGAAAGTAGGCTTTTGATTGTGCCCCTGACCTTCATTGGAATAAAATGGCCATGTATTTGGCCATTTTAGCAGTGGTGTGGCACTTCAATCTACATTTTTGTTACAGATACAAGACAAATGCCTACTGTGCATGCATGATCTAGCCACTGAAGATTGTTCTTATGAACAGTCATTCTATAAACATTTAGGCCTGCATTGGACACAAATGTGTTTCTGCTCATGTGGAGGGGAGCAGGACAGCTGCAGGCACCAGCTTGTTCTGAGAGCAAAACTCACAAAACCATTCCCCTTCAGTCGATCCTTCTATATTCGACTTTCATTCATCAACGTGGACATGCAGACATAAGAATGTTCCCTGAGTCCATCCATAAAAAAACAACTTACTCTAATGTTGGCACCTAAATAACAAAAAAAAAAGTGCCAGTTAGTAATTTTTGGTGTTTGAATTGTAGGAGGAAACTAGGGAACCAGGAGAAAATGCATTCAATTGCAAGACTAACTCCAGGCAGATACTGGCCTACCCAGGGAGTCAGTATACGGCACTCAATGTGCAACTCCACTTTCGCTGGAATGAGTTACAAAGCCTCTATTATTTACATCCTGCTTTTCCAGTATTGCTTTATGTGTATAAAGTTATAAATTATGTGATAGTTTATCCAAAGACAAAACTTTTTTTTTTTTTTTTTTGGTGACCATTGTCCGCATTGTCAACAGAGGAGAAATCCAAATATATATGATTTTTTTCCAGAATAGGAGGTGAGGGGGAAATTTTCCAGTTGGGACAATTGTTTCAGTGGATATTTCCTTCCTATTTTCTGACAGTAGATCTCATCTAGCAGGACACAAAAAAGCTCAAAGGGATTTTAACCACTCCCTACTCTATCCAAATTGAACAAATGTTGCCTTTAGATATACCTTTTTGCACTTTTTGGATTTTTTTCAATGTATAACTTCTACCATTCAGGTGGTTGGGATACCATATGCCATTTGGAAAATAATCCCTACCCCAAGTATTGCCTTTGTGATAATAGACAGCATGGGTCTCATTGCAAACATTCTAGCACACATTACTTGCATACCTAATGCTTTATTTTATTTTTTTTTTCTCTAGGGGCCAGCAGTTTCTACATCAGGAGCTGACAGAATTATGAAGGATTTTACAGAATGTTAGAGCACACAACACATCCACCAACCACTCTGTGTTCCCATTTTGTAGTGTAACCATCTGTTCCAGTACAGCTGTGCCATGAAGAGTAGCCTCTGTAGTGTTTAACTGCAAACTTCCTCCCGAGGAAGGCTTTTCGTATGATGGCACGCTATTATGTGTGTTCTTTAGTCATACTGTAGTTGTAAAGTTCCTATGATAATCCATTAACTGCCTCGACCTGGCTGTGCATGCAGTGGCTGATACAAAGGGACAACAAAGTCCTTACCAATGGTTTATTAAATGTTTCACACATTTATATAAATCAGTACATGGAAATCAAATATAGCGTATCTAATCTTTTATATATATATATTTATTTACAAGGCATACTTATTTTTTTTATTTTGCCGTATACCACATACAGATAAAACAATAAGAAGAATAAATCTGTGATATGATAATACTTGAAGAGTAATGTTGAGATATGTTGTGCTTTGAATAGGATTCAAGGGTCCCCACAAGGGCCACAGTCTGGATTCTAACTCTGTGCTGTATGCCTAATGCTTATGATCTTTGTCTAGTGAATTTTTTTGCTTCAGATTCCAAGAACGTGTTTCACTGTTACTAAGCTGTTGTTGCTTACTGTGAAGGCAGTATAATGATGCTTTTTTAAATTATCTTTAGTGTACAACTAAACTTATTTGTGCTGTCATGCCTATTTTTTCCTCTCCTCCTTGCTAATGTTCCCTGCTTTCTTTTTTCCTTCATGATGCTTTGGAAGTGCACCAACCAAATGTTATATTCAGAACAGGACTGAAGATTAGGGAAGAAGAGAAGTCAAAAAATGTTCAAACATTTTTAAACAGAAATAAATTAAAACTGATTTTTTTATAATGTCTCCATCTAGCATGCTGAGAATAAAATGCTTTGATATTGTGAGCATTTGTGATATACATATTAATAAACTGAACTACGACAGATATTGGATTTTATTGAGTATGATGTTGGATATCACTCTTTGTTGCCAGTATTTTTGTCATTATGTATTTACTACGTGCCTTATGGATTAGTGGGGTTGATTTGCTAAAGAAGTAGAGACTGTTCACTTGCCAAATTGAATTTTCACTGAATTTAGTAAAAAAAAAAAAAAATGTAAGCTAGCTTCCTTATATAACCCCTCCTCTACCCAGCATACCTTAGTTTTTACTGGTGTCCTAAGAGGTTGGATACCTTTTCTTCAGATCTGCTTAGTAATGCCAAACTATTTTTTACTACCCTTGGCATCCGCCCTAGGCTGTTTCAGGGATGGACCACCCTTGGTTCCTTCTGCAGGTGCCTCCTGTTGGTGATACAGCACATCTGGAGGATTTTGTGGGGCCCGATTACCTCCTTCTGTGGTTGATCCACAAACTTGTGAGAAAGGTTCCCCAGATACTTTCCCTTATTCTACCCCTAATCAAGTTAATGTGCTTAGCAGTGCAGCTAAATTTTGTGTTCCTTGCTCAAAAATGATGGATGCTTCACTGGAGTGTGCTTCACTGGATGTGCTGTATCCTGTTGGTGATACAGCACATCTGGAGGATTTTGCGGGACCCAATTACCTCCTTCTGTGGTTGTTCCACAACCTTGTGAGAAAGGTTCCCCAGATCCCCTAATCAAGTTAATGTGCTTAGCAGTGCAGCTAAATTTTGAGTTCCTTGCTCAAAAACGATGGATTCTTCACTGGAGTGGTGTCGGTCAGAAGATTCTTAAAATAATGTTCTGTGCTTCGGGTTAAACAGGTTCTGCAGAGTTCTTCTGTCAGATCCCAGAAGCACTTCTTGTTGCTAAGTGGATGGATTTTCTCCATCCTCCTTTTTTTGGTGCCCCTTTCAATAGCCTGGGGTCGTGGTTTACCTTTTATCCCTGCCCTTTGTAGGTGTGATCTGGAAGTCCTTTGTGTGTAGAAGCAGCCAGTCCAGTATTCATATTCTCTACATTTACATTACTGCCATAGTAATAGATGACAATGATAATATAAAAATATCATCCCAGGGTTCCAGCACTTCCTATCCACCTTCTCATGTATCCCCTTGGTAGTTTGCAGTCTACCTTGTCTTGCAGACAGTCAGGCTGGATTCACACCTGTCCGGTGCTACCGTCATTACATTTACATCTCTTATACTTATGACCTGACCGACGAAGATGTGTGTTTCCTGAAGGTCTAGTGTGGATGTTTCCCGTCCCTATTTTCCATTTGGTGCTGGGGTCCGATAACTTTCCCCGTGGTTTTTTTCCTCCTACCTCTTTTAGGTAGGTGAATCGTTGTTCTTCACGAAGACCCTAGACTGTCTTCTTGAGACGTCTTGGACAAATTGGGCTTCGTGTCTTGTAATAAAATTCTTAGAAGACTGGCTGTGGTGAGGTCACTTCTTAGGTAGCAAAAACTCGTTCCTTGAGTTTTAAATCGACGTGACGATT
>BLSH010029345.1:329491-351767 GCA_018402905.1 Glandirana rugosa
AACGTACGGAGTTGGAGTCAGAGGACGTCTCTGTTGGACACTTCTACGTGTAGGTGTCCCAAAGAACCGTATAGTGTAAATTGTAATACTACATCCTAAAGACGAAGAAGCATCTTCACAGGTTGTCTCTGCAGGAGACTGAGGTTGAGGCATGCAAATCTAAAGGGATTCTCTGTAAGTTTTCCTTTATAAAACCAGTCTTTAGAAAAATGCATGTAGACATCTTTATCAGCAAGGAAATTTAGACTGGCAGGGAAGTTGAGTTTTCCGGATGAGTTCTCAGTAAACAGCATGAAAAAGGGGGAAATACAATTGTGAAGTTGCTTGACAAAAGTATCTAAGGTCTGTTAAAGTTTTTTTTTGTTTTTTTGGTTTTTTTTTTAAACATTATACCTATATCATTACCCATTTTGTAAGCAAGATATGTTGTTTTGTTAGAATATTACTTTTGCTGAATTGAATTACATCAAGGACTTGTGTAGAGAAGATGGCTTTTATGTTTTGTATTTTTCATAACTATGTTCTTTTTTAGCGTGTTTATGAAAAAGGCAGTGTGCATTCTATTCACCCAGCCTGACACAAGAAGCATGAGACATTTGCATAACTGAAGAAATGAGAATAGGTAAAAACCAGCCACATCTTTTTCTAATGATTGTCTAGTCCAGGGGTCTCCAAACTTTTTAGTATGAGAACTCATTTTACACTTTATTAATATTTGCAAGCCCCAAAAAATATCAGTTTTATAAATCCATGAATAATGAATTTGTTTTACTTTGATCTTTTTTGGAATTCGCATGATGCGTGTAACAACAAAAGTGAAAGAACTTAAAGTGGTTTTAAAACCCTCTCATATACCCAATGAAGTGAACAGCCTCCGATGATACACAGAGATGAAAGTAATCCTCCTACATAAGTTTTACTTATTTATCCGCAGTATTCCCATCCCTACACCCCTTCAAAAAGGCAGAATTGTGTTAAAATTCACCTGTATCTGTCAGGAGCAGTGAGGAGGGGGCAGAGAGCTGCAGTTACAGTGTGTGAGTCTCAATTGGAGGAAAGCCCCAGCCCCCTTCACAAAGCACACAGGAGTGAAGGAAGGATACAGAGCTGTGTTGTGAATAGACAAACTCTGTGCTGAACTCCCTTCCTATCACAAATTTATCTCATGTGTCGGGAAAATATCTCAGAAGTGACTCATGCTGATACAAGAGTAACAAAGCACCAGAGAGAAACGACACTTAGAACTTTGAGGAGAGATAAGTAAACACTACAGATATGTGCTTTGTTCAGATTTCATGACTGAGGTTTACAATCACCTTAGGTACAATAAAGTTCCCCCCATTATAGTCCCCATCAGATCTCTGCTTACATTAGAGTCTGTCTTAGAAGCCCCCCCCCACATCAAGGTCCCAATCAGAGCCCTCCTTACATCAGAATTATTTTCAGTGACCCTTACTTTGCTTAAAATGTGGCTGCAGTTGGTGTAGCAGTAGAGGAGGTGGAACAGGTATGGATGGAGGACAAGCATGGTGGTGAGAGCCAACTGACTCAGATTCAGTTGGTTGTCCTGACATCCAACTGATTTGCAGAAATACAGCACAGCGGGGTGGAAGCTGACCCTAGCTGCGGGCCATTGTCCTTTAAAAAGTCACCCAGAAGACTTAAGACACTAAGCAGATATGGATAGGGAAGGTTGGGGAAAACACTGGATCAGTGCTTGCTTTTATTGGAAATATACCTTGTAATTTTGAAATTATTGAACAATGGTAAGCTTTCATTTGGTGACACACTTTGGCATAACTTTATACCACCCCAGGTCAAAAAAAGCTGGGAGGCTGTGTAAAATCTACATAAAAACAGAATGAAATGATTTGCAAATCTCATGAACCCATATTTTATGTACAATCGAAAACATATCAAATGTTTAAATTGAGAAAATGTACCATTTAAATAAAAAAAAATAAGGTAAATCTAAAATTGACGGCAGCAACACGTCTCAAACTTTTTTTTACCTTCTAACTACCTACCTTCTGCCTTATATCCCTATGTTGGCCACACGCATTACAATCTGATTGTTCAATTTCTGTATGAGCTCCTTTACTTTAACCCACAATATAGTAAGATGACTTGCCTAAATCCATTAATTTACACCCATTCAGACAGTCCCTCACACTGCACATTTTCTTGCAATGCTAAAAGACCATGTAAAATCAAATTAATATGTATGACCAATCATATACTGTATACTGCACAGTACATGTTGAGGTCCTTCACTGCAGATTGCTTTAATGTTCTGTATTTTAGCTCACCTTGGCTATTCTAAAAGAAAAAACAGTGAGACAACCTTTTTGTTTTTTTTACTTATAAAATATTTTTACTCAGAACAAAAATAAGAATTACGACAGCGTGCAGGGTTTGGGAGTGCATTATTCAGAGAATGCAGGGTTCACCAGTACATTACGCTCAGAATGTAGGGTTCCGGAGTGCGTTACGCTCAGAATGCAGGGTTCAGAAATGCGTTATGCTCAGAATGCAGGGTTCAGAGAAGTGTTACACTCCGAATGCAGGGTTCAGGACTGTATTACATTCAGAATGTAGGGTTTAGGAGTGTGTTGCACTCAAAATGCAGGGTTCAGGAGTGCATTACACTAAGAATGCAGGGATCAGGAGTGTGTTGCACTCAGAATGCAGGGTTCAGGAGTGCTTTGTGGTCAGAATGCAGGGATCAGGAGTACGTTGTGGCCAGATTGTAGGGTTGAGTTGTACGTTGTGGTCAGAGTGCAGGGTTCGGGAGTGTGTTGCGGTCAGAATGCAGGGTTTAGGAGTGGGTTGCTCTCAGAATGCAGGGATCGGGGGGGTGGGGGTGATGTGAAGGGTGGTATAGGACACTGCTATGGGGGTGACCCTGCCCTTAACAGTGTCCTCTGCCTCCTTCACATCACCCCACACACACACAGTGGTGTATTCTGCCCCCCTTTCCCCTATAGCAGTAACCTCCTCCACCCCCTTCCCTCCTCTCCCATAGCAAAGTGTCCTACCTGTTTTCACAGCGGAGACCAGGAGGCAGCACTGTTCTGGACAGAGGAGGGGGAGCTAGGGCAGAGTGACTTTTCATATTAGCAAGATGGTGATTGGTTGCTTAGGACCAACCTGTGAGCTAGCAATCAATCGCCAGCGATTTACCATAAAAAGTTGTTTGGACAGCTCCTCCTCCTGCCCTCCATCCTAAACTGTGCTTCCTAACGGTCTCCGCTGTTCACTGATTCACTGATCACAGTGGCGGAGGAGGATGGAGGCAGGAGGGAGAGACATCGGGACATAGATGGAATGGCGGAGGTGTGGAGGAGGCTGGGAGGGGAGATAAGAACTGGCACATAGAAGGCGGGGGTTGGCTGCGCAGGAACCTGTTTGCGGTCTACCCATCACCTGCAGGCGGTCGGCATTTGGACCGCAATTGCATCCTAATCCACAGAAAGCAATGCCTTTCATATTTACATATTTCAGTTGAAAAAAACAACATAAATGCATCAAGTGAATAAATTAATTGAAAACCTCCTTATACACACAGTTCATCTGGAGGAAGACAAAAAACCCTTATAAAGCATGGTCTAATTTGCTTGAATAGGTATACATTTCTTCTTGCTCTCCTAAGGCGGATATTTCCTGGATCAATATCTCTGGTGTTATTACTTTATAAATGTTAATAGCCAGTTATATTTTGTGCATTTGAAATGCATTCACCTTTTTTTTTTTTTTAAACAATCAACTGAATTGACTAGAATTAGATCCTGAGTGAGTATATGCTACATTTTCACAGATCTTACTTTAAAGAAATCTTTCCATAAGCGAAGGTTAAACCCCCACATATGGTTTAACCAATAAATTAAAAACCTTGATTTACGGAACCCTATACCCACAGTTGATCCAGATGTCCAATAAGCTCATGCCTACCCAGGGTTTGGTGTCTCACAGCTGAATGTAAAAAAAAGGACACCAGACCCTTTAGGCCCAGTATATGATTTAAGATGGACTCCACACACAAAAAAAGGGCATGGGGTCTGCCCCGAAATCTAATCCAGATCCTTCAGGTTTCATATGGATTTCAAGGGGGAACCCCATGCAAGAAAATAAAGGGCAGAGTCCCCCACAAAGTCCACACAAGACCCTCATCTGAATCATACCAGACCACATGCCCTCAACATGGGGAGGGAACCTTGCCCCCTCGCAAAGCATCCTGTCCACATGTTGATGAGAACAATGACCTCTTCCCCACAAGGGGGGGGTATATCAGATACTGGAAGCCTCATTAAAAAATAAGGGGGCCCGAGATACTGCCCACTCCCCATAAACTTTTTTTTTTCATTTTGTCAAAAGTCTTTTCCATGTTTGCATCCTAACACCAAATGGCATCCTTCAGTAGCAGTGCACGTAGTTGTGCAATCTGTTGAGAAAGGCC
Source organism: Glandirana rugosa (assembly GCA_018402905.1). NCBI lineage: Eukaryota > Metazoa > Chordata > Amphibia > Anura > Ranidae > Glandirana > Glandirana rugosa. The sequence continues at coordinate 333,948 of BLSH010029345.1, forward strand.
CTAAGAGAATTTGGATAGATAGTTGAAAATGCCCAGTGATGTCTCCAGCTCCTTTCTAGAGGTTGGGGCCATCATGTTAAGAAATGCTGAAATCTTTATATCAGGCTTCAAGCCCTCTTTGGGTTAGAAGTTACATATTTTGGACACCTTCTAACCAATTTGCATTTTGTTTGGATTGAGTGTAAGATTCTTCTTATGACACCGATTGAGCAAAGCAGTAAGGTTTTTGTCATGTTCCATTTGATCCTTTCCATAGACCAACAAATCATCAATTATTACTTCCACACCCTGTAGACCAGCAATCAATATGTGTGATTTCTTTTTAAATATCTCCTGTGCAGATGCTATGCTGAAAGGTACCCTTGTGAAGCGCCATCGACACAAAGGGGAGTTGAAAGTGGTCAAGTAACTGCTGGTTTCATCATGAAGCAATTGCTAGTAACCAGACTTGGCGTCCAGTACACTAAATACTGTTGCTCCTACTAACTTGTGCGCTATATCCTCTATGGTGGGGAGTTTGTAGTGTTCTCTCATTATTACTTTGTTCAAATCATGTGGGTCAATGCATATACGAATTGCATCTGTGTTGTTGTTCTCCACCACAACCATAGAACTGTCCCAAAGGTATTTTCCTTGACAGGCTGTGCATCCTCTTTTAGACGTATGTGGCTTATACCTGGGAGGCACCCCAGGCCCTTGAATAGGTCACAGTACTCACGTGTAACGTCAGCCTCTGTCAGACCTCTGTGCCCACCATCCACAGTCTTCATGATCTTCACAAGTCCAATCTCTTTACTAGTTTTGAGACCTAGTACGGCTGTGGCTTGTGTTTCTATCACAAACAATTGTAAGACCTTTTCGGATCCCTTGTAAAAAAATTTTGCATGACAGTGACCCATTACTTTCAGCGTTTCACCCCAATATCCCGTTTGTTTCGGTAGGTCCTGAGTCTCTAAGGGGGATTCATCACTGAGGTGTTCCAGGTATATGTGGCTTGGCACACAATTTACATGTGCCCCTGTATCTATTTTGAATGTGACTGGAGTTTTGTTAGACCCTATCTGTAACGCTACATTTGCTTCATCTGCAGACTGACGTGTTTTCTGTACTGCTGTAAGATATATTGGTGTGCAGTCTGACCCTGCATTGTCATCAATTTTCTTCCTAGGCAGTGTTTCTCAACTCCAGTCCTCAAGGCACACCAACAGGTCATGTTTTCATGATTTCCCTCAGATGAAACCGCTGTGGTATTTACTAAGGTAGTGAAATAGATCAAATCACCTGTGCAAAATAATGGAGAACCTGAAAACATGACCAGTTGGGGTGCCTTGAGGACTGGAGTTGAGAAACACTGCTCTATGGCGTGTACAGACTGTGTTTTTGACCTGCCAGTTTGTGAAGACAGTTTACACACCCTGGCAAAATGTCTTCTTTTCTTGCATTTATTGCATATCTGCCCCCTTGCAGGATGGACACTATTTTTATGACGCATGTTTCCACAATATCCACACACTGCTTGTGTGTTACTTGTCCCATTGCCATTGGTGCCCTTTATTCCTTTGTGTGCCCTTTATTGACCATATCTGCTGCTGTGATTTTCTATAGCACTAATCGGAGGTAGTGTCCCTTCCAGTACCTGCATGTCCTTTCTTGACATTTCATATGCTCTGCAATCCTGATGGCTTTTTCAAGATTTAAGTCTTCTTCCTGCAGCAGCTATTCCTGAACTTCCTTAACCACTTCAGCCCCGGAAGGATTTCACATTTTAGGACCGGAGCCCTTTTTGCGATTCGGCGCTGCGTCGCTTTAACTGACAATTGCGCGGTCGTGCGACGTTGTACCGAAACGAAATTTGCGTCCTTTTTTTCCCATAAATAGAGCTTTCTTTTGGTGGTATTTGATCACCGCTGCGTCATTTCTGATCGCCGCTATAAACAAAAGAAGAGTGACAATTTTGCAAAAAAAACCCAAATTTCTTACTTTTTGCTAAAATCCAAATCCAAAAAAAAAATATAAAAAAACATTTTTTTTCATCGGTTTTGGCCGATTTATATTCTTCCTCATATTTGTGATTAAATAAATTAAAAAGTGGCCGCGTTTAGGATGATGAGAATTCATTTTTGGGGTTTTTATTTTTTACTAGTAATGGCGGCGATCTGCGATTTTTAGCGGTACTGCGATATTTCAGCGGACATGTCGGAACATTTTGACACTTTTTTGGGACCATTGGCATTTATACAGCGATCAGTGCTATAAAAATGCACTGATTACTGTGTAAATGCCATTGGCAGTGAAGGGGTTAACCTGCAGAGGGCGCTCTAAGGGTTAACTGTGTTCCCTGGGCGTATTCTAACTGTGGGGGGACTGCCCTAACAGGAGAAAGGAAGTGATCACACCTTCCGTGTAGAGGAAGGCTGTGATCACAGCCCTTCCCCTTCTCACAGAACAGAGGTCCGTGTTTACTTACACGGACCTCCGTTCTTTCACTCCGGGGGGGGGGGCATCGTGGGTGGCCGGCGGAGATTGACTCCACCACACCCGCTCCCTGGCCCTCCCCGGACACAGTGATCGCGCGGGCGCGCCTCCGGCGGCGCGCACGCACTCACTGTGCGCGATCTGGCAGCCGCCGTCGTATGGCAGCGTTTTGCCTTACAGAGCCACTCTGTCGCCGTCAGATGCCGATCGGCGGTCGGCAAGTGGTTAAACTTACTGCCCATCAGAATACAGTCTTTTTATCATATCTCCGGCATCATAAAAAGCACAGTCTGGCAAGCAAGCGCAGCAGTGTCACCCATCCACAGCTTCACTTCCACACTGGTTCCTCTCATAAAATAGTTTCCTTTGCACTGTGGAGTTTCTCCTAGGATTGCAGTATGCTTCAAACTTTGCAAACAGTATCTCTGTTTTCTTTTTGTCCTCTGTCCACTCGCTTGCCAGGCTCAGCACACATCACGTCCTTTTTGTTCCACACATATCAGAAAGTGAGCTGCTTTTTGCTGATCAGTCCATGTGCCTTAGGGTTGCCACCTCATCCCTTTAAAACCGAACACATAATAATTACATAGGTTCTGTGGCTAATTAAGTTGGTAATTAAACTCACTTGATGCATTATCTGCATTAAATTAGCCTCAGAACCTATGTAATTATGTGTTCGGGTTTAAAGGAATGGGGTGGCAACCCTAATGTGCCTGCATGTGGTCCTGCAAACACAAGCTCTATAAGCTCCCTTCATTTTGACAGGTTTTCAGATATGTTCCCTGACTCCAAATCCAGGGAAGGAATGTTCTTTGTGTTGCTGTTTGATGCCATGGCTCTTCTCACATGGCCTGGTACCATGTGGTAAGTTAACACACTGAATAGGCAGACAGCAAAGGAGCTTGAACAGGACTTGTCTTTAATTAGCAGCATCCATCTTACAGCTACAGATCCCCACCCCCAGATCACATGACTAAAAATGTTAAAGGGTAACTCCACTTTCGTGGGGGAAAAAAAATAGCAAATAAAGAAAAAATAATATAGTGCATATAATTTTGACACAAGTCATGTTGTAATTGAATTTTATTAAAAATAATAATCTGCAGCCACTGTAATGTTCTGAAAATACAGTGAAATATAGCTACCTGGAGGTGTTCTGTCCACTCCCCAGAAACATAATTTCCTGCTTGTGTGATTGGCTCACCAATTTTCCCAGAAGTCTGCCTAACATACAAGTCAGATTTGAGGCATCCCCTGCAACAAAAATTTTTGGAGAGATACTTTCAATAGGAACACATCTGAAGGGATGCAGGCCCAGTAGTTTCCCTTATTAATGCCCAGCAGGTGCACAGCTGACAGATAATTATGAAAACACTCCCATTAGCCCCACTCAGTGCAGAGGAGCAAACAGGGATATTTCTTCAGAATAACAAAAGGTTATTCTGCAACAAAGGTTGTTTTATTCCCTGCAATGTACGTACGTAGATCACCCAGAGGGGAATGTTTGTTTCCTCAACAAAAGTGGAGTTACGCTTTAACTGTTTCCTGACTGTATAAAGAACTAGGCATAACAATTGAACTTGAAGTTTAACATAAAGCATACACATCATTACAGCACATACTAACTACCAGATTTGGTACACAGTATTCGGATTCAGCAACTGAACTTTCATTAAGTTTGCAAACTTACCCTGAATCAGAACCTGGTGTGTTTGGTTTATCACTAGTCCCAACAATGAACCTGTACAGCACTAAATAACATTAAATCATTTGGAATATGGATTGCTAACCACTCCTCTCTTAACATCCACTTTGCGATCTCCTCTGCTGAGTGTGTGTCTGGTAGCACTTAGCTCTGAGTATTTTCAGTGTCAAAAACCCCAGCTAACAAGCTGGATAAACAGTGGATCAAGCATAATCCTGTGCTTGATCCCCGGAGCAGAGGGCAGGAAACACATTAGGGGTCTAATAGACTACTTTTGTCTCCATAAAAAGCACCTGTCACCTGTTCCGTGTTATCAAATGATCTGTTAGCCCAAATGTGAGTTAAATGAAAAAAGAAATACATGTATTAAAATGTGAAATAAACTGTAAAAAAAATAAATAAAATTTAAAAATCGAAAGCTCCAATCGAAAAGTATAAAAATTTTGTTTGGGTACAACGTCGTACGACCGCGCAATTGTCATTCACAATGGGACAGCGCTGAAAATTGAAAATTGGTCTGGGCAAATAAAATATTTTAGTTTGAACAAAAAAGTTAGGAATTCAATTGCATTTGTGTGTACTAAAAGTCATTTTCTGTAATTTTTTCTGCAAATAAGATTTGATAAACAGTTGTGCAAATGTAACGCGACATAAAAACAAAATGCAACTACCATATTTGTATTTATGGGGGCCTCTGAGTTCAGATAATATATAATGTTCTTTGGGATTTAAGTCATTTTAAAGTAAAAAATGCAAATTTTAACGTGTGTAAAAAATGGAAACATTGCATTTACAGATTGACAGAATTTTCAATGCTGCCTGTAGACCTTATCTTACACTTTAGCTGTCTGTGAAGAACTGAGTCAAACTGTTTCAAAGTTCAAGTATACTATTTTCACAGCTACTCCTTTTTTCAATGTTTTTGCTTAGTTTCTCCTAAAAAAGAAAATGCGTTTAGCACCTGCAGTCTGCAGGTACAGTCAGTAGGTGGCACACTTCTGTTTTTATTACCAAGCTCAGTGTTTCTCAACCTTTTTTTTCCAAGTCAAGGCACCCTTTAAAATTCTGCACAATCTCAAGGCACCCCATTCTAAAATGTAAAAAACTAAACTAATAGTTTTACGTAATGCAGCAACATCCACACATGTAGGACACCCAACATTAGATTTATTTCTCTAAAGCAGGGGTCTCCAAGCTTTCAAAACAAAGGGCCATTTTACTGCCCTTCAAATATTAATGGGGTCGGAACTCTGGCCAGCGGGAGTAGAAAATGCCCTGGTATTATTGGGAGTGCCATAGGCTTGGTGGTTAGTGGGAGTAAAAAAAAAAATGACATCATTGGTGTCAGATGGAGGAATAGTGCCCCATCATTGGTGTCAAATGGGGGGTTAGTGTTCCATCTTTGGTGTCGGTGGAAGGACTAGTGCCTCATATCAATGGAAGGAATAATGCCCCAAGGGCAGGATAAAGGCAAGCAAAGGGCCACATCCTGCCTACGGCCGCAGTTTGGAGACCCCTGTTCTAAAGCAAACACACCTTTACACACTGGTATTGACTAGTCCAGTGGTTCTCAACTCCGGTCCTCAGGACCCACCAACAGGCCAGATTTTAAGTATTACCTTGGGGAGATGCAGACTAGAATACTGCGCAGAATCACTGAGCAGCAAATGATATCACCTGTGATGCATTTCAGTTATCCTGCAAACCTGGCCTGTTAGTGGGTCCCGAGGACCGGAGTTGAGAACCACTGGACTAGTCTAATATTCCGATGTTTCTTTTCTCTCTCAGTTTCTCTGCCTCACTCAGCTAATGTGACCCCAGTGCTGACGGAGAGGAGCAGGGGAGGAACAAACAACAATGTTGTGCAGGCATCCAACATCCTCCTTATCAACCAATGACGTCATTGGTAGTTAGGATGCTGGCGGCTTGAAGGTTGTAATGGTGCACAATGAAATCGTGGCTTTGTGTAACTAAAAGGCAGGCTTCATCCACCCGCTGGCTTGTATACTATTTTTGGTAAATTTTTCGGCATTTTGCCAAGGCACCCCTAAATAAATCTGAGGGCATCCTGGTTGAAAAAGGGTGACCTAGCTTATTTACTGCTATGTTGTAAACAGCAATTGTCCATGTAATCTGATCTACTGCCATTCAGGTTTATTTACAACACGTACATAGTTGAATGATTTAAAGAAGACAAACCATTTAAAGTTGTAATGCACTGTACAAACTGTTGGCACTATAAAAATCCTGTATAATAATAATAATAACCTTCCTTCACTACCACACATAAAGACCTGTTCTTATTAGAAAGCAAACTTGCAAAGAATGTGTCATTGGAAAAAAACTTGTATTAAATATAAATTTGCAATATAAATATTTTACATAAAAAAATAAAACAAATAATATACCAGTTGATTAAAGTGGTTGTCTACCCAATTTTTGTACTTTTACCTACAGGTAAGCCTATAATAAGTAGGTAAAATGAATATCCCCTAAACCTGCACGGTTTAGGAGATATTCCCTCTCTATGATGCTGCTGTGACGTTACGGCACATGCGCTGTGCATGTCACGGCGCATGCACCGTGTATGGCCCGGCAATAGGGCCAGACCTTGCCGGAAAGACGGGTTCCGCGCGCATGCGTGGGAGTGATGTCTCGCTGCTCCGGCCAGTCACAGCATCGGAGCCACGTACCCGGAAGCAAGATCCCAGGGAAGATGTCCGCTCCCACAGAGGGGACCAAGCAGCCTGGTCGGATCTTCGTTTCAAGGTAAGTATTTCATAATGAGCTCATATGCGGTGCATATACTAGCTCATTATGCTATTGTCTTGCAGGCTTTTATTTATTTTATTTTCTTTTTAATGGATAGACAACCGCTTTAACTTGTAAATCTTCAAAAACATTTTTTAAATGACTGAACAAAAGCCATAATAAACTCAAAACAACTTACCAACACAACCATAAAACTCCTTCATAAAATAAATACAGAGATATCTCGGTTCACAAACTTAATTTGTGAAATGACTCTGGTCGTGAATCGAGGCAAATTTTCCAATAGGGTTCAATGTAAATCAATTTAATCCGTTCTGAACTTTTTTTTTTGTTCATATATACAGTAAAATTATGAAATGTATGTACAAAAACAGGATTTTAAACATGTATTACATATGATCGTTTACATTAAAGCTGACCTCTTTTATGTGTACATCTAAAAAGAAAAAAAACTATAGCTCCTCTTTAACCACTTGCTTACTGGGCACTTAAACCCCCCCCCCGCCGAGACCAATTTTTGGCTTTTGGCACTGTCACATTTTGAATAACAATTGCACGGTCGTGCGACGCTGTACCCATACAACGTTTTTATCATTTTTTTTCACACAAATAGAGCTTTCTTTTGGTGGTATTTGATCTCCTGTGCGGTTTTTATTTTTTGCGCTATAAACAAAGAAAGAGCGACGATTTAAAAAAAACAAAACAATATTTTTTACTTTTTGCTATAATAAATATCCAAAAAAAAAAATAAAAAAGATATTTATTAGTTTTGGCCGATATATATTCTTCTACATATTTTTGGTAAAAAATTGCAATCGGTGTATATTGCTTGATTTGAGCAAAAGTTATCCCATCTACAAACTATGGGAATTGATTTATGGCGTTCTTCTTCTTCTTTTTTTTTACTAGTAATAGTGGCGATCTGCGATTTTTATCGGGACTGCGATATTGCAGCAGACATGTCGGACATTTTTGACACTTTTTTGGGACCAATGACATTTATACAGCGATCAGAAATTTAAATATCCACTGATTACTGTATAAATGTCATTGGCAGTGAAGGAATTAACACTAAGGGGGCAGTGAAGGGGTTAAATGTGTTCCCTGTATGTGTTATAACTGTGTGGGGCTGCCAGGGACATAACAGATCTAACTGATCACGATCACAGGGATCAGTAGATCTGTTATGTCCCCCTCACAGAACGGAGAACCGTCGTGTTTACATCGGTGGTTCCCCGTTCTGCCGCTCTAACAGAGGATCACGGGTCTCCAGCGGACATCGAGTCCACCCGACCCGCGGGCATGCCCACGCAGTGTGCGGCGGCCGCAAGAGCGCGCCGCCGCCGGCTGTGTGTGTGCGCGGGTAGCGTGTAAAGGGGCGGACGTCCATGAACGTCCCCCCGGCAATTGAGATCCGTGCTGTAGCCGTCTTTCGGCTATAGCGCGGATCTGGACACTTTAATCCTTGTCTGAAACAATCCCAAACTACAATTTAAATGACTAATCTAGGGGCCAGAAAACATCACTGTGCATCCAGGAAAAGATCATCTGTAGGAATGATAAAGTTGTAGAATTCATATGAACTGTTTTTCCATGATTCCTAATCAAGTGAACCCACCCTCATGGTAGTCAGTAGGCAGAAACCCCTATCTGAGTGGACATGTTTTCCTAAGACTCTCTTCTTGCACTGCTCTTCTCAATATGAACGTGTCAGAGCAGGGAAGTTGGCCGCGGCTCATGTTCTTGTACCGAAGCAAAGTTTGTGAACCAAAGCAAATTTTTGTAGACTCTTCTGTTTGCAAACCAAGTTGTTTGTGAACAGAAGCGTTCGTGAACCAAGGCATAACTGTATCTTATATGACTGTCTATAACTACACTCCAACAGACAGCCCAATCCTAGTATAAAAAGTTGACTTTACCTAGTCTCCTCCAAGGCCTCGCTCTGCTAATGCATTTCCCCTCCCACTCGACTGTGGTGGATGTAAACCCTCCATATACCGAGTGAAGTGAACAGCCTCCAATGATACACATAGATGACACAAACCTCCCTATATGTCTTACATGTATATCTTCTGTCTTCCCTTTGATATACCATTGAGAAAGTGCTCATTCTGTTAGATTTTTCACTTCCTCCTTCCTATGTAGGAGGAGATGATACCTGGACACTGTCAGAGACTGTGTGAAAGCTGACTGGAGGAAAGGCACACACCCCCTTCCCACACAAGCTGACTGGAGGAAAGGCACACACCCCCTTCCCACACAAGCTGACTGGAGGAAAGGCACACACCCCCTTCCCACACATGCAGAGGCTGCCTGTGTTTTGTTTTGCCGCCTGCTCATCTATTTTTAGCAACATCCCCCGGCTCTAATTTCTATGTCCCGACTACCAGAGCGAGTGAGAAACTCATGCTGATAACAGAGCTACAGAGGAAGAGACAGCTACAGGACTGTTTGATTTGTAAGTAGGAATAAAAAAGAGATTTTGGAATCTGGTGTTTAGATTGCAAGTCTGTAAAGTACAATAATTTACGTGTCAATGGATGTACTAAATGGCGTGGTTGGAAGATTCCTGCTTGGGTCCAGGGTAGCATATGGTTATAAGATAGGCTGTCAGGGATATCCGGATTAAATAAAACTTTATAAGTGGCAAACATGATGAAGAGAGGGAGTACCTGCTAGAGCATTGCTTCCAAATTAACAGTAAATAGCATTGGGGCCAGGCATACCCTTCTCATTTGAGGCATATACTGTATTTGTCAGAGGACGGCCATAGCATATAGCAAGGATGTGCAGGGGAGGTAACCCCCATTTCAATTTCAGACCATCTGTTCAGAGCATATCTAGATGTCCAAGAGGCAATAGCCCTTAAATGTGTGGCATAGTAGTACTTTAATAAATCAGGGGCTCCCAATCCAGCTCTAGTTCGTAGAGCTTGGACTAATGATCTCGCTATCCTGTATGAGGCATAATTCCATATAAAATTAAGAAAATTTCCCCGAAGTGCTTTCAATTGGGGTAATGGGATTGACACTGGAAGGGTCTCAAACAAGTACTAAGGAAAATTGTTTTCATACTTACCATAATTTTCCTTTCCTGGATCCTCCTCATGTCAGCCTACTATGGGTCAGCTCAGTGTTCAGTTTACCCACCTCGCGATGGTCTTTGGGTGGGAGTTCCTCGGCTGACATGAGGAGGATCCAGGAAAGGAAAAATACAGTAAGTATGAAAACCATTTTCCTTATTCCTGGACCTCCTCATGTCAGCCTACTATGGGACATAGCAAGCAATCAACCACATAAGGGGAGGGAAAGACGCAAATAACCAGAATCATAAACCGATATCAATTATTTAAATGGCCGACAGCCGCCGACAGAACAGTAGACCCAGAAGTACAGCATTGGGGATACAGTGTTAGCCAGCACTACAGAAGAAAAATATTTGGGGTGCTTATTTGATGATTGCAAAATGAGCAAACAGTGTGACCAGGCAGTGGGAAAAGCAAATAGAATTCTGGGATGTATCAGTAGAGGGATCACCAGCAGAAGGAAGGAGGTCCTGATTCCTCTATATAGATCTTTATTGAGACCTCACTTAGAATACTGTATCCAGTTCTGGAGGCCTCACTTACAAAAAGATATTGATAAGATAGAACGAGTCCAGAGACGGGTAACAAAATTGGTGAAAGGTCTGGGGGATAAAACATATCAAGAGTGACTTCAGGAACTTAATATGTACAGTCTGGAAGAAAGAAGGGAGAGGGGAGACATGACTGAAACCTTTAAATACATCAAGGGGGTGAATAGGGTTCAGGAGGGCAATCTTTTCAATATGAAACCAAAATCAAGAACACGGGGACATGACCTCAAACTAACTGGAGGGAAGTTCAAAACTAATCTTAGAAAGTATTATTTTACTGAAAGAGTAGTTGATGATTGGAATAAACTACCAACAGAGGTTGTGAGACAGTCAACAGAAAATGGCTTCAAACATGCTTGGGATAAACATAAATCTATAGCCAGACAACAAGGTTAATGTGAAAACAAAACAAAAAACAAGAAAATAAATAAATAAAAATAAAAAGGGGCAGACTCGATGGACAACTCAGTCTTTTTCTGCTGTCACTTTTCTATGTTTCTAAAAGCTTCCGATGCCGTCAGTTACATTCACTCTGTAGCGCTGAATGAAAGTATTAGGTGCACTCCAGCTAGCTGCCCTGCACACTGCTTCTGCTGACATCTTAGCATATGATGCACGGGAATCTGCCATGTCTCTCATAAAATGTGCTTTGACCTCCAATGGCAGAGGATATCTCGACTCTCTATATACCATCTGGATAGTTTTTACGATCTATGAAGACACCATTCTAGGTGGCATAGCCATGCCTTTCCTGGAGCCACTGGGAAAGATGAAGAGCTGATCTTGTTTCCAGAAATCCTTAGTTCAGTCTAGGTATATTGATAAGGCCTGCACTTCATCCAGCCTAGTCCATTTGTCTTCCGAGTTACTATCCGGGAAAGCCGATAAGACTGATTCCCAATTCATATGCAAAGCTGATGCTACTTTTGGAAGAAAGCTTGGGACCGGTCTGAGTACTATTTCCTCTTGGAGTATTCGGCAATACGGCTCCCTGGCTGAGAAAGCACACAGTTCAGACACCCATCTGGCTGATGCAAATGTCATCATAAAATTGCACTGAGACAAAGAGCATGATGACACAGTCAGAACTAAAGGCAGGTCCTACTTCGGAAAAAGATTTATTGGAGACCCGATCTTTCTTGCTGCCTTTAAGAAATGCATCACTAGAGGATCCAAGGCCCATCTTTGTTCAACATAGCTGACAGGGCAGACTTGAACCTTTGAGGAGCTATACGCTAAACCCTTGCCCAGACCTTCCTGGAAAAATTCCAATATGTTAGAGACTGAGGGTGACCTCAGATCCCAGCTCTTTCCTGCTGAGAAGTGACCTAAGGCTTTATATATCCTATAACAAAGTATTATTGGTAGTTTTCTTTCGACTAAATGCTCTATAGATCTCCTCCCAACCTCCACGCCATGAACTTCAGTTGCCCCAGCTTCAGGTTAAACTGCAGCAGAAAATCTTTGTGAGAAGGCAAGAGGAATTGTATGACACATCTTCATTTTCTATGCTAGTGACCACCATGGTCTTCTGGGCCAGAAGGGCCACACCGCTATTGCTGTCACCTCCTCCTGCTGAATCCTCATTAAAACTGAGGATTAGCGAGAGAGGAGGAAGCACAGACTAGGGGAAAGTCCCATGGAATGGATAGAGCATCCTGGCCCAGAGCTTGCGGGTGCCACCTTCGGGAGAAGTAACATGTAATCTGAGAGTTTTCCTCCAATGCCACCCAATCTATGACCAATGTCCCCCAGACCTTGAAGATTTTGAACAGGTATCTGGGATTCAAGCCCCGTTCGTTCAGATCCAAGAATCTCCGACTCAGTTGATCCATCAGCTTGTTTTGTGGACCCGGTAGTTATGCTGCTGTTAGGGAAAAATCTGGCATGCCCCTCTGAGCAGTGGCTCCTGGTGCCCTCTTGCCAGGCCATGTAGGCTACCGTGGTTTGTTGTCGGAAAGGACTTTGACTGCCCCCTTTGCAAAATCGATTGGAAGGCTACTAGAGCGTGCCAAACGGCCTCTAATTCTAACAGGTTTGAAAGCTGAGAAAGAGATGCCTCTCATTTGCCCCGTTCTTGTTGGCCTAAGGAATGAGCTCCCCGGTCTACTAGGCTGGCATCTGTAGTCAGCACTACGGGAACTGGAGGTTTGTGAGGCACCCCGTGGTATATATTCTGAGATATCTTCCACCACATCAGAGACCGTTTTATTGGTACTGAATGGTAGATCTTCTGGGTTAACGAGTGGCGATCCCATTGATGGAGAAAATTGTATTGAAATCTCCCCCTCCGTCATCTGGCCCAGGGTACTACCTGAATCGTGGAAGACAACAGGCCCAGGCACTGCATACAATCCTTGGCCATCAGAAATGGCCTGGTCATTACTATTTCCGATTTGGTCTGAATTTCCACAATCTTCCTGAGAGGCAGAAATACACGACCTTGGGTAATGTCGAATTGCATTCCTAGATACTCTAGGACTTGAGCTGGTTGCAACCGACTCTTGCGATGGTTGATTAACCAATCGAAATGTCTGATCATGCTGCAGGATATCAGCATGTGCTGTTAAAGGAGGGACTTTGATGCGGCCCGAAGGAAAATGTCGTCCAGATAATGAAAAATTTGAGTGCCTCTGATTCTTAAGATAGCGATGACCACTGCCAAAACTTTTGAAAATGTTCTTGGAGCTGTGCACAGCCCGAATGGCAGACAACTAAATTGGAAATGGAAGCGATGGTGTGATGCACTTATGGGCACATGTAGGTAGGCATCCGCTAGGTCTATTAATGCTAGCAAATCTCCCTTCTTCAAAATGGACAATGATGGTTTGCAAGGACTGCATTCTGAATGGAGGGACTTTCACGAAGGCATTCAGAGCTTTTAAGTCCAGGACCGGCCTGAGGATTTTGTTACCAAGAACAGAGGAGAATAGAATCCTTCTCCCTTCTCGTGCTCCAGAACTGGCAAAATTGCTTGAGATGCCAATTAATTCTTTACTAACATTAAAAAACAACGCCCTTTTCTCTGGATAAGTAGGAATCCGGGTCTCTGTCTGCTCCCACTTGGGAAGTCTGGACGGGGGGCCCCTTCAGAAGAGCTTGTCTGAAGCTTTCGCTGGCTGGTTCATCTTGGCTTTGGTTGCTTTGGGAAAGGCTGGACCCTGCCCCTTCCACTGCCTAAAGAATGGTCGCTCTGGTTTGTATGCAGAAGCTTCCCCGAAACCTTCTTTAGATCTCTCAGAAGGACGACCGGGCTGAGGAAATCTCTTCCTTTCCTGCGGAATAAGCCCCAAGTCCCCTGCAGAAACTCGTTGAACTTCTGACCCAAGGTCTTGCCAAAAAATTACCCATCGAAAGGAACTGAGCAAAGACTGTGCTTGGAAGCACTATCCGCTGACCAATGCTTCAGCCATAGGGCTCTGCGTGCCGTCACAGAATAAGCCATCAATTTCACTGTCATCCTGACCTGGTCCACGGCTACTTCTGCTAGAAAATACACTGTGATCTTAATGGACCTGCTCCTGCTACCGTGACATTCTATGGAGATCTGTATCTATCCTATGATCCATCGGATCTTGAAGGATACTGAGTCATCTAGAGGCAAAGTGATGTGCCAAGCTAGTCTCTGTAATGAGGCATGCTCCTTAGGCGTGGAATCCCAAAGCTCAGCATCCTTAGAGCGGAAAGGGTACTACTTTGAGACCCTGTTGTGGATGTTCAATCCTTTATTGGGCTTTGCCCGTTCATCTTCTATTATTTCCTGTATATCAAAAAATTAATGGGAAGGACAGGAGTGACCTTTTTGAAGTCCGGATAATATTTTCTCTGTCTTTTAGGGGGGTGAGGTTCCCTCTTTCCATTTCACAGCCTTTTACTGACTCCACTAAAGGCCCTCTCACACCGAGGCACTCCCAAACTGCTTGCACGCTTTTGAAGAGCTTTTCAGGCGCTTTTGAAGTGTTTTCCATTTATTTCAATGGAGAGGGGTGTATTTTCACCACCCTGCCAGCGCACTGCCCCAGTGTGAAAGCATTCATTGATTTTAATATAAATAGGTTTTTGTGAGCTTTTCAGGCGCCTTTTTAGCGTGAAAGTGCATGAAAAGCGCCTCAGGGTGAAAGGGGTCTTAGGCCCGACTCACACCCATGCATCTCCAGAGTCTCCCGCATCCCGTAGACCCACACCACGAAATGTGTTCCATAGGAAACAACGCCAAATAGACTATAGTGCAAATCCGCAAAACGCACCAAAAACGCACGGGTGCGAATCAGGCCCAAAGAAGAAATCAAGGAAATATCAAATGCATGAGTGTCTGGTTCCAGATCTGACTCAGAATCCTCTGAATGTTCATCTGAACTGTAGTGATATGTAGCATCTGGCTCTGATTCTGAAGTGGATGAGTGCCGCCTAGGCTGAGATCTCTTAGATACGGTTTTCAAGCCGCCTTTGACTGCTGCCTTAATATAGTGCTTCACCTGGCGTGCATCTGATGCATTATCACATGCAGCTTCCTTCAAACAAGAGAAGTATACACACCTCCCTGGTAGGGAGTTTGCCCCGCATGCCCAGCAGGCCTTCTCCTCTTCCCAGGCCAAGGCCCTTCCAGAAGATGAAGAGGATCTGCGTCTTTGCTTATGCACATGCTAGCGCTTAGTGGTCACTTTCTGGTGTTGCAACAGCCATTGGCCTGGGCTCAAGGCACTGCAATGAGGCACTGGTGAGGGTGATCTGGAGTGGCGTTCCACAGGGATTTTAGCCCACCGCCGACCACTCCTCTGACCCGACTTATCACGTTTTGAGTGCTTCTTTCTTTGCGGGTGATGCGGCTCTTTAGTACTTCCCTGCGGGCGTTTATCCCGCATCTGGGTCTTCTCTCTGTGTAGAGAAAAGAATGCATTCTTTTAAAAACAAAACAAAAACAAATAAAATCAATAAAAACAAAACACAAAAAAAAAACTTTAAAAATAGAAAACCTTTCCATGCGTTCTTCAGTGCTATAGAGGCAGGCAGGAGGACCCAGGATACCTGGAAACACATAGACAGCCAGAGATTTATCCAGCAGCCCAAGGCAGCAGCCATGTTGAGATCCCACATCACTCACCACAGAGGCAGTGATTTTGAGACAAGCTGGAGCTACATGTGTTGTAATCACAGCAGGGAAGCAGGAACCGGAGCATGGGAGAGGGCGTTCCTATAATACCAGGAAGTGGCCACTCTCAGCAATCTCCTGAGAGTTCCTGTGGGACTACAAGCCTCAGCCTGCCTGCTGTTTCACCAATTCGCCGCCCAGCCCAAACCAGCAATATTTAACTGCTCTCTAGAGGCCAGTGTACACATGCAGTCATTTATACTGCTGAACTGAGACTCTGCCTGCCTGCTGTTTCACCATTTCGCCGCACAGCCCTTAACCGCAGTGTTTAACTGCTCTCTAGAGGCTGGTGTACACAGGCAGTCATTTATGGCTACACACCTTAGACGTGCAACTCTGCGCTCCCATGGCCGTCTTGTGCACTTTATCTTGGTTAACCTGATGTGAGCAGAATTTTATCTTGGAAAATGTGAGTGTGACTTACTATGTCTGGCTATATGTTTTAATAAATGTTCATACAGGATTACGCTATGGTTGTCTGTGTCTCTCACTGAATTCCCTGAGGATCGGTGGAGAAGTCCCATACTGTGCTGAGGAGTGTATAGGAGTGACAGCTGAGTCCATAAGGGGGTACGTCCCTGCAAGCGTCTTTTGGCTGTTCCATTAATTTGGAGGCCAAATAGCTCTGGTAAGCAGCTTTCCATAAGTGGTGGTGGATTTGGACACCTGTATGCGGAATACCTTTCCACACTGGGTGTTAATCCATTATTCTGGAGAGACGTCTTTTTATGCTATATATGACTGCTGTTTAAGTGTGCACTCATATCAATCCTGGACTGACTATTGTTAATATCTTTTTCATAGTGCATTTAAATGTGCACCCGTATTAATCTGGGACTGATTATTGCCCTTTTTTCCTCATATTGCAATTATATGAAGTTATGATATATTTCTTATTAGTAGCTGTATAAGTGGCTCATTTTTATATTAATTATATGGTAAGTGCCGCTACTCATGTCTATTTTAGTAATTTATACTGCTAACTGAGACCCAGCACCATGGTACCACCACAAAGGCTGATTTACAGCCCAGACAGGGGGTCTTCTGAACTCAGGAGAGTGCATGAACCTGAGCAGGATCACATGAACATTACAAGGTTTTGTAGTAAGTCTCCTACTGTGCTTCTTATTGTGTATATGTGTATATATATATATATATATTTTTTTTTTTTTAAGAGGCGTCCGAGGACAAAAACAGAACACTGCATATGGGCAGGCAGCCGCCTCTTATAGGCTTGGAAAGAGGTTGTCCAGAAAGGGTCAGAGGGGGCGGAGCTGACCCATAGTAGGCTGACATGGTCCAGGAAAGTAGTTTGGGAAGTATCGACATTTTGAGAACATTAATTCTCCCAAGAAGAGAGAGGGGAAGGGCAGTCCAATTTTTTAAATAAATTGTTAATTTCTGTAAATAGAGGGGGAAATCAGCCTGATGCAGTATAAGGTAGAATAGGAGGGAGTTAAATAAACGCCTAGATATTTAAGTGAGTGGGAGCACCAGTGATCATTAAAGTTTTGCTGAAGATAAGCAAGGTAATCCGTTGGAATATTAATAGGGAGGCCTTACATTTTGGTTGAATTAACTTTAAACAATGATAAAGTGCCAAAAGATTGTAACGTGTCATGTAGGGAGGTGAGGGAGATGTGGGGAATGCGTTTGCGTCAGTAGGAACTCATCAGCAAATAGGGAAAATGTATATTCTTGTTGTCACAACAGCACCCCTTGAATATCAGAATGAGAACGGATGGCAGCAACCAGAGGCTCCAAACTAAGAATAAAGAGTAAGGACGACAGGGGACAGCCCTGCCTGGTGCCATTGCTTAAGAGGAACGACTACGACAAATGGGAAGTGAGCTACACTTGGGAAGCAGGTTTAGAATATAATGCCTGGAGGGCATAGATAAACGGACCTGAAAACCCATATTGGGAAAGGACTGAAGTTCCCCACGACAACACTGTTGTTCTTATATGTAAAAGGGATAAACGACTACTCAAGGATGACTGCGTTTGCGTAAGGGGTGTAGAGGGAGTGGAGGGATGTACTGTGCAATGTTAGAAAACCGTGAAATAGTAACAAATTTCAATT
>BLSH010029345.1:363940-404664 GCA_018402905.1 Glandirana rugosa
AGCAATAATTCTAGCACTAGACCTCCTCTGTAACTCTAAACATGTAACCTGTAAAAAATTTTAAAGCGTAGCCTATGGAGATTTTTAAGTACCAAAGTTTGGCGCAATTCCACGAATGTTCGCAATGTTAAAGCATGACATGTTGGGTATCAATTTACTCGGCGTAACATCCTCTTTTACAACATACAAAAAAATTGGGCTAACTTTACTGTTTTGTATTTTTTTAATTCACTAAACTGTTTCTTTTCCAAAAAAAACGCGTTTGAAAAATTCCTGCGCAAATATCGTGTGATATAAAAAGTTGCAATGATTGCCATTTTATTCCCTAGAGTGCCTGCTAAAAAAACATATATAATGTTTGGGGGTTCTGAGTATTTTTCTAGCAAAAAAATGATGATTTTTACATGTAGGAGAGGAGTGTCAGAAATGGCCCGGTAAGGAAGGGGTTAAAGGCTGGCTGAATATTGCATCTGGTGCCTTCTCCCTTAGTTGGCTATGGGAGTGATAGGCAGTGTTAATTTCGTCGACTAAAACTAACGAAAACATTTTAGTCGACTAACTTAATACTATTTTAGTCGACTAAAACTAAAACAATTGAGATGACTAAAATATGACTAAAACTAAAATGCAATTTTAGTCAAAAGACTAACATGGGACTAAAACTAAAATGCCATTTTAGTCAAAAGACTAAGACTAAAACTAAATTGAAATTTGACATAAAAATGAACAGGTCTGTAGTGCATGTTCATACCACAATACCATAAATAATAACATATTCAAATTTTCACTCCAGCGGTATATAATGAGTTTGGAAATTGTAGAGAAATGCTTAAATAATGCAGTACAATTTAACTACACCCATTCGATTTTAGACGACTAAAAGGAGTTTTAGTCAACTAAAATGATTTTAGTCAACTACAATTATTTTAGTCAGCTAAAATGTACTGGAGATTTAGTAGACTAAATACGACTAAAACTAAAACACGTGCAGAAGACTAAAATGGGACTAAAACTAAAATGCCATTTTAGTCCTAAGACTAAGACTAAAACTAAATCGAAATTTGTTGTCAAAATTAACATTGGTGATAGGTAGAGGTACTCACACCGTCCCTTTAACTCCTGCTGCTTTGGCTAAGACTGCTGTTCAGGCCTCCTGCTGTACAGGTCCTCCCATGCCAGACAGGGTGCCTTCCAGATAAGACTGAAGGGTGGTGGAGATCCCTCTAATCAGCTTCCTCTCCTTCCTTCCTCAGCTCCAGCCTGGAGGCAGAATCCCCCAGCCCTAGGGTCCCCTCCCAGGCCTCACGAGCCTCAGCTGAGCACTTCATCCTCCAACCAGCAACAACAACAAACCCCCACTGGCCAGGCTCTTCAGTATTTAAGGGCCATCTCCCCACCTTCTGGGTCATCCTTGCCCAGGGATTGGCAGAGATCCCTTGAATATTCATGCTTCCAACTCCATACTCCCTCCCACTGAGTTCTGGAACTTGCTAGAAGCTTCCAGAGACCAGAGGAAGGTACTAGAGGCTCAGCCTGCAGAGCCTTCCAGCTGGCCTAAATCTGAACCCACAGCAATTGCACAGACTCACTTAAAGTGAAAGGCAGAAGGTTTTTTATTGTAATGTATTCTATGCATTAAGATAAAAAGCCTTCTGTGTACAGCAGCCCCCTAATACTTACCTGAGCCCCCTCTCGATCCAGCGATGTCCATGAATGCCTCTCTCTCTTGATTGGCTGAGACACAGCAGTGGCACCATTAGCTCCCGCTGCTGTCAATTAAACTCAGTAAGCCAATTAGGAGACAGAGGGGGCGTGTCCGAACCACAGCTCTGTGTCTGAATGGATACACGGAGCTGCGGCTCAGCTCAATTGCCCCCATAGCAAGCTGCTTGCCGGGGGGCTCTCAACAGGAGGGAGGGGCCAGGAGCTCCAGCCAGGGACCCGAGAAGAGGAGGATCGGGGCTGCCCTGTGCAAAGCCATTACACAGAGCAGGTACATGTGACATATTTGTTATTTTAATAGATAAAAAAATTAGACTTTACAATCACTTTAAGCTACTGTGAGTCAACTAAATTTTCCTACCAACGATGTACAGGGTGACAGAGGAGAGAAAACTGTGCTTCCTCAGTATTAAAAAAATTACACAAATCAGCCTTAACATTACGAATACTGACATTAAGGCTGGGTTCACACTTATGCGACTTGGATAAGGGGAATTCGCATGACAGGGGAATGTGACCAGCTCTCAATGGAGCCGGTTCATCTCCGGGCAGGCTGCGGAGCAGATTGCACAAGGGTCCTATGTGTCTTTGGCTCTGTTTTAGGTCCGAATTCAGGCAAACATTCGGGCTGATTTGACCCTGAAATTGAGAACAGGGACTCACCGGAACCCTGCTGTGAGCCACATCCAAATTAAGTTTGAACCCAGCTTTAAAGTGAATAACATTGATTATCTCATTACAAAGGCATCAGAAAGTGGGATGGATATATTAAGCAGGAAGTGAACGTATTGTACCTGAAGTTCATGTGTTGAAAGCAGAAACAATGTGCAAGCGTAAGGATTTGATTGACTTTGACAAGGGTCAAACTGCAATGGCTAGACGACTGGGCCAGAGCAACTCCAAAACTGCAGTTCTTGTTGGATGTTCCCGTTCTGCAGTGGTCAGGACCTACCAAAGTGGTCCAAAGCAGGAAAGCTGGCTAACCATAGACAGGGTCATTAGTGGTCAAAGCTTGTTGATGCACGTGGAGAGCGAAGGCTGACCTATGAAGCGTGATCCAATAGAAGAGATACTGAAAAAGTTAATGCTGGCTCCATTAGGAAGGTGTCAGAACACAGTTTGTTGCATACGGGCTTGTGTAGCTGTGGGCCAATCAGGTTGCCCATGCAAAAACAAGCCTGAATCATGGAAGCCTCACCTTACAGGACTTAAAGTGATTGTAAAGTCTCATTTTTTTTCTATAAAAATAACAAACATGTCGTACTTACCTGCTCTGTTGTAGTGGATTTGCACAGAGCAGCCCAGATCCTCCTCGTCTCGGGTCATTCTTCTGTGCTCCTGGCCCCTCCCTCCTGTTGAGTGCCCCCACAGCAAGCAGCTTGCTATGGGGGCACCCGAGCCTAGTCACAGCTCCCTGTGTCCATTCAGACACGGAGCTGCAGCCTGACCCTGCCCCCCTCTCTCCTGATTGACTGAATGACTTTGATTGACAGCAGCTGGAGCCAATGGTGCCGATGCTGTGTCTCAGCCAATCAGGAGGGAGAGTCTCGGACAAACGTGACATTTGTGAACATCGCTGGACAGAGATGGGGCTCAGGTAAGTATTAGGGGGTGCTGGGGCAGCTGCTGCACACATAAGGTTTTTTACCTTAATGCTTTTAAGATAAAAAAACCTTCTAACTTTACAACTCCTTTAAAGAATCTGCTACTGACCACTTGGTGTCAGATACCACAGAATACCTTAGAGGTCTAGTGGAGTCCATGCCTAGAAGGGTTATGATGGGTGGTTATAATGTTATGGCTGATCAGTGTATGCTGTGTACTCTGAATTGGAAAGCTTACTGGAGAACCAGCTATACATATCAGATTGAGAAGGGCATATGTGTGTGTGTGGGGGGGGGGGTACCCAAGGAAGAGGAAGATAGAGGCACCTTGTGCTGACAATGCTGTGAGCTAGGGAGCCAGGCACAGGGCTCAGATGACAACAGTGCTAGCCAGGTCATGTGCCTGTGCTGCAGAGAGAGAGATATTCAGCTGTTCCTACTGTTGTGACTGGAGCTGTGTGGATTGAACCAGGGAAAAGTACTGCTCCTGCAGGAGATAATTTCTGCTGTTAGGGTCTCAGGGCCATGTGGCTGCTATGTTGCAGGCGTAGAATGTTGCTAGAGGGAGCTTCTGTGTGAAGATCCTGCTGTTCCTGATCCTGTGGAAGCGACTATCCTGCTGTTCCTGATCAACCAGTGAGAGACTTCAGCTGAGATTTGGTGAGACACTGCGACTGAGATCCAGTGAAAGACTGTTGCTGAGATCCAGTAAGAGACTAGGGCTGAGATCTGAGTAGGGACTGCAGCTGATCATGATTCGGTGAGAGTCAGCAGCTGTTACTGACCTTCTATGAAGAGGAACATTTGGTAGCAGTGCCCACTACAGTGATTTCCAGCTTCCATGGGGATCAGCGAGGTATGGCACATGCAAGATTACATTGGCCCAGGCTGGACAAATGTAACTACGCAAAAATGACCATACCTAAACCTCAGCTTTAAGCTCCCTGCTAACTAAAAATGAGAATGCAAATATTGACATGCAATATTTCATATTTAGTCCTGATCATAATAAAAAAGAAGATATGTACAAAGCAATAAAGGCTGTATTTAGACATCTGTATCACTAGATTAATAATCTCCATATAACCATATTATCTTGAATGGTACAGAGGAACCAATTAAGCAGCTCAGTATTATATTAGGAGATTGGAGTAGAGCTGCTGCTGGAGTCCAAAATTTGGGAGTGCCATTATTACTTCAAAGAGAATATTTGATAAA
Organism: Glandirana rugosa; assembly: GCA_018402905.1. NCBI lineage: Eukaryota > Metazoa > Chordata > Amphibia > Anura > Ranidae > Glandirana > Glandirana rugosa. The sequence continues at coordinate 368,485 of BLSH010029345.1, forward strand.
TGGGGATGGAGAAGCCCTGTCCTGTCCTTAGACGGGATGTGAGCAATCAGAAAAGGCCTACTTGTTGCTGCTAGCTTCAGCCCCAGATGAGGAAGGCTACACGATAAGCTGCAGGTCCAACATACTTGAACATTGTGGTCCAAGTCACAGCTTCCCAAAGGTAGGCTCTGTTGTTGGCTCCGAGCTAAACTATTTATGCTTTGGTCCTCTACCCAAGGCCCATGGTTGGCAGCGGAAAGGCTGGAGTTAGCCCAACTATTAATCCAAGTCCAAAACCTATCAATCCAAGTGCTCCCCTTGTGACCAAAAAGGAACTGCAATGGGCACTTTTTGCCCTTACCTAACAGCAGGTCCCTGCTTTAAAATTATGCTCACCTCTCCTGTGACCCAAGTCTCCTATCATCCTTCCATTCCAGTGCTGCAGCCTCTGTCAGGATATCAGTATGACACTTTGGGAAGTATGTCAAATGCTGTATCCCCCCTCCGCCAGCTGTGGTTCCGTCGTCTGACTCATACGTCACTAAAGGATGCAGGGACCATAGAATAGAACAAGAGACAAAGGCATGCAAAACTCGCTGAAGTGATAAATGCAAAAAATCTGATGGAAGCTGTAGTTCTGAATGACAAATATATGTAGATGGGCAATGGAGGTTCCAAAATAAAAGCAGAGATACAGAAAATGGAAAACACCAAACATTTGAGAATATTAATACTTTAGGAAACAAATAAAAGGCAGTATATACTTAAAAAGGCAAAAACTGGGCACACATAAGGAAAAAGGTGGAAGGTGGCGACCAAATAGGCTAAGGTAAGCCAGGGGACAGAATAAAAAGAGAACGAAACTAGAAAATAATCACAGGCTGGCTACTTTTTATAAGAGTAAATTTTACGCTTCTTCCACACACAGACAGGGTCACTAGAGAGGGTAGAAAATAGCATTCATCTGTTTCCACGGCATCAGGCCTCTACTGGCTCAAACAATGCAGACTCCCTCGCACCTTGCCAGCAAGGAAGTGATCCATTGCTGGTATATTCAATGAAGGAGTCAACAACAGGATCGCTAAAGTCACAGGTACACTGAAAATAAAATTGATTAGAAAATGCATAAATCATCAAGCTAAGAAACTTCATTTCATCACAGGAATAAATTAATCTCAAAATGTTTGTTATAGCAACTTAAATTTTTGATTGTCACAAATATCCACTCTTCACTTCCCAAAATATAATTATTAAGCTACTTTATTTAGTTAAACAGTTGTAGCACCCTCATCCATTGTAGTCAATGGAGCAACAATTGATAATTTTGGCTGCTCAGGGTTTCCAAAGCTGGGTGTTTTCCACCTGCTACAGGGCAAGGAGAATCAGATACCTGGCATAGATATTTATCATGCTCCAGCCAATCCCTGGAGGGAAGTATCCAGATGGTGGCTGGGGAGGTGATAAATGTTCAGGAGGCCTGAGCAGGGTGTTCTTTCCTCATCAGGGAAGGTTCCAGTCCTCATTGTGCTGCTGTCCCTGGAAGAAGAATTACTGAGGCAAGAGATCATATATTGAATAGGAAAGGAGCGCCCAAGATAAGGATGTAAAAGCTGCAAAATTGATTTTATTTGGTATGAAGATCGGTAAAAGGTGCCAACGCGTTTCGGGGGTCAAATACCATCCCCCTTCCTCAGGGCTATTGGAGACAAAGACAAAATGATATAGATATGCAACATTGTCACATAAGAGATTCAAATAATAAAAACTATATATACATACATTCATAAAATTTGTATTAAAAATTGAACATTATTTGATCAGTTATTACTTAATAAAACGTTTGGAAAAAAAATAAATGAATAAATAAATAATTGAACAAGGTGAATGAAATATAATGTGTAGGAATTTCTTTCTATTTTTATATTATTGTTTTTTACTTTCCAAAAAGCAAAAGTCTTACTTAAAAAAGGAAAAAAGAAGAAAGAAAATTGGTTAAATTAACTAGTTCCCGACCGCGTGCCGTGTTTTCACGGCGGCAGTCGGGATGCTGAGCGTGAATCGCCGTAAAAACACGGCAATCTGCGAACAGCCAATAGGGGGCGCGCGCCCGCCCGCCACACTCCTGAGGAGTGTGCCCGCGGCTCGGGCGGACCCGATGTCCGACAGCGAGCCGCGATGAGCGCCACAGGGAAAGAACGGGGAACCACCGATGTAAACACGGCGGTTCCCCGCTCTGTTAGTAGGGGCATGAGTGATCTACTGATCCCTGTCACTGGGATCAGTTAGATCTCTCATGCCCATGGTAGCCCAACCCCCCACAGTAAGAACACACCCAGGGAACACAGTTAACCCCTAGCTCTCCCCCCCAGGTTAACCCCTTCACTGATCAAACAAAATTGAAAGGGTAGGGGTAAAGGAAAAAGTTCCTCAGGTGGCTGGTCACACTTCACTGTATGACAGCCCAATAGAGGATTACCTGGGATAAATGCACTAACCAGGGAATAACATATAACTCTATATGCTAAGGGTCCAGCATGAATGTCACCCCGGGGTGTTATTTTAGACAATGTTGTCACTATGTCTTGCCCTTTGTAATTTACTATTATTGTGTTTAATAAACATTGACCTTTATGTATATTTCAATGTATGCCGCTGGGTTATCCCTAAACTCCTTTTGATAAGAGTTTATGACCATTCTTTTTAGGCAGGAATCTTTCCTGCTATACCCTTTTTCCTTTGACTACGTATTTTGGTCTCAGGTGAACCCCACCTTTCCATAGGTGTGTCGGCCACTATTGTTAGACCTCAACCCGTCTATAGGTTTAGAGGTCCATGTCCATTTTTTTCCTTTACCCCTACCCTGTTTGTTTGATCAAATATTTTCTGGTCACACTTCACGACCAGTTCTTTTGGACATGTTTACATACGAATACTGATTAATATATTGTCAATTATACTGGGTAAAGACATATTTTAAATCCTGTGTTATTGTAAATTCTGTGGTGTGCCTACTCAGGACTGGTGGCACTAATGGCATACACTATAGGTGATGATCTTGAAGAGGAGATTAGACAGGCCTTTTCCCTTGACCCAAATGAAATAATTAAAGATGACCAGATAGTAATCAGAGACTTATTCAAAGAACACAAACGTCCTACTATAAAACAATTAAATAGAAAATGGGACATCCTGTCACTAGACTCATATATCTCTAAAGGTACAATACCTAGGGGCCTGAGGGAAAGAGTAGTGCCTGCGGAACATCTACATACAGAGAGATTTCTCTCCAAGTGGAAACAGGAATGTATTGAACATGGAATCAACATTATGAAGTTGATTGTAGAGGAAGAGAGACTACAAGCACATGAACTCCAGAAAACAAATTGAAGCTCCTTGAACCCCATAAAGATAAGCAGGAGTTCGAAAAACAAAAAGAAATACTGAAAAGAGAAGTAATTAAAACTCAAAAAAATCTGAGACATACGAAACAGACAAAATTCCAAAGAGACCTTAATGACTGGGCTAAAGGAGAGATTTTTGACCTAACTAGAACAAGAGGAAGGAGTGGCTCTAGACGAAGACGAACAAGATCAAGATCGGATTCACAACGAACCTAGAATACATCTGATAGCGATGAAGGTTCCGAGAAGACAGTCGCTTTTTTAGATGGGGAAACCGACAGTCCACCCAGGACGTCGGTCAGAGGCATTCTAAAGGGAGCAAAAGACACAGGAAAAGGAAAAGAAGAAGGAGACACATCATCTCAGAATTCGAAGAAACAAGGAAACCAAAGAGTAAACACCAGAAATCGGAACAAAAATCGAGACTAAATATAAACGATATCCAATCTGTCCAGAATAAAGAACAAAATATGGACGACACTAATACAATCTTCAATCTAACAGACTTCAAATTGGAAGACAGACATCGAAGCCTACTACTGAAGGGTCTCTCTTTTTCCCCAACACGCTCGATGGATGAATTTGAAGTGTTCAAGGATATATCCCTGTTTTTGAGAAAGGTATATTTGAGACTGGTCCATTCAAGTCCTAACGATGATATAAACAACTCCACTAATCTCTCGAAACAGGAAAGAGAAGCTAGAGATATCTTAGTCTCCCTTATGGACACCAGTGACGACGAGCCAATGGAAGAAGCAAATGAAATTAACCCCTGGAAAAGGCAAACAAATTTATTAATTCGCTCTACAAAAATGCCAGCCTTTAAAAAGAATAAATGGCTGGGAGTCTTTCTTGACCTAATTCAGGAAGACCTCAAATCAATCAATTGGGATGAACTTGCGACCCCAGACAATCTCAACAAGGAGGAAAGACAAGCTCTGAGAGAGCTCAAAGATGCTCCCAACATTATCATCAAAAGAAGCGACAAAGGAGGAAACGTGGTTCTACTTTCAGTTGATAAATATGAAAAAGAGATCCTACGTCAACTTAATGATAAGACGACGTACGAAAGACTAGACAACAACCCCTTTGCAAGGATCGTGAAGGAACTTAACGTTAAATTATTCCTAGCAAAAGAATCTGACCTCTTGGATAAAAAAGAATTTGACTACCTGACGGTGAAAGACTTTAATGTACCCACTATTTATGTATTACCAAAGATAAATAAATCAACAACGGATCCACCGGGTAGGCCCATAATTTCAGCGATAAAGGGCCCCCTTGAGAAAGTGGGCAAATACCTCGACTCTCTCCTTAAGGACATGGTCCAAAAGCTCACTTCATATGTAAAAGACACGAGGGATGTACTCGGAAAAACTCGGATGTAAACACGGCAGTTCCCCGCTCTGTTAGTAGGGGCATGAGTGATTTACTGATCCCTGTCACTGGGATCAGTTAGATCTCTCATGCCCATGGTAGCCCAACCCCCCCACAGTAAGAACACACCCAGGGAACACAGTTAACCCCTAGCTCTCCCCCCCAGGTTAACCCCTTCACTGCCAATGACATTTATACAGTAATCAGTGGACATTTAAATTTCTGATCGCTGAATAAATGTCATTGGTCCCAAAAAATTGTCAAAAATGTCCGACATGTCCACTGCAATATCGCAGTACCGCTAAAAATCGCAGATCACCGCCATTACTAGTAAAAAAAAAATAAATAAATAAAAACCCCAGAAATTAATTCTCATCATCCGTAAACGCGGCCACTTTTGCGCAAACCAATCAATAAACGCAGATTGTGATTTTTTTAATCACAAATATGAGGGACCCTACGATAACATTCGAAAAACAGAATACCAACAGCTGATCGGAAAGGCGCACACCGAGGGTCTCCTGACAAAAAATGAGAAAGAATTTCTGACCATAGATAATCCCAACATCCCCTTTTTTATCACCTCCCCAAGATCCACAAGTCCTTGACGAATCCCCCAGGGAGACCCATTATATCGGATATCAATTCTATCACATCAAACCTCTCTCAATATATAGATCATCATCTTCAGAAATTTGTAAAACAACTACCATCGACTACAACGACCATGACGCTCGTTATTGGAGAGCGAAATGCGTTGACGCCATTTCCGGCTCTCCGCACTCACTGACGTCACGTCCGCCCGTGGTGGAACGCACACCGGAGCCAAACGCCGCACACAACACACATTAACCTTAGGATAGGCGGGAGATCATCAGTTATTCCTGTAAGTGTATCTTTTAAATTGCGCAAAATACATTTTTATAACGGTACTTCACCATGGAGGCTGTTTTTCTTTTTTGAATACCATATATGGAGAAGTGGAGCCTACTGTCTTCAGCCTAATAGGAACGGGTCCCGCATTTCCGGTACCACTATCCCAATTTGACCATCACCAGGAACAAGCTCATTGTGTCCACTTTTTCTGGTGAGTGGGGCCACAAGAGGGGGCTGCCACTGAGCACCACGGACTGCATATTTGGCACTTGTTTTGGAGCACTGAGCACTTTTATATTTATGTTTATGGACTGCACTGGATGGTCGCATCCATTATAGCAATCTTGCACAGTATTATATGATTATTTTGTATACATTTTATAGCAACTGACACTTTTACATACTACATAGTATTGGTTGGTTGAACAACACTCAGGGTGGCGCAGCATTTATTTAGTTTTCTTAATCTGTAAGGGTACCTTTTGATAGATACCTATGTAGCAGCAGCCCCCATACATTGACTTATGCCTGGACCCCTGTCAAGGACTAAAGGGATTAGTGCATGTAATTAATTCACTGGTCCGTAGCGCGGATTATTTAGCACACATATTCTACAGTCTGACCCGCTCCTTAGATCCACACTACCTCCTCAACCGAGATTGATCTTTCGGAGAGCCAAAACCATTAAGAATCATATAACTCCCAGCAGACTACCGCTAAACCGCCCTGATCCATTGCCTCCAAATGATGCAGGCTGTTTCAGATGTAGGCACTCTAGATGCCTCTCCTGTTCCATACTAACCAATGGAAATTGCACCTTCCAGTCGAAGAGCCAGATGAAAACTTGGCCAATCACGTCTCATTTGAATTGTTCCTCGGATCATGTAATTTATCTATTAACCTGTCCCTGTGATCTCCAATATGTCGGGAGAACGATCCAATCCTTTAGACAGAGATTCAACAAACAAAGATTCAACATCAAGAAGGGTATTCGGGAACATAGCGTGTCTCGCCATTTTGCCCTATTTCACGACCGTAACCCACAGTTGATCACAGCCACAATTATCGAACAGATTCCAGAATACATCAGTTATAACCGATTTACAAGACTATGTCAGAGAGAATCGTATTGGATCCATCAGTTAAATACTTTAAATCCGAATGGACTCAACGAGACAATTGAATCATACTAGGATTATATTCATATACATTTTATTTTTCAATTATAGTTTTTTTTTTTTGTCTCTATGGATCCTTCAGCCAGGTACCGCCTCCTTTTAGGGATGTAGTCTCCATCCCCTTCCATTCAGATCCAGGATCACCCCACCTTTTCCATACACCATCCTCCATTGTCACACTTGGTAGGTCCATCCATTCATTCCAACACCACTACATCAGATTCCAATCCCCCCCTTCTTCTCCCCATTGCCAATTCCCCCCCCACTCAGCCATCCCACCACCGCCCTGGAACATTTCCTACCAGCAAACTCAAATGTGGGTGCCGTCCCTTCTCTCCCCTCCCCCCTCCCCATCCAGCCAACCTATCACAACCCTGAAATATTTCTCATCAGATCACATAGAAATGTGTGCTCCAGTATGGGCACCATTTGGCGTCCCCCCGCTCTCCGGGGGGGGGGGGGGATACCAGATGTATACAGCTATACTCTTCATTTGGAGTTCCCCTGCAACTCTAGGGTTACTTTTTTCATCCCTTTGTTTCATCATTTTTTCACCTCAGCAAATGGAGGAACTCTCATAGCTGGTACTCAGGTCCACTCCCATGTCCAGCCCGGGACTTTCCTTCCACTCTGTTAGCCCTACCCACCCGTCCCATAAATGGGGTTCCACAAGCATCCCTACCCAAGGATGCCATTTTGAGAACACAACAGGTCAGTGGCTCTCCCCATTGCCATTTTCCCTCCTCCCCCCTCCCTACCGGGTTCCCTCCGTGACCCAGGCACTCAGATCCACCGTACCAGCGGATGGCGGGTCTCCCGCCCTCCCAACGATCCACTCCAGTCCGGCACGAAGCAGGTGCGCTGTCTAAGTACAGACAGCTGCGCCGTTTCGGCTTCCAGCGGAGCGCCCGCTCAATGGGGCCCATTCTCTGCACACCCCGATCCCTGGCTTTATGTCAGCCAGATGACAGCTGCTTCGCAGCTCATGCTGGTGATCCATACTGCATACTCATCCCCATCAACTGGTCCCGGGAGTATAGATCTTTTTATTTCCCCACAGATCTCCACTCCAAACGGAAAAACATCTGGACTTTTCAATCAATTGATCAACAGGTCATTGAAGTTGTCCAGCAATATTATCACTTTGTTATCTTTGTTCCCAAAGAAGTAGTTTAATGCCTAGACTTTTAATCTTATTTTAATCTTAATTTAACCAATTTTCTTTCTTCTTTTTTCCTTTTTTAAGCAAGACTTTTGCTTTTTAGAAAGTAAAAAACAATAATATAAAATAGAAAGAAATTCCTACACATTATATTTCATTCACCTTGTTCAATTACTTTTTATTTTTTTCCAAACGTTTTATTAAGTAATAACTGATCAAATAATGTTCAATTTGTATGTATATATAGTTTCTATTATTTGAATGAGGAAGGGGGATGGTATTTGACCCACGAAACGCGTTGGCACCTTTTACCGATCTTCATACCAAATAAAATCAATTTTGCAGCTTTTACATCCTTATCTTGGGCGCTCCTTTCCTATTCAATATATGATCCTACATGTGAATCGACGCACTCAGTCGTTTCCAGTGGTAGCAGCCCAGGCCCCACAAGAGGGCCCACCACCTAAGTCTCCCGATCTCGCCCCATAGAGGCATTGGGAGCTGGGGATTAACCCATACCTCCCTAAAGATGACATCCCCAAATGAGGGATCTTGTTCCAGCGCAGTCCACTCTCCATCCTTTGAGGCAAGAGATGGCAGTCTGGGCCTCAGCAACATTTGTCCTGATGGCATGGAGTAGAGGGCCTAAGGATTATACTTGCTGGAGAGCACTGTCTTTAAGTCCTGGTCTGTGAAAGGATCTTTTTATCTCCCTCACTGAAGATCTACTTGTGGATATTGGGTGGCAGACAGCTCCTGGGACACTGTAAGTAAGAACCTTGCTGGGGACTATTCGTTTTGTCAGAAGGCAATTAAGTGCCAGAAGTGGCTATATGGACTGCTGCTGTATGGTCCTGGATATACTGACCATTCCCTGTTACCTCCAGGAAGAACTGCTATTAGGAGATTAGTGAGAATTTTGTCCTTCCATTATTGTTATTTATCGTTTGGAGTATCCTATGAACCTAAACTGCTCTGCTGGTAAAGTTCTTCCACAATAAAAACTAAAAAGACATTCCCTAGGCTGAGCCTGAATTGTCTCTGTGCCTGGGACTGTGCCTGTGTGACTGGCAGCCTCTGTACTATTGTGGGTGACCTGGGTACAGTCTCAGCAGCCCCTTGGGGGTAAGCTTTACACAGTCTATCATTTTGAAAAAAACGCTGTCCATATTGAATTCTGCCTCACTGGTAGATAATAATCTGGTGGATCAAATCACAGAAGTGAAGTGAGAAAATCATGGATGGATAATACTTTTGAGCTCTGCTCATCTCAAGTTGGAAATTTGCTTGCTGCAATTTTCCGATAAAAGAACTCCAGCCATGAAAAGGTTTTGCACAGGCCTGCTCTTAAGCTATCTGACATTTACGCATTTATGAGGCTTCTTTCTTAAAAAGGAATTTGTGTATTTAACCCATGCTAAGAGTATATCCTGTTTTGCAAATACATTTTACCCAGGTGTAGAAGGCTCAGGCAAGCAATTTTGTCTGAGATTAATGGTAGAAAAAGACCTGCAATCACACAAGGTCATTTAAATCAAGGGAAGATAGCACTAGGTGACAAAATAAATGTGCTACATCGCCAAAGATTCATAAGAGGACGGCAGTATAATTTTCAAGGGGAAAAATTCATTATTGTAACATAAATTAGACTTGGTGTAGCCAGTGAAAGAACATCTTGCACTGAGAACTGTATTGTTTATCAAATTTCCATTTACGAGTTTAAGAAAATATATCATCATTTTTCAAACTCCTACAGTATTGACTGCAAAATATGTTGTATACCGAATAACTCTGCAAATTAATTAAAGATTTAATAGGTGCAAGTAAGAGCCATACAAGTCATTCAGTGCTTACACCTCTACAGCTTTCAACAAAAATAGATTAGAATATTAAAGGAATATAACATATCTATTCCACTGCTATTCATCATCCCAACTATTCTGAATCCTACAGGACTCCTAAGATTTGAACAAAATTACTTGTTCCAGCACCTGCTTATGGATCTATGCCAGAACTATCATGCAAACTGTCAGTGATGTTCCCACCATTTTTACCTCCTACTGACCAGTAATGACTGATACTATAGGCTATAATCGTGGCATGGCACTTGTACATTGTGCTGTACATTACATACTCCTGACCCCCACACTCTATACACTATGTTGTGTTGCATGTTGTGTATTCCTAACCACTCTGCTGTATATGCGTTAATTTATTTTACATAATCCTGATCACTGGGCTCCATACACAAAGTTGTACATTACGCAGTCCTGACTCCTGCACTCTATATGCTATCTTGTACATTACATACTCCTGTCCCTCATACTCTTTAGTCTATGTTGTGCATTTCTGACTACTGCTATGTACTGTATATGCTATTGCATGTTACTCCTGATCACTACACCCACATAATATGTTATACATTACATATTCCTAAATGCAGTATGCAGTTGTTAGTTGCTGCGTAGTTTCCACCAATTTAAAATAAGTTTCTCTTTAGCTGCTTTGAGCCTTTATACCCCTTATATACCAAATTAATCTTTAGATTAGCATTACGGGTGTGGTTATTTGCCGATAACTTTTCCTTTACTTACAGTAGAACTTTAGGCAAAACTTTTTTTGCATTTTGGATAGAGTAAGGGAAAGTTATAACTCCTGTGAATTTTTTTTCACCATCTGTGTCCCATTGCAGAGATTTCCGTTCACTTCCTGTCCCATAGCCTAACAGGAAGTGTGAGGAAGTCCCTGCAAATGAAGGGAATTCCTTGGGGATCCCTAGGTTACCAGAACTACAGTCCTCATTGGAAGATTTTCCCCCTATTACTTTTCTGGGGACAACCCAGATTTTGGAATTTCCCTTTATATTTACTTTCAATGATAATGGTAAACAGGACAAATAGAGTGGGTGAATTTCCTTATTGGGGACACAGACCGCAATAAAAACTGTAAAGTGTTCTAATCCACCTCTACTCTATCCAAAACTGAAAAAGAAACGTTTTGCCTTTGGATATACTTTAAGATAAAGTAATACAGTTTTTATGGAAACCTAGACATTCTTTTGGCAATAATGTCTTGTATTATGTTACTGTCTGTAATCTACAGACAAAACGATGTAATAATCTGAACTCTAACCAAAAAACAAAGAAAATGTTTTCTTTTAGTTATACTTTAACTAAGGATTAATAGAGGGTTATACAGAAAGTCATTTTATTAAAAAAAAAAAAAGTTTGTAGGTTTTCTAAGCTGATGTCACATGCAGATCAAAGGTTATACAGTACATCTACATATAAATGAAATAGTAAATACAATGTAACAATAAATTGTTACACTGCATTACTCAATGACCTTTGCAGACTATCTGAAAGGATAATTTTATAGAGGAAAGGCTGCCTTTTGACAACCGCTCCTGCTATATAATAAACAATTCCCAGCTGTCATTTTGACAGCTAATAATAGCATCGGGGGAACTGCAACGGGAGAGTAGCTGAACCTATATGATACACCCTAGAAATTTTGCAGAAACCCACTTTTGATGTAAGAGTCTTATTATAAATATCCTTTGTCCTGAGGTGTATGTGTGTTTGTTTGGCTGTTGCTTATTGTACAGTAATTAAAAAGTATTTTGTTTGTACAGGGACTTTGGCATATCTGCGCATGTATACTATGTTCCTTTAATAATGAATGAAAACCCACACCACTATCATCACACCTAAAATAAGAACACAACTAAAAATGTGATGGAAAAAGAATTAGAAAAAATACAGAATATTGATGTGTAAGACATAATAAATAAATAATAAATGTATAAGATGATGCTGCTCCCTGGAGACAGTTTGCTTAATTAGCCCAGTGCAGAGCATGTCTTCTTACTTTACTGAGTTTTATATGTTTCTAAACTGATGTTTTAGGCCACCTTCACACTGGGGGTGAATGAGTGGTAGCGGTAAATCCCTGCTAGATTCAGCGAGGATTTACTGCTGTTATAGCGCCGCTATGGTGGCGGGAGTGGTGCACTTTTAAACCCCTACAAGGGGTTAAAACAGGGTTAAATGTGCCAGCGCTCCGTGCTTCCAAAACGGTGTGCAGCCCCTTCGGAAGTGCTGCCCCATTGTTTTCAATGGGTAGGGGCGGTGGAGGAGCGGTACATCACCGTTTACCGCACCGCCCCAAAGATGCTGCTTGCAGGACTTTTTGTAGCATCCTGCAAGCGCACCTCCCCAGAGTGAAAGCACTACGGCTTTCACATTGTGGTAGATAGGGAGGGATTTTTTAGGCACTTTACAGGTGCTATTTTTAGCTAAGTAGTGCCTGTAAAGCGCCTCAGTATAAAGGGATCTGTAATGATATCACGTGCTGGACACACGAAAAGCTGTCAACCATTTTGTTCAGACGTCGGCCATGACAGTTTTAGCCTAACTGACACCCATTGAAGAATACCTCACTCACTCACTCCTCCCTTTTCAGTATGAAATTCCAAAAGCCCACTTTAAAAGGAACTGTTATCTTAGCTAAATGAGTCCCCAGGTGTGTCTGGTTTTGCGGGGCAGCCCATTAAACCCACAGACCATACCATCAAAGGGAGGCTCAGAATTAACGAGGGTTGTAAAAGGACACCAAGAGCCAAGTGACCTTCCAGAGACCCCTATACTCCATGCAAAACATAAGAAATATACACAGGACTGACAAATTCAGATAGGAACATGACATCTTAATAACAAGTATATATTTGAATGCGGAATTTTACACTGAACAAATTAAGTCCAAACACCTCTAGGTCCGATTATATAGGGAACCACTGGTAACACTTCTTTCTCCTAGATTAATTAAATAGTGGAAACCGGTCATGTTTAGACTTGTTGGAATGCCACTTTTGCACTGGACTATAATTTATCAGTTTTGGGAATGCACCTTGGACATATTGCGAGATATGAATATTGGTATAGAGGGATCAGGGAAGGTCTTTATGCATCCTCCACCCTGGACAGCCCACAGACCCTCCCTACCCATGTGAGTGGTCAGGGGCATATGGCCCCACCCCTTCGCTCCTAGAGAAAGGGAATGGAAAGGACAGTTGTCAGTTCTCCATTTTACCATCAAACTGCGAACATCTGAAAACCCGTATGACTCATCGACCAATCTCTGTGCAATCACGGACATGAATTGCAAATATCTATTCTTCCTTAAATTCTATCTGATCTCTTGTTTCTGTGTATTATGACTTTATTGCTTTGTAATACCATTTTTCTGTAAATATTTTATTTGCACCAATTTTGACCTTTTCATTATTAAACCCTTATGTTGAAAAGTGTTAATCTTGTCCCTAAAGCTCTTAATGCAAGCTATAACAAACCTGTTCCTTGAAGAGTGCTACTGTTTAGGATAAATCATCTGAATATACCTGTCTGTGGTGACAGCGTGCGTTACAGGCGATTATTATAAAATCATAATTGGTATTGCTAAAATTATGAGTCCTCTGGCTCGGTCCAAAGAGTGGCAGTGAAAGGGTTAATTGCTTAAATTAGCCCGGTAACAATCGCTCTCAGGCTGCTGGCACCTAGATTGTGGTCCCGCAAGCTGGAAAATCCTTGTGCTGGATGCAGCTGAGAATGGAATTGTTACGTTAGTGACAAGCGTGCAGCGGGCAGGGATCTGATACCGGCGTTCATCACAGGGCCTTAGGGGTTTTTTAAGCTATGTATATAAAATCCTTCTTTTACAAATCAACATTTGGTACAAAGTACACACATGACATCCATAGAGTGAGAAGTGTAGATTTTTAATAGAGGTAAATTGAGGGAGGCCCAACTGGTAGCTAGGCCTGTTTGTTTTGATCTGGGCTGGGAGTTACTCAGGGTAGGGCTGGGTGACTCACAGATAGCATCACTGGCACCTCCCACTTCTTTCCAGAATGTTCTGGTGTTTTCTGGAAAGAGAGGAGGGGAGATATCTGGGGTGTTCTAAGGAGTCCTGACCATCCCCCAATCTGGATTGGCAGGGGACAGGCCTCCTTAAATACCTAGGGTCAACCCAGCTAGGGAGGAGTTGTTCGGGTGGAAGAGATGGAGATGGTGTGCTAGGCTGTCGGGGCCTTTGAGGGAGCTCCAAAGGCTGGGGGGGTGACCTTGGGCCTGGGCTCGGGTGCGGACTGGGCCCTCTAAGAACATGTGGAGGTGTCCTGGACTGGAGGCATGGAAGCAAGGACAGCAGGAGTGAGCACTGCCAGGCAAGTCTCCAGGGAGAGGATAACAGGTCACAGCCAGGAGGGCTAGTGAGTGATGCACAGTCAGGAGGACTGGTGAGGTACACCTGAGAGGACTGGGAGAGAGCAGTCTGAGATGGGTGCAGAACCAGGACAGAGGACTGGAGAAGCACGCCTAGAAAGACTGGAAGAGCGCGGTCTGGGATGGGTGCAGAACCAGAAGTGTGGACTGTGGAGGAATGGGCAGTGGAGAAAGACAGCTACAGCCATGAGGGCTGGCAGGGCCTGAAGACGTGGTGCTGGAAACAGTATCCACAGAGACAGCTAGCACTGAGACTTATCTACATTTTTGTTACACCAAAGGGGCCCGCGGTCCCTGCCTGCAAAAGGCATTCACCTTAGACCTAGTGGAGTCAGTCCCAGCAAGTGAAGTGCTGGAGAAAAGAGTAGTGGTGTATATACAGGAGTGTATATACATTGAGTCCCATGTAAATTTACATTTCATCCAAGTGGGCATCCCATACCCCCTTACCCTATCCAAATTCAATACCCTTCGATAAAAATGCAAAAATTAAGTGAAAAATAAAGTGAAATTGTGTGCCTGGCTGGACAGGGTGAAAGACGAACCACAACACTCAACAGCCCCTACGGGGGTACCACTACACTTGTATAAAAAAAAGAAAGGAAAAGGGAGGGTAAAGAGTCACTGAATTTAAACTTCAGCTTGAGCTATTGCATTCTGTACCTAGCAAGCTTGAATTTAAAGTGATTGTAAAATCTTGTTTTGTTTTTTTTTTTAAAATAACAAACATGTTATACTTACCTCCTCTGTGTACAGAGCAGCCC
Organism: Glandirana rugosa; assembly: GCA_018402905.1. Classification (NCBI taxonomy): domain Eukaryota; kingdom Metazoa; phylum Chordata; class Amphibia; order Anura; family Ranidae; genus Glandirana; species Glandirana rugosa. The sequence goes on from BLSH010029345.1 coordinate 383,503, forward strand.
GGATCCTCCTCTTCTTGGGTCCTTCTTTGCTGCTCCTGGCCCCTCCCTCCTATCAAGTGTCCCCTCAGCCACCAGCTTTCTATGGGGGCACCCGAGCCAAGTCAGAGCTTTGTTTATCCATTCAGACACGGAGCCCTGACCCGGCCCCACCCCCTCTCTCCCCTGACTGACTTTGAATGACAGCCGCAGGAGCCAATGGCACCACTGCTGTGTCCCAGCCAATCTGGTTGAGTGTCCCAGACGGCTTAGACATTCGTGGACATCGCTGAAGAGAGAAGAGGCTCAGGTAAGTAATTAGGGGGTGCTGGGGGGCTGCTACACACAAAAGTTTTCTTTTCTTAATGCATAGAATGCAATAAAGTAAAAAAACCCTTCTGCCTTTACAACCCCTTTAAACTTAGTGACTAAGGCTTCATGTACACGGGACATTTTAAAACATCTCCTGAACGATTCAACTTGATAGATAGTAACCGCGTTTAAAAAGTCTGTTGTGCCGTGTTTAGCCGTGTTTGCGTTTAGAAGAGTTTTCTACATTGAAAATAGTCAAAACTGTTTCTCCATTAAAAACGTTTGTACTCACTTTTGTTGCCAGCAGTTTAGACATTAACCTCCCTGGCAGTATGATTATTTCAGATTTTTGGTGCTGAAAGCGGTACGATTATTTTGCATGAAAATTTGGCATTTTATATTGTAGGCCTGTAATTCTTAGGAATAACTCACTTAAATCTGTCCAAACAAGAGACTAGTAGACATCCTGGGTATGATAAAGTTTGAAAAATGAAATCATAAATTATAATATAATAACTAAAAATAATTATCAAAAATAATAACGTAATAGTAATAAAATGTATTCAATAATGTAATCAAACCAAAAACACTGAAATTTGCTCAGTTGCAGAATTATCGCTGTCGTCACTTTCAGTTTCTGATGATAAATTTCCCCAAAAATCAGTATCACTCAATTCTGCAAATGATTCTTATTTACTATCGCTGTTTTCTAGCTTGCTCAAAAACCACTTTTGACGTAAAGGGGCACTTTTTGGTTGCTATGGACATTCTCAAGTTTCCAGGCAGAAAGAATAACATATATAATATAAAAGTGCATGCAGGGCTCTGGGCAAACCACTAGGGACAAAGGGGATGTGAAATGTTTTCATGCAGTAATGTAATCTATAAGATTACAGTGTACTGTATGTGCTGTGTGTGTTACACTTTTTGAATTTCCTGCCGGTCTCCGTCCCCGTGCGACGCGACGCTCGCAGGGAACGGAGCCCGGCACACAGGAGTCATCTGGCAGCGGACACAGCCCGCAGACACGGCGGGGGACTTCGCTGGATCCAGGGGACAAGGTGAGTAGCACTGCCTGGATCCAGCAATGCAATCCCGAGTGTGGCTCGGGGTTACCGCTAATGGTACTGAAATTCCACCCCGAGCCACACTCGGGAATACCGCCAGGGAGGTTAATGACTGTGTGTTGAGTTATTTTGAAGGGACAGAAAATTCACACTGTTATACACTCACTACTTTACATTGTAGCAAAGTGTCACTTCTTCAGCGTGGTCACAAGAAAAGATATAATAAAATATTTACAAAAATGTGAGGGGTGTACTTACTTTTGTGAGATACTGTATATGTACAGTGGGTATAGAAATGAATCACCCCATTTAAAATAATCACATTTTGTTGCTTTGCAGCCTGAAATGAACACAGACCGTGTTTTATCCAGCCGTATTTACTAGTGCAACTTATAACATCAAAGTGAAAGATAAAACACCAACATGTCAGAAAAAAAGGAAAAAAATCAAAAACAGAATCACTGAGTTGGAAAAATGATCACCCCTTTGTGTCAGTATTTTTTGGACCATTTTTTGCTTTAAATTACAGCCTTTAGTCTGATGGGATATGTCTCTAATAACTTTGCACATCTAGACCCTGCAATATTTGCCAACTCTTCTTTGCAGAACTGGACCATTTCAGTTAGATTTGATGGTGAGCGTTTGTGGACTGCAGTCTTCAAGTCATTCCACGGATTTTCAATGGGTCTGGGCTCTGACTAAGCCATGCAAGGGCATTCACCTTTTTCTCCTCAACCACTGTGCGGTCATTTTTGCTGTGTGCTTTGGGTCATTGTCATGTTGAAAGGTAAACCTTCTTCCCATTGATAACTTTCTGGCAGAGGGCAGCAGATTTTTCTCAAGAATTTTCTGGTATTTTGCCCCATCCATTTTTCTTTCTATCCTGACAAGTGCTCCAGTCCCTGCTGCAGAGAAACATCCCCATAACAGGATATTGCCACCTCCATGCTTTATTGTAGGAATGAGGTTATTTGGATGGTGAACTGTATTGGATTTCCACTAGACGTATTGGAGTTGCTTTACTAAAGCTTAAAAGTGCAAACTGTGGTGCAGCTCCACACAGAAACCAATCAGCTTCAAGGTTTTATTGTCAAAGCTTGATTGAACAAGCTGAGGTTAGAAGCTGATTGGCTAGCATGCAGAGCTGCACCAGTTTTTGCACTCTCCAGCTTTAGTAAATCAACCCCATAGTTTGGTGCTGAGGCCAAATAATTAAAATTTAGTCTCATCTGACCACCTTAAACGCACCTTGAAGATTCTGAGTCCACATGGAAAAAGGTGTTTTATATATGTATAATATATATATATAATTCTATTTCAAGTGTATTCTATCATAACAAAATAAATTGTGTTATCTTGATTGGAATAATGCACCTATACTAGTTTTGGGCAAAGCAGTGCACAACAAAGCACATTATGTTTGTTTTTACAACTTATGTGCAATAAGGAATCATTAAAATGAATGACTGAAATTTTTAAAGTGTGTTACTGCACATACAGAGATGTGAACCTGGCCTTAATGCATAATACAGAGATGTGTACATTGCCAAATAATGTTCACACTTATAAACGCTTGAGAGATTATTTACCATAGTTACCTGTAGCAATCAGTGCACAATTATCTTTCATTGGTTGAGTACTGAAGCATGAATTAGACTAATAAACACAAGTACTAGATTTGTTGTTATGTAATTAGTAAATGAGCAGCACTGTATTCATGAGCTATGGATAGGTGCCGAGCATGACTTGAACTTTTTTTGCACATAAAAATACACTTAAATTATTACACATCCTGTTTTTAAACAAAGCCAATACCAATAAGACCAGCCAAAAGTTTTTTTTTTTTTTTTTGCCGTTTTGGTTAGCATGGGGAAAACCCTTGTCTGCAACCCCATTGAGGAGATTCCCCTTTATCTCCGGTCCCAATGAACACACAGAGAGTGAAAATCTCCTTACTGTAGCAAAAGACAGATATTAAAATGTATTTCCTGATGCCAACATGGCAGCTTACGATATAGCTTCCCCCTATATACATCCACAGGACCTGTGCAAATCTATAAAAGTCTGACTGAGAGCAACCTCCCCATTCTTTTTTTGTTCTCAAGATATACATCAGCAAGATCGTGATGTTGCAATATGTGCCTACCTGCAGACTGAGTTGGCGTACGTCTGGGTTCAGCCTCTCCCAGACGCAGTCCCACATCTTAGGTTGCGAAATGCACCAAGTAGGGGAGCCCCTTCTGGTTGTCTTTTAGGACTAAGGAGTTCTCTAACTAGAGATGTCAGAACCTCATGTGTACCTGAGCTGGTGTTTGGTTGCTGGAATCCATGATGCATGTGTTTTTCTGCACTTCATTAGGCTTCATTGGGCTTAAAATTTGATTGCAGATCTTCCTCTGCTTGTTGTTATGTGCTGCATACTCACCACAAGATTAGTTCTGTCCTTCTCAGCACTGGAAACATCTTCTGTTTTCTCTTGCTTATGCTACAGGTGAATGGGGGAGGAGAGGGAGGTGATTCAGGCACATGTCTATGATTTGTTTGCTTTTTTCTCTGAGTCTCCTTCTTTTTTCTTTCTGCGCAGTGCTGACATCCTTTCTTCGGAAGATCTTGCGCATGTCACTCAAGTATGGGGCCACCCTCAGCTGAGTCTATTTGCATCACCATCCATTCAAAAGGTGCCTCTCTTTCCTACCCTCACCCGTAGGTGGAGGAAGTGGATGCCCTCACTCACCCAAGAAATAGTCACCTATCAGATGCCTTTCTTCTACTGCGTTTGGTCATAAGGTTCCAGAGGAGACTGTTGTCTGAGGGTCTCACTGTGATAGCCTTGGGTTTTCCCTAGCCATGGAACCTAGGCAGGACCAAGCACTTCAGCCACCGGTGTTTCCACAACACCTGTCCTACAATGGACTGTAAATTGAGGGGGAAGGATTGGAGGACTTGGGCCGTCTTCTGGAAATGGTTCAATCCTGACAAGGATTCAGAAAGGACATCAGCAAATGCTATTTACTCCGAAGTCTGGAACAGGTCCACAGCCTTCGCAGACTGAGCACAGAGGTTGCTGAGTTGCTATCATTTCCGCACATGGATCTGGATTTAGGGCTCAGCCTAGTTCTATAATGGCTCAAATTTCAGCTTTCACCAGGAAAAATGGGTATGTGAGCTGCCAGGGGAATGCTTCACTGAGACTTTACCCTGAGGAGGAATAACGTTCCCCAGTAGGTTTTTATTCTGGTCCTGGATTTCGTTGCCAGGACTCTGCTTCATCAGAAAGCAGTCCTCAGTGGGACATCACTTGAGAGGCAGTGTCTCTCGATAACTTTAGGCAATAACTTCAAGGGGCAGAGTATCGGCTCTGCAAGCACTTGGAGCTACAGCAGTGTCAATTCCAGTCCTCAAGGCTCACCAACAGGTCATGTTTTCAGGATTTCCCTCAGATGAAACGGCTGTGGTAATTACTAAGGCAGAAACTGATCAAATCACCTGTGCAAAATAACGGAGAGCCAGAAAACATGACCTGTTGGTGTGCCTTGAGGACTGGAATTGAGAAACACTGAGCTACAGAGATCTACATCTTATTCTTTCCTGACAAATTGGGGCCTATGCCCCTTAAGCACCTTTGTTCCCAAGGTGGCTTTTGTTTTTATCTTACAAAGTGGCGGTTCCATCCATTCCGGCAGAGACAGTGCCTAACCTACACTGGATGTACAGAGTGTTTAAAATGCCTACTTTCAAGTAGCTTCCTAGTTAAAATCCTCCGGAAGCCTGTGTAACGTTTGTCATGTACCTTGATCGAGTGCCTGACTTTGTAGGAGGAGACCTCTCATCCAACTCTGGCTCAGGAACCACTCGAATGGAGACAGTAGTCCTATGAGCGCAGCGGGGTAGGAGTGCCTGTGGAAGCCGCAGTGGCTGGCAGGATTCCAGGTGTAGGTTTTACCGTGTAAGCTGGATATGATGACAGCTTGATGAAGGTGAGGTAGATGCAGATTAGCAGCCACAGATTGGAGCAGGGTGAGACAAGCCGGGTCAAGACAAGGTATCAGGTACATCAGACGGAAGGCAGAGAATGGTCAAAGAACAGGTACAAGGTAGGCAACAGGTTATCAGATAATAACAGTCTCTAAGCAATGTAAGCTCGGGTCAGGATTGGAGAAGGCAGGATAGTCAGGATAAGCCGGGTCTTTAAGGTACAGCAGATACAGGTACACAGGAACACAGGTATAGCTGCAGATCAGACAGCGCCGCACAAGTGCAGCTGCTGTCTTTTTAAAGGGCCATTGGCTCCAATCCATGCTAGCGAGTGTGCGCCCAGCGTGTTCCCCCGCGCATGTGCACACACACATGCCGGTGTCCAGTCTGGAGAATTCCTGTAGGGACCCGTGCGCGAAAGCGCATATGCCTGCACGACTGTGGCTCTGTAATATATCTCTGACAGCCTGTTTGTGTTTCCATCAGGCAAATTCAGAGGAGGAATCTACAGCAAAACCTTGTCATCTTGGAGAGTCATCCAGAAAACATACAGTGTGGCCAGGCAAGAGCCTCCAGAAGTGATACAGGCTCATTTGGCTAGGTCCATTTTTACATCTTTAAATTCGGCATTTGCCTATGGAGATATCTGCAAAGCAGCAGGCTGGTTGGCGCAGTGTACCTCCCTCAGGCTCTACAGGGAAGATCCAGGGGCTTGTACATCATTGGACTGCAATGGAATGACGGTCCAGGTTTCCATGTCCATAAAGTTTGATTATACATTTTAGCCCTTCCTATTTGGCTTGTTATTTATCATATGTCTGCTGCCATGTTGGCGTCAGGAAAACGGAAAATTGTATCAAATACTTACTGTAATTTTCCTTTCTTGACACCAATCCATGGCAGAATACGAACCCTGCTTTTTTATCTTGATATCTTTACAGAGAATGGGGGAGGTTGCTCTCAGTCAGACTTTTATAGATTTGGACAGGTTCTGTGGGTGGATATAGGGGCGGAGCTATATCTTATGTATGCTGCTGTGGATTGGCATCAGGAAAGGAAAATTACGGTAAGTATTTGATACAATTTTCTGCTTTTCTGGCAAAGGCGTGAATATACTTGTGGCTACCCTATAAATGTAAGCCCCACCCAGCTGCCTGCTTTCTTTTTCATGTCCTTGCTGCTCCAATAAAAAATGTTTTTTTTTCCTTATCTAACTGATTTCATGTAATCTACTACCTAGTTTCTACCACACTCCTGGTCAAAGTCCCTACTGTTCAGCTTATAAATGTTGCTTTATGTGGGGAGCTCCATTCTGGTTGTCTTGGCAGGTCAGTACATGATTCCCTCAGATGGTGTCAGCTACTTGTAATCCAGCAGCTGAGGCAGGCTAGTAAGGTAATTTTATCTTGAATGTAGTTCCTGAGCTTGCAGTCCTTCTGTGAAATGTTTACTCAAGTTGTATTCCCTTTTGGTTAACCATTTGCCAACCTCATGCAGGTAAAATTACATACTTGTATGCCCTGTCTAACTTCACCAGGACAGGTTCACCCCGGATGAGGAGCCTGAAATACTGCTCTCAACTCCAGGATCTTGGACATCATCTTGGACCCTTAAAAAAGTCCATTGGCCCTGAGCCCATTGCTCTTGAAGTAGGGCTCCTCTACCACTTTGCTGGTGTCTGACTGCACCACCAGCCAATAGGTCGTCAGAAGGGAATGACATTGCACAAGATTTGGCCTGAATAAAATATGCCCTGAATTGCTTCTCTTAAGGGACCACGTGTCCATCACCAAAGCTGTACCTATGTCCACAGAGGAGCCACAAAGTGCCCATAAGGCATGTATGGGTGGTACAATCCCAAAATACCAGAAAGTATCCTGACATGGAGCTTGTTGCTGACTTCTTGGATTATGTGCTGGCTTAACCAGTTTACACAGGACATATACAGTCATGCTCATCCGTCTCTTCTTCTTTGGAAGAGTCCAAATAAGACTGCTTGCCTGGAAGGCTAGGAGATGGCTCACTGATAGAAAAAATAACTATTTCACAGTGTGAGTGGAAACACTACTTTAGAGCGTATTAGCCTCCTGTAACAATCTGTTAGGTGTCTTATCCATGGTCGTTTTAACAAAGCAGTATTCATGCAGTCATGACCATCCAAAAATCTCAGAAAATGGGCTGTTTCGTCTGGTATGGCTAGGAGGCTTCTCATTGCCAGAGCAAATAGCCCGTTCAAAGGGTGAGCAGAAACCACTCCTTTAGTGTGGATTGACAACGTGATTATTGAATGTGGCATCCTATTAGGTGTCATCATCTCTATACCTGGCTGCTTGAGCGAGTAGGATACATACTGTCATGCCCATCCGCATCTCCCTCTTTATAGAGTCTAAAGAGGGATGTTTTGCTTTGGAAAAGCTATGAGACTGCTCATTGCCAGAGCATATAACCCCTTCACAGGGTAAGTGGAAATAACTCCTTAGAGTGTATTGGCCACTTGTTTAATGAATGAGACAACCTGATAGGTATCATCATCCTCCTCATCTTTGGTTGTTTAAATAAAGCAAGATTCATACAGTCATGTACCTCCACATCTTTCCCTTTGGAGAGTCTGTAGAAGCTATCTGGCCTAAGAAGGCTAGGAGACTGGCCCTTGTCAGAACATACTGTATAACCCTTCACAAGGTAAGTGGAAATAACTAATTTTGAGTGTATTGGTCACTTGTTTAATGAATGTGACCACCTGTTCAGTATCATCATCCTTATCTTTGGTTGCTTGAACAAAGCAAGATTCATAGTCATGTTCATCCGCTTCTTCGTTATTGAAGAGCCTGAAGAGGACTGTTTTGCTTGTTCAGACTGCTCATTACCAATAGAAATAACTTTTTTTTACAGGGTTTTACCTGTCACTTAACAAAGAAGCCCACAAAATATTTACAGTATCTCACAAAAGTGAGTACACCCCTCACATATTTGTAAATATTTTATTATATCTTTTCATGTGACAACACTGAAGAAATGACACTTTGCTACAATGTAAAGTAGTGAGTATACAGCTTGTATAACAGTGTAAATTTGACGTCCCCTCAAAATAACTCAACACACAGCCATTAATGTCTAAACCACTGGCAACAAAAGTGAGTACACCCCTAAGTGAAAATGTCCAAATTGGGCCCAATTAGCCATTTTCCCTCCCCGGTGTCATGTGACTCGTTAGTGTTGCAAGGTCTCAGATGTGAATGCGAAGCAGGTGTGTTAAATTTGGTGTTATTGATCTCACTCTATCATACTGGTCACTGGAAGTTCAACATGGCACAGAACTCTCTGAGGATCTGAAAAAAAGGATTGTTGCTCTACATAAAGATGGCCAAGGCTATAAGAAGATTGCCAAGACCCTGAAACTGAGCTGCAGCAGGGTGGCCAAGACCATACAGCGGTTTAACATGACAGGTTCCACTCAGAACAGGCCTCACCATGGTCGACCAAAGAAGTTGAATGCTCATGCTCATATCCAGAGGTTGTCTTTGGGAAATAGACGTATGAGTGCTGCCAGTATTGCTGCAGAGGTTGAAGGGGGTGGGGGTTCAGCCTGTCAGTGCTCAGACAATACGCATCAAATTGGTCTGCATGGCTGCCATCCCAGAAGGAAGCCTCTTCTAAAGATGATGCACAAGAAAGCCCGCAAGCGGTTTGCTGAAGACAAGCATACTAAGAACATGGATTACTGGAACCATGCCCTGTGGACTGATGAGACCAAGATAAACGTATTTGGTTCAGATGGTGTCAAGCGTGCGTGGTGGCAACCAGGTGAGAAGTACAAAGACAAGTGTGTTGGCTACAGTCAAGCATGGTGGTGGGAGTGTCATAGTCAGGGGCTGCATGAGTGCTGCCATGACTGGGGAGTTACAGTTTATTGAAGGAACCATGAATGCCAACATGTACTGTGACATACTGAAGCAGAGCATGATCCCCTCCCTTTGGAGACTGGGCCGCAGGGCAGTATTCCAACATGATAGCGACCCCAAACACATCTCCAAGACGACCACTACCTTGCTAAAGAAGTTGAGGGTAAAGGTGATGACTGGCCAAGCATGTCTGCAGACTTAAACCCTATTGAGCATCTGTGGGGCATCCACAAAAGGAAGGTGGAGGAGCGCAAGTTCTCTAACATCCACCAGCTCTGTGATTTTACCATGGAGGAGTGGAAGAGGACTCCAGCGGCAACCTGTGAAGCTCTGGTGAACTGGAGATGCCCAAGAGGGTTAAGGCAGTGCTGGAAAATGTTCACTTAGGGGTGTACTTTACATTTATACATGCTGTACACTCACTACTTTACATTGTAGTAAAGTGTCATTTCTTCAGTGTTGTCACATGAAAAGATATAATAAAATATTTACAAAAATGTGAGAGGTGTACTCACTTTTGTGAGATACTATAAATGCAGTAAAATAGTTTGCTTAGTAACAAGCCCTAAAGGGTTAACCACTGCTAGAGGGAGGTAGAATCTTCCATCTACAGCCCCGACCACCAGGTGGTTAATGAGCTAAATCTTGCCCTGCCAGGAATCAGGACATAATGAAAGAGTTTTGTTCAGAACAGCAACAAAAATGTAGGAATTTTCAACAGTATTACAATAAAATTCTGCAATGTACACAAACCAATGGAATTGTAGACATCATAAAAGCATGCTTCTCCCCTCTCTTTATTATTATTATTTTTTTGGAGAAAAACTGGAGAGCACAAAGAAATATAAAGGATGTCCTATATTTCAACAAGTAATAGCTGCTATTAGTAGTCATCCACAGGCGATTCCTCTACCTTCTCTGGGAATGCTGGTCTTTGTGGGGGTTGGCAGAAGTAAAGCAAACATGAGAAGCCACCAACGGGTTAATGCCATTTGTGAACAGACAAAGTTGTAAACTTGTACACCTGTTATGCAAAGTACTCCCTGTGGAGGAGCTCAGGGTATGCATAGTGGCTGCAGGGAGCAAGGCATAATACCAAGCAATGTAGCATTCATTTGGATACAAAGCACTTTTAAATTCGTATGGCTAGGCTGACGCGTTTCCAGGGCGAACCCTCTTCACCAGAGCCTCAGGGTTCCAGTGTTCGCCCTGGAAACGCGTCAGCCTAGCCATACGGACACCGTCCAGTCTCTTTGCTGAGGTGCTGCTCTTCCACTTCATAGGAGGTGTTCCTTCTTTTATGCTTTGTTACCTGCTCCGTTTGTGAGTATATGGATTTTATTGTAACATTTTAATAAACTTTTTAATGGTATGGCACAAGGTCGGTGCGCCCTTCTTGTTTGTGTTTTCTCTCTAGTACATTTGGATTACCATGATCCCGAAGAGGGCAGCAAGACTAGTATGTGCTGAACAACCACCATATTCATAGAGACTTTATGTGGCTCTGAGTGCCCCTGCTACACTGTGTGCCATCTGGTAGAGGTTCTTTGAGCGCAGGAGACTATCGTTTTTTTTTTAGGTTTCCATTTAGTCATGGCTAGGTTTTATAGACCAGGATAAGAAGAATTTGAGAGGCATACAAACATTGTTCTTGAAAATGGCAAAGTTCAAGATGTCCTTTTTATCAGAGACGCAGAAGGTGCTTTGAGAATTTACCCACTCAGTTCCTGGGCGGTAGGCATGAAGATACAGTAGGCCCTTTTCTTAGTATGACAGAATACTGGTAACTGCAAACCGGCCTTGGATTTAAAGGCTTTGAACAGAAGAATCAAAGTGCAGTCTTTAAAATGCAGGTCATTCGCCCTACCGACCACTTTCACTTGTTATCTCTCCGATGCACATTCCTTTAGATCCCCACTTTCACAAATTACTTTGTCTTAAGCCTAGTACACACTATTAGAAAACTGCACTAATAATCATTTGCATTTTTCCATGTGCTCATCCCATGTTATATATAAGAATACCTAAAATGGTAGCAACATTCTCGAACGACAGAGAACTACTTGCTCATTTGATTCTTATAGGACAAATATTGTACTAATTAAACAAAAATCAGACGTTATGAAAACTAACGAGAAAAAATGTCCTCTCAGAAATTTTCGCCCAAACAGTCCATATCAGCTATCAAAAGCAGCATACTAATGAACAGAAAATCGAACTCTCATTCTGAATATGGATATTTTCATCTGGTTTTCTAAGAGTGTGCACTAGGTTTTAGACCAACCTTTTTCAACCAGGGTGCCTTAAATTGTATGCATTCCAGCGACTGGATCAAGCCTGCCTTTTAGTTACAGAAAGTCACAGGTTTTTATTCTATATCATCACAACCTTCCAGCCACTGGCATCCTAACAACCAGTGATGTCGTTGGTTGATAATAAAGATGTAGGGCATCTGTGCAGCATCCTTGTTTGCTCCTCCCCTGCCACTCTCCATCAGCACTGGGGTCATATTAGCTGAGTGAGGAGAGAAATATTGGAATACTTGTCAGTACTTGTGTGCAAAGGTGTGTTTGCTTTGAAAACATAAATAATCTCTAACATTGGGTGTCCTAAGTGTGTGGATGTTGCTGCATTATGTAAAACTATTATTTCAATTATCACATTTTAAGATGGGGTCCCTTAAGATTGTGCAGCATTTTAAAGGGTGTCTTAAAGGTTGAGAAACACTGATTTAGACATACATCTGCAGTTCGTTTCTTTCCAGTTCACCCTGTCAACCAATGTCAACCTGGCAATCAATGACATTCTCAAAGATGCTTCTTCCAGTGATTGCACTCCTTCTTTAGCAGAGGTTACAGGTTTACCATTACTTGGATGACATTCTCTTAGTGGATCAGTGTTGCTAATTTATCTTAGAACATAGAGGCCTATTGATTCAAAACTTGCTTGGAAGCAGGGCTTTTTTTCTCAGAGAATAGGTGCAGGAACCCCCCTTTTCCGAGGCACCCATTTTCTCTGCCCCTACCCACCTCTCAGGACCATTTCTTGGTTCCAGCCCCTACCTACCTCCAATACTGCCCTTTTAAACAATACGGAACCAAGTATTATTTTGTGGTAGTAGTAGTAGTGGTGTAGTAATTTGTATAAAATTTGGTAATGACAACAAGAGAAGCAGTAAAATAGATCCCCTGCAGCCAGCAACAATAGATCCCCCTAACAACAATAGACCACCCGCAACAATATTCCCCCCCCCCAGCAACAATTGTTTCCCTGCAGCAACAACAGATCTCCCCACAGCCAACATCAATAGACTCTCTGGCAGCCAAAAACAATAGACCTCCACAGAAACAATAGACCCCCCTGCAAAAATAGATCCCCTTCAGTTAGAATAGATCCCCCCAGCAGCGAGCATCAATAGACCCTGGAACACACCCCAGCACCCCTTGCTATTACATACAGTCAGTCTTGGAGGCACCGGACCTGCATTCCCGTTGAAAAAAAGCCCTGCTTCGAAGGATCATCAACTGAAGGAAGAGCCAGCTTGTACAATCTCCAATATGGGTCCTTTTTGGAGCAGTCCTGGATACAGTGAAAAACTAATTTAAAATGCCAGCAAATATTGAAGGGCATAAGGCCACATCACCTTAGTTGTGCCTGTTCTCATCTACTTATGACGGTGTAGGCACCACTGTCCAGTCACCATCTATCAGCATCACAGTGCCTCAGCCTAATTAAGACAATGAAGACAGTGATCCTTATGGTTACATGGGCCCAATGGAACTTCAGGCCCATTCAGCTCCAGAAATGAGGTGGGCTTGTTTTCAATGCTGCATTCCAGGGGTATGCTGCTGTGTTTTCAGCTTGTATTGTGACTAGAATCTAAGTGGCTAGGTGGGGGGGGGGGGGGGCTAGGTGGGGCTTAAACGTTTAGGGTAGTCGGTCCTATGGGAAGTGGAGCTTACAAAAAAAAATTCAGCTATGATTATGTGCCAGGAAAGGAAAATCATCCATAGATAAGTGTACAGTTTTCCAGTTTGTCCAGTTTATTACTCTGCGTGTTCATGTTGGGATACATTTTTCTCACTACTTGTTCTTATGATCACACAAGAAGTGAGGAAAAATCTTCCCAACTTGGACACAAACTATGGTAAAACCAACAGAGTTTCTTAGTCAAATCATTATTATACTTGGAATCTGGGCTGCAGCTGATAACTGCTAACTGCTTTGGAACCTCTTGCTTTGTCACTGCTGTATTATCCTTCTTTAGGGTAAACAGGGTTAAACTGAATATTCATTAATGCAGAAGTGCAGCAGCCATCTATACCACATTGCAATGCTCACCTATAGATTGTCTCAAGTGCAAGGGCAACCATCTTTGTTGGGTATGGTGGATGGTGATGGGCTGATGCAACATAACAAAGGGGGAAGGGGTGGACTACATGCTGGTGAGAGGAACGAAGAGAGGACAGTTTTAAAGCTGGAAAAGTGTGGAAAAGTGCCTGAGCTGCTGCAGCGATTGGATGAACGAATCCCTGCCATAGCTGACTACAATCGAGTCAGAATTCCGGGAAGCAAAGAGACTGAGAACCTTCTCCCTGGGAGGGTATTAGTTGGATGCCTGGTGAGATCAGATTGTAATAGAGAGAACTCCCACCACTTGTATAGAAGGAAAAGAGGGACTGTCTCTGCAGGATTAAAAGAGAGATCATTGCAAATTCTATCTCTGTCTGACTTGATCATGACTTTTACTGAATCATAGCACGTGTCCAGAAACCCAGAAGAGGGCACCCTGGAACTGGTAAGATACTAACATCATACAAGTAAATCTGTTTCCTGTTGGGAACTGTTGTACTGTCTTTGAGGGCCCCAACTTTGCCGGCCGACTTTTTATTTTCCAGTGGGATAAAAACTGGACTGTTATAGCAAGTTATGACTATCTTTATATACTGTTGTTAGTTAAATGCTGTTCAGTTCTGGTAATTACTATTAGTCAAAATACTGTGGGTGTTTAACCAGAGTAATGTTATTGTCTTATTGATTGTTTGTATAAGTACACTTGCTAATCATTTCTACTTTTAGGCTTTTATGCTAAGCTGAGCCTAATAAGTTCTTTAAAAATATCTCAAGGTGTATCAGTAAGTGATGGGTGAGTGAGGTGTGTCCTCTTCAGGTGTCCAGGGAAATCACAAAAGAATTTAGGCTCCTCTGGAGGTAGCACTAGATACAGAAATACAGCAGATAGCTAGTCTTTGATATCAAACAATATAGTATAAGGTTTATTACACAGTTATTGTTTTTATTATCTCTATTATATATATTGCCATATTGGCCCATTAATTTTCTCTCTGTATTCAGACTATATCCTGGCTCCCTGCAGGCACTTATCACAGGTGTGAGGCTGAAAAAACATCAAAAGTCCTATCTACTGAGACTAAGTATTCAGTTCCTGAAATGAAGTAGGGATCAAAGCTAGGGACTGACATTGATATCATGACTGTCTGGCAGGCATGCAGGGAGACTTTCTAGACTCTAAATAGACTGCTAGAATTAGAAAGTATCACATACTACATAAAAAAATATGGAGTGAAACAGTGTTCAAGTAAACAACCAGTACTTGCACAACCAACCTCTATAATGGAACCACCGAAGCCAGCATTTAAATAAACCTGTCACAATCCAGGCAATTCAAACTAAGCACAGTATGTAGAATCAGAGTTTGCTTTTAGAGGAAGGTGCATGAAAAGTGGTGGAAATGTTTATAAATGCCGAAGCAGAAATCAGCCTCTGGCAGTGGCTGCACCTCACTGGCTGTTTACAGACACTATGTGCAGAACCAACCTCAATGGCACTGTAGCATGTGATTGTTGTGATGACCAATCAAAGCAATCATCAATGTAAACAATGTAGTGTTTACACTGGTAAACCCACCCTTTCTTGTTACAATGGAGGAAACAATCTAATGAATGAATGACACATTTATTCATTAAATCCTGATCAGCAGCAGCAGTAGTGCGTTTTTTTTTTTAACATTATCACCTCCTCTCCTGTATTCTTCATTCTGTTCCTGCTGTCACATATATGTTAATCCCTTTAGGTCCCTTACCATGCACATCTGTTCATCAACTCCCTGATCTTAACCCTTCCACTGTATGTGACCAGTACATTAACCCTTTCATCTCCTCCCTTTGCATGAACATTACATTTAATGTATCTAGTACATCATTACCAAGCTCTGTGTCTCAATACCAGACTGTTTCGTCATGTTACTTAATTTCCAGAAAATAGTGGCAGAAAAACTTAAATCAATGCGGGGTGTCTACTTTCCAAAAATGGGTCATTTGGGTTTTTTGTCCTGGAATTGTTATGTGCTATGCTTTAAAGCAAAAATATGGGCAGCTGTTTTTTAACTATTTTTTTCCTTTTTTCCTTTTTATAATAAAAAAAAAAAATCCAGTGCTTATTAAATATTACCAAAAGAAAGCTCTGTCTCTCTAAATAAATGCACAAAATTCATTTGAGTCCAGTGTTGCATGACCGAACACTGAAAAAAATTACGTGGTAATAAAAGTGTATTACAGGCCAATACTAAAATGGTTAAAATCCTGATCAAGTTGACCATAAATGACTCTGTGTACATGTACAGATAAGATAACATAGAGAAGAGTTCAGGGGCAGCTGAAAAAAATGCCCAACTACTCCTAAACATCTGTTTAACAGCAGCAGTGTACATGAGGCCTTAGAGTGAAGACTGTGAGCCAGGCCTTTTCATCCACATCAGTGCCTGACCTCTCAAATGCGCTTCTGGAAGAATGGTCAAACATTCCCATAGACACACTCCTAAACCTTGTGGACAGCCTTCCCAGAAGAGTTCAAGCTGTTATAGCTGCAAAGGGTGGATCACCTCAATATTGAACCCTACGGACTAAGGCTGGGATGCAATTAAAGGTCATGTGCATCCCAATATTTTTGGTAACATAGTGTATATGGTTTTATATAACTAAGATTTCAAATATTTTTGGTTGCCGTGATAAAGTTCCATTGTTAGTGATAAGTAAATCAAAATTGTTCAATGGCTACCCTATTCTGGGGACTAAGAAGAGATTTTTACTCACTTTGTAGAGATTTACTTTCATCTCATATTAAGTCTCTGGGACAGGAAGTGAAGGGACATAGACAGCAAATATCAAAAATATCAACTTGATCAGGATTTTAACCATTTTAGTACTGGCCTGTAATACACCTTTATTACATACAATATTTCAGTTTTCAGTGTTCGGTCATGCAACACTGGACTCAAATGAATTTTGTGCATTTATTTAGACAGACAGAGCTTTCTTTTGGTAATATTTAATAAGCACTGGATAGAACACCTTTGAGATGAATTAGAGTGGAGACTGCGAGTCAGGCCTTCTCGTCCAATATCAGTGCCTGACCTCACAACTGTGCTACTGGAAGAATGGTCAAACATTCCTATAGACACACTCCAGAAGAGTTAAAGCTGTTATAGCTGCAAGGAGTGGGCCAACTCAATATTGAACCCTACGGACTAAGACTGGGATGCCATTAAAGTTCATGTGCGTGTAAAGGCAGACGGCCAAATGTTTTTATATTTATATAAATAATTGTATTATAACTTTTTTTTCTAAAAAAACATCACCTGACTCATCAGATCATAAAACATCAGTGGCTTTTAGGGATGGGGGAACGGTTTGGCCTGAACATAAGTTCAGGCCGAACTTTCGTTGTTCGGCGAACATCCAAACAAATGGGTCTTTCGAGCGTTTTTTCGGCCTCCCCGAACCGACCACAATGCATTTCAGCGCTGAACAGTGCATTGCAAGCCCTGATTGGTTGAAGCAGTGAAAGCTTCAGCCAATCAGGGCCCAAAGCACTGTCAGAGTCATGATTGGACACTGTAATCATGACTTTATCCAATCATGGCTCATTCCCGCGCTATATAGTTTTGTGCGTTACTGCAAGTTTAACGCCATTTACTTCTGTGTGCGTTACTGCCAGTTTAACCCCATATAGTTTTGTGCGTTGCTGCAAGTTTAACGCCATTTACTTCTGTGTGTGTTACTGCCAGTTTAACACCATATAGTTTTGTGCGTTACTGCAAGTTTAATGACATTTACTTCTGTGTGCATTACTGCCAGTTTAACGCCATATAGTTCTGTGTGCATTACTGATAGTTTAACGTCATATAGTTTAACGCCATTTACACCTGTGTGTGTTACTGCAAGTTTAACACCATTTACTTCTGTGTGCGTTACTGCCAGTTTAACGCCATATAGTTCTGTGTGCCTTACTGCTAAACAGTGTGCTAAAGCTGGCCAGAAGAGTCTAGCCATTTCAGGCAGTCATACACAGCCAGTGCTTGGTTGGCTGAAATTCAGCGGGAATTCCACCTGCCCATAAACCGCCTGCTTTGTGACATGCCCACCAGGTGGAACTAGACTTTGCCAATGCTGCAGTGGCTATACATGCAGCAGAGGGCCATCAAGGTGTACCTGTGCAAGTACGGCACGGCGGCAGGCTCATGCCGCCTCAGCTTTTTTTCCCCACGCCAATGGCTGATCATTAAGGATGCATGCACTGTACTGTCACCATTTGAGGAGGCCACAAGGATGGTGAGCAGTGACAGTACATGCATCAGTGACACAATCCCTGTTGTGTTCCTGCTGGAGCAGACTATGCATGGCATTATGGACAGGGCACTGGAGGCAGAGCAGCAGGAGGAAGAGAAGGAATTCCTTTGCTCTCAAGGCCCACTTTATCCAGACACCATCATTCCTGTGTCACAGAGCACACAGGAGGAGAGAGGAAGACATGCGTCAATCTGTAAGCGATGACTTTCCAACCCCAGGATCCTTGGGAGTAGTATGTGGCTGGGAGGAGGAAGTTCCAGATGCTGTCATCCTGAGTGCCCCCGAGGAGTCTGCTTCTCAAGCCTCTGCAAATTTGAGGTGCATGGGCAACCTCATGCTTCAAAGCCTGCGAAAGGACCCAAGAATACGTGGCATAAAGGAGAATGATCATTACTGGTTGGCAACCCTCCTTAACCACTGTTATAAGGGGAAGGTCTCAGAACTCATCCTGTCCCCACAGAAAGTGCAGAAAATAAAATCTCTTGAGAACACGTTAAAGAGGATTTATATTGAACATTTTTCCCTACTCCGATAGTTTACAGTGTTGTGGAAAACGTAGTTTTGAGTCTTCTAGGGAGGAGTGTTGGAGAAGACGTCCGCCTAAGTGATGCATTTCGGAATTTTTTTAGTCCTCGCCGCCCAGGGCTGTCAGCTTCCACATCACATCGCCAGCGTCTGCATTACATGGTGGATGATTACCTCGGGGCCAAAACAGAGATGGAGAGCTTTCCAGCTGACGATCCACTGGCTTACTGGGTCATAAGAATAGACCATTGGCCAGAACTTGCCCAGTATGCTATTGAATTGTTAGGCTGCTCTGCATCCAGCATGTTTTCAAAACTGGCATTCAGTGCTGCAGGTGGTTTCGTTACTGATCATAGAACGCGTCTGTCCACAGACTCCGTGGACCGTCTGACTTTCATAAAAATGAATCAGTCCTGGATTACCAGCTATGAAGCCCCTGGTGCCGATGTCACTGATTAAGTGTTTTTGGGATGTGGAATCTCTGCAGGACTTCGAGGCTACCTAGCTGTGAGGGTGTTCAATCATTTCATCTGGAAGAATGTTTTTGGTATAGGTTTCATGAGCACAATTAATACCCAAAGACCAATTTTTCAGCACTTGTTTGACAGGTGCATATCATTGCAATTTTTTTGCCTTCATCAAGAGCACCTCTATACGGTTACAGTGGGAAGGCGCCACCGACACCCAAAGAGTAATTTTTCTGCACCTGTTTGACAGGTGCATATTACTGCAATTTTTTTTACAGAAAGGCCAATTCTTGCCTTCATGAAGAGCCCCTCTATAGGGTTATGATGTGAAGGAACCACTGACACCCAAAGCCCAATTTTTCCAAAGTAAAAGTGACACCAGAATTTATCCAAAAAATCTCTAATCTTGTTCCCAGTGCACTACATTGTGGCCTCATCATACGCACTGGCTCCCCAGCTGTTGCTGAGAAAAATAAAGGCAGCTTGCAGGAAAAATTTCATTTTTTTTGGCTTTACAAATGCAATTATTGCTGCAACAGATTCTAGACATGATACAGATCTGCCACTTTACAGGTAGACTAAGGGGATCCCCAGGCACTATATTGGAAGGATTTTTTCATTTTTATGCTTTCACTTTAAAAATCAAAAATTCACTGCTCATTTAAAAATTATGTTTTTCACAAACTTTTTTTTTTCATTGATTCATGTCCCCCAGGGCAGGACCCGGACCCCTATAACCATTGTATGCTCAATTACTTGCATATAAGCCTTGAAAATGGGCACTTTTGATTTTTGACGTTCGGGTCCCATTGACTTTAATGGGGTTCGTTATGCGGGTCCGAACTTTCGCAGTGTTAGAAAGTTCTGGTGCGAACCGAACAAGGGTCCGTTCGGCTCATCCCCAGTGGCTTTTCAACAAGAATCAAGTAAATATACATAGAATGATAGGTGTTTGCTGGGTAGTACTACCCAAAACCATTATTAACTGTGCATGACTAAGAGTTTGATTGCAGCTTGTTTAAACGGAACGGTTTCAAACATTACAAGCAATTTCTTTTTCAGGGATTTTGGGAATATTTATAGGGTCACTTCCAGTCCCTGGGCGAGGACAACCCAGAAGGTGGAGAGATAGCCCATAAGTATTCTGGAGCCTGGCCATGTGGGAGTCCAGGATCCAGAAGCCTGGAAGGGACTCCCTATGCTGGGTGGCTCTGCCTCCAGGCAGTAAGGGGCAAGAGACAAAGAGAGCGAGAAAACAGCGGAGGAAGCCTCACACCCTTAGCTGAGTCACCATTGGAGCCATTGGGACCTGTCCAGCAGAAGGCCTGTTCAGCAGTCATGTCCATAGGAATGCATGGACCTTCTGATCAGGTCCACCTGAAGATCTGACAGGCAGACCTGATCGGATCTCCCGTGTGAAAGCGGGCTAATGCTGTTATGTTGTACAGTATTTTATTAGGAACTCCTTTAATATGCTTACCTTCCAAGACTAAACAAATGTGTCCAAAATATCACCGTATATTTAGTGAGCATGGTAGACACAAGCATATGAAAAAATGCATGCATTTCTATAATTCTGTTTTTAATCAACCACTACAACATTCATAAATGTTTATAGATCACATTACTTTGTATATCAATATAATTTAACACAAATAAATAGAGTTATTACTGAGTTTGATTATATTGAGGATGACATTACAAGCAATTGTAACCGCAGATGCAAATTGCTATATAACATAAAGGGACATACCTCACAAGACCATGCTTTGCAATAATCACATAATTTACATGTAAATGTAATCAACATGCAACAATCTACACAGCAGAAAAAATAATGTCTTTATATCCCAAGACTGCATATTTTAATTTTATTTTAAATTCCATGCAACAAAATAAAGAAATAAATGTACCTTTAGGCCTAGTTTACGCTTGTGTTTGGGTTTGGGGGGAACATGTTGCGGAGCTGCATTTTCACCCCCCCCCCCAACTGCTCACCCTAACCACTTGACCTCCGGAAGATTTACCACCCCCCCCCCCCTTCCTGACCAGGCCATTTTTTGCGATATGCACTGCATTACTTTAACTGACAATTGCACGGTCATGAACCATGTACCCAAATAAACAGTATGTCCTTTTTTTCCCCACAATTATAGCTTTCTTTTGGTGGTATTTAATCACCTATGCGTTTTTTTTTTTTTTTCATTTTTACTCTATAAACAAAAAAAGCAATATTTTCTACTTTCTGCTATAAAATGTATCCATTAAAAAAATGAAAAAAAAAAGGAAA
>BLSH010029345.1:405999-431252 GCA_018402905.1 Glandirana rugosa
AAGCTGCAGCTCTGTGACAGCTTTCTGCATGGTGAGGATTTCATGCAGAAAGCTGTCACAGATCGCCCCCACACAGTGCACCAAGCACACTGATACCCCTGTCCCCATACATATAAGTGTCCCCATAAAACAGCCCCCAAAACATCTGTATGACCCCCATCACATCTGTCACCATACACAAAACATCCGTCACAGTCCCCAAAACATCTGTATGTCCCCAAAACATCTGTCACAGTCCCCAAACATCTGTCACCATACACAAAACATCTGTCACCATACACAAAACATCTGTATGTCACCGTCACATCTGTCACAGTCCCCGTCACATCTGTCTGTCCGCCAACACCAAATAAACTCAGATTTGGGTTATTTTTACCAAAGTAATGTAGAAGTATCATTTTTGGTCAAAATTTATGAAGAGAAATTACTTATTTGCAAAATTTTATAACAGAAACGCAGAAAAATGCATTGTTTTTTTTTTTCAGTCTTTTTTTAATTGATAGCGCAAAAAATAAAAAACCCAGGGGTGATTAAATACCACCAAAAGAAAGCTCTATTTGTGTGAAAAAAATTATAAAAATGTCATATGTGTACAGTGTCGCATGACTGCGCAATTGTCATTCAAACTGCAACAGCGCTGAAAGCTGAAAATTGGTCCGGGAAGGAAGGGGGTTTAAGTGCCCAGTATTGAAGTGGTTAAGTAATACGCTTGGCAAGTGGTTAAAGTGATATTAAAGTCTTGGGTTTTTTTGTTTAAAAACAACAAACATGTTATACTTATCTGCTCTGTACAGTGGTTTTGCACAGAGCATTCCTGATCCTCCTCTTCTCAGGTCCCTCACAGCGCTCCTGGCCCTCCCTCTTGCCGAGAGCCCCCCACAACAAGCAACTTGATATGGAGGCACCCAAGCCAAGTGGCTGTTCTGTGTGTCCATTAAGACATGGAGCCGTGGCTCGACCCCACCCCCTCCTCATTGGCTCACTGACTTTGACAGCAGCTGGAGCCAATGGTGCCCATCGCTGTGCCTCAGCCAATCAGGAGGGAGAGTGCTGTACACTCGCGGCCCTTGTGCAACATCGCTGGATCGAGATGAGACTCAGGTATGTATTGGGGGACTGAGGGGGGCTGCTGCATGCTGAAGGTCTTAATGCAGAGAATGCATTAAGATAAAAAAGAAACCTTCTGCCTTTTGGTTGCAAAGGCAGCAGAAAACTTATCTCCACTGTTCAGCAATCCATGTGGTTGTGGAGCACTGGTGTCGGGTTTAGGGGGTT
The DNA here is from genome assembly GCA_018402905.1 of Glandirana rugosa. Classification (NCBI taxonomy): domain Eukaryota; kingdom Metazoa; phylum Chordata; class Amphibia; order Anura; family Ranidae; genus Glandirana; species Glandirana rugosa. Next base: position 407,275 of record BLSH010029345.1, read on the forward strand.
ACAACAGGAGGTGAAGAGTCAATATAATGCCTCCTCACTGCCTGGAAAATGCCCTTTGAAGTGTGACCCAACACGGATCATTTTTCAGAGGGAAAAGCAAGTGTAAATTAGGCCTTTACAGCTGCACTAATGTCCACAGAGAAGTTACTCAGGTGGCCTCCTCCATCCCTGTATTTCTGCTGTTCCTTTCATACATTTGTGCTGGCCCCTTTGACTTTATCCAAGTGAGGATATTTTGAGAAATGAGAAGTGAAAGTCACCAGAGGAACTTCATGGCGCTGAACCTAAATTCTATGAAAAAAAGAAAATGAGACCGCTGATCTTGGCAGGTTGGGAGGTATTAGCTTATGTTTGTCACCTTAGAATCACTCAAATCTGTTTTGAGGTTTGAATGAGGTGGATTGGTTCGTTCTGGTTAGAGATAATGTCCTTGTCCCCAAACACTTTACTAAGGCCACATGGACACTAGGCGTTTAACCCTGTGTGTACAATCCCGGAGTTTTCATGCACTTGGAAGGTACAGGTGCAACACCCAGTCCTGCTACCTGCAGCCTGTCAAAATTCTATGAGAGGCTGAAATATACTGTGGCTGGACATTGATGGACACTGTACTGAGTGGTCAGGGATATGTGCCCAGACTGCAGATATGCTGCTCCCAGTTGCAGCCTATTTTAGCACCTTTTGACAGGCTGCAGACAGCAGCACTGAACGCTGCACTTAAGCCTCCTGGATGGACAAAACGCCAGGTCTGGATGCACATGGACTAAATTTTCATTGTGGCCTAAGTCAATGGTGCAGTTGATAAACTTCAATTCCCCTAGAGCTTAACCAGGTAAAGACCGCCCACCACATATATAACGCGGCAGGGCGGCTCTATTGTGCAAAACAATGTACCTGTACGTTGTATTGTGTAATAGATACCGTGGTCGTGTGTGTGCGCCCGCTGCATGGGGGGAGCCAATCCGCCAGATACCCGCGATTGCTCTACATAGAGGCAGAACGGGGATATGCCTTTGTAAACAAGGCAGATCCCCATTCTGACAGGGAAGTACACTTCGTTGTAATCAGGAACAGCGATCTTTGTATTCTTCCTATCAGTCCATCCCCCACACAGTCAGTAAACACACTGAGGGAACACAGTTGACCCTTTGATCGCCCTTGATGTTAACCCCCTTCCCTGCCAGTGTCATTTATATAGTGATTAGTGCATATTTTTAGCACTGATCACTGTATTAGTTTAACCGGTGCCCAAAAAGTGTCACTTAGTGTTCAATTTGTCCTGCTAAAAATCACTGATCGCCGCCATTGCTAGTAAAAAAAAAAAAAGTCCCTGAATTTATCCCATAGTTTGTAAACACCATAACTTTTGCGCAAATCAATCAATATACGCTAAGTGGGATTTTTTTTACCAAAAATATGTAGCAGAATACAATTTGGCCTAAACTGATGAATCAATTTGATTTTTTACATATTTTTATTGCATATGCTTTATAGCAGAAAGTAAAAAATATTGTTTTTTCCAAAATTGTTGCTCTTTTTTATTTATAGCGCAAAAAATAAAAACCGCAGAGGTGATCAAATACAACCAAAAGAAAGCTCTATTTGTGGGAAAAAGGGACAGCAATTTTGATTGGGTACAGCGTCGCAAGACCGCACAATTGTCAGTTAAAGTAACGCAGTGCCGTATCGCAAAAAATGGCCTGGTGATTAAGGAGGTAAAACCTTCTAGGGCCAAAGTGGTTAATAAAGCTGGATTACATACAACAATTTGGACCACTGTGTTGTGTACACCAGGCTGCATTCCCAGTGCAGCATTATGTGAGGTTGAAAATGACCATTTTATTAAAAACCGAAACAGCTTTGGATTGAGTGACCCTTTAATAAAGCAAATATATTGCCTATTGTTCCTACTGTCACTGCATGGACTGTTGATAAGGCACTGCTGGACTGGAAAAGATTCTTTTATTAGTTGACAGCATTGGCTGGCAGTCTGAATGCACTACTAGCACACACGTTCGGCTCTCTCTGATTTTTTTCGTACAAACGAACCATGGCGTGACCATTTCATCTTGCTGTGTCTGGGGAAAGTACTGTATCCAATCAGGATGTAAACTCAAAAAAAAGTTACAGCCTAAGGACTGAAATTTGTTTGCAGTTGCAGCCCATGGCAGCTGTTTTGTAACAGTCTATAGGCTGATTACATGCATATTCTATTTTTTGTTGAGCCACACAAAAAAGGTGGATAGAGGAATTGCCCCCTCCAGGACACTGTATTCTGACAGCAGCACCCTACGCTGCCATAATACACTGATCAGCAGCTGCAGCTATTGATTGACCAATGTTTTCCAGCATGTCCCTTCCATAGACAAAACTTGGCACTTCTTGCTGAACTGGCCAAATTTGTACAGTGTATGCCCAGGTATAAGGTCACCATACACGTTATATTTTGACCATAAAATCTCTGTACAATCAATTTTGGATTTACCAAAACTGTTTAATATGAGGACCTACCTAAACCATCCAGATAGTTGGTAATAAATTAGGCAGGCCCTTGCACTACATAGTTGTTGTCGGATCAATCTAAAGGAGATCAAAGAATCAGGCAGTAATGTGTGTGGTGAGCTTTACACTTAAACCCTTCTATTCTGTACACCCAAGGAAACTGCTATCTTAGATATGAAGTTGCACAGGTGATCAGTCATAACATCAGCCATTTGATGGCTTGACAGCAGTGCAGTGGTGTATTTAGCGTTTGTGCTGCCCTAGGCCTGACTAAAACACATGCACCCCCAAATTTAAATATGGTCCACCCCTTCCTGTCAAGGCCACACCCCTTCCTGCTTAAGACAAGCCCTGTCATCTGTAAGCCATGCCCCTTCCCCTTTAGGCTCCACCTTTTCCTCTTAGATTGAATGTGGGGTACTGGTGCTCCAAAGCAGAGTGCCTACAGCAAACAGTATCTGGTTCCTGCAGAACAAATTTCTCCTGGACTAGACCTCCCTGCAGAATCACCTAGCCCTATCAAGGTGCAGAAGAGTTGGAGCTTTAATGACCGTACATGGTTTCGGACTGCTTTAAAGTGGTAGTAAATGCTGTACTACCAGTTGTACCTACAGGTAAGCCTATAATCCAGTCCACATAGCTCCCCCTTACATCACAGTCCACAGAGACTGCAGGCATGGCAAAAGGAATGGTCAGAGACTGCGGGCATGGTACAAGGGACGGTCAGAGACTCCGGGCATGGCACAAGGGATGGTAGAGACTGTGGGCATGACACAAGGGATAGTCAGAGACTACGGGCATGGCACATGGGACAGTCAGAGAATGCGGGCATGGCACAATAGACAGTCAGAGACTGCGGACATGGCACAAGGGACAGAGACTCTGGGCATGGTACAAGGGATGGTAGAGACTGCGGGCATGGCACAAGGGACAGTCAGAGACTATGGGCATGGCACATGTTACAGTCAGAGACTGCAGGGATGGAACAAGAGACGGTCAGAGACTGCAGACATGGCACAAGGGACAGTCAGAGACTCTGGGCATGGCACAAGGAATGGTAGAGACTGCAGACATGGCACAAGGGACGGTCAGATACTGCGGGCATGGCACAAGGGATGGTCAGAGACTGCAGGCATGGTACAAGGGACGGTCAGAGGCTGCGGGCATGGCACAAGGGACAGTCAGAGACTGCATACATGGCATGGCAGGAAGTGTACCCCCAGGTGAATGGGGCCAACCAAACTGTAACTATGTGTATTGCATGCAGTTGCAGCACTGTGATACTGCATTTAAGGGGCTAAAACAGGCACTGAGGAGGCAACATATTGCCTCTTTACTGCATGTAAAATGCCTCTGAAAATAGATCAGAGCATGGATTGCTGTTCAGAGGAGAATCAGTCCTTTCTGACATTGTGAACGAGCACTAAAAAAAGCAGTTATTACTGTACAGGATTAGGAGTAACGTACATACATACATACATACACGTCTATAAACATACATACATATATTGCTGAAGGGGAATTAGAAGAGTGACACAATGCAGTTGTCTTAGGAAGTGGGGAAAAATATAAATCTGGCCTTGTCAGTTGGCAAACACAAAGCTTTCTTGCGACTTTCACCACTGTCATGCAAGCCTGGGCACTGCCATGTGGCCAGAAACACCTGGGCACCGCCATGTTGCCAGCAAAACCTAAGCACCAGTATCCCACCTGTTAGACCCAGAGTCATCTATACATTATCAAGCAATGGTAGCCTGCATGTAACAGGATACAGAGCAAGCTGTCCCTGCCTGTCACCTCTGCACTGTGTCTTGCCAGCCTCACCTGGTGCCATCTGTGTTGGTGCTGACATCTTCCCGACCACTCCTCTCAACATCTTCCTCTTCTCCAGTAGATCTCCCCTCGGCCCCCGCACAGACAGCCAAAAACTCTGCCTCCCGTTAGACTCGTACAGCGCGTCTAGCATCCTCATCTGCCCGGACTTCCCGCTCATGCAGGCCCCTCCTCTGCCGCTGCCAGTGAAATTCAGTCTCCTGTGGATTGGTACAGGACTCAGCTCACTGGTGGAGTTGCTCCTTCTGCCTGCCCAATGAAGCTTGCACTGAGCTGATCTACAGTTCGGCAGCACAGTGGGGGCTTTTTTTCGTGCAAGGGCAGCTTTTTTGCTGCTCCCCCATTAAGTGCCGCCCTAGGCCTTGTCAGTCTAGGCCAGAATATAGTGCTGCAGCAGTGTTACCAACCATCAGTATTTTTTCTGGCAGCCAGTAAAAACCGGACACTTTTCTCCTGCTAGTAAATGCCAGTGATGGGAAAAGGTTCCAAGTAAAAAATATGATTGTGACTCTCGGCTCGGAACTGCGCATGTGCAGTTCCGGTCCAGAGCCATCCGAGACCATCCATGTGCCTGCTACAGTGGATTCGTCTGGCGCTGGTAGGGGGCGGGTCTGGCAGTGGCGGTGCCTGAGCATGTTGTGTGATGTCATAGTACAAGGGAGCCAAGCAGAGTGGCCAGAGTCTCATATGTGGGTCTGCAGGATGGGAGCAAAGCAAGCCAGGAGCAGGACTGTCGGTGCTGTTTGGAGTGTGTCGTGACAGTGAAATGTCATTATCATCTGTGCTGCTGTCAGTGTCACTGTGAGAGTCAGTTTCATGTGTGTGCGCCTGCCCATTCTCATTTTTTTGCCCTCCTGAGTCCTGTCCCTGAGCTACTTACTATACCGAAAATAAAATAAGAAATTTATTTTTTGCCTTAATATCTACCTGAAATCACATTGCGAATTGCATATTGTACTTGTCTGTACCCTAAATACTGAAATTTGCAATTAAAATTTAATTTTGTAGCTTTTGGAAATGTCATTAAAAACGTGGCGGTGTCAGTAAATTTTGGGTGTCATGTCAGTAAATTTCAATCTGATGGCAACACTGCTTGACAGTGCAACTGAAAGCATAAAGCAACAGTTATCATTCATGGGATGCTTTGAGTGCCGGTTCACGCAGAGGCGACTTGTCAGTCGTGCACCATGCAGTACAATGGAACTGGAAATCTAATAGGAGCGACTCAAGTCGCTCCGACTTAGAAAAAGGTTCCTGTTCTACTTTGGGGTGACTGTGAAGCGGCTTGCATTGACTTCTATACAGAAGTCGTTTTGCAAGGTGTGCAGAAGTCATGCTGTACGGGGAAACTTCAAAGTTGTACGAGAATTGGGCGACTTTGAAGATGCCCCTGTGTGAACCGGCACTGAATAAAACTGTTTTGGGAAACTGTTAAAACGGAACCAAACCCATCAATTTAACAGTTTCAAAAAAGAAAAGCTACAATCCCGACATGCCAGTAATGCTAACTGTCACATTGGTTGTGCTCTTATCCAAACTGTCAAACCATCAAATTGCTGATGTCATAACTGATCACATGCGCAGCCACATGGCAGTTGTAGATGAAACAGAAGCTAAGATGGCAACTTCCTTTGTTGAAAAGGATAGGAGTGTTTAGTTCTGCTTTAACCACTTCAGACTGTGCTTTAGCCGAAAGACTCTATAGCGGCATCCATGGACGTTCTGCCAGAACCACGTCTCCCGCACGCCATTTGGGGCACGTTTTTGGACACAGCTGATCACAGATCCCTGTAAAGGGCCAATCACAGCAGCTCTTTACCATGTGCTCAGCTGTGTCCAATCACAGCTAATCACATGTAAGAAAACTTGCCAGTTATTGGCATTCCTTTCCTCGTGCTCTGTCACAGCATGAAGAGAGGAGAGCCATAACCGGGAAATGTGACAGGGGACATTTACACAGATAATCAGGGCATTGATCATCAGTGCCCTGATAATCAGTGCAGCCCCATCAGTGCCAATCAGTCCCCATCAGTGCCGCCTATCAGTGCCCATTAGTGCCACCTATCAGTGCTGCCTTTCAGTGCCGCCTCATCAGTGCTACCCCATCAGTGCAGCCTATCAGTGCAGCATATTAGTACCCATCAGTGCCACCTAGCAGTGCCCATTAGTGCCACCTATCTGTAAACATCAGTGCTGCATATCAATGCAGCCCTATCAGTGCCGCTTCATCAGTGCCCATCATTGCCGCCTCATCAGTGCCCATCAGTGCAGCCTCATCAGCACACATCAGTGAAGGAAAAATATTACTGATTTGCAAAATGTTATAACAGAAAGGAAGAAAATCCTTTTTTTTTTCCAAAATGTTAGGTCATTTGTTTAGCAAAAAATTAAAAAATAAAACAGTGATGTTTACATACCACCAAAAGAAAACTCTATCCTTCTCAAAAAATGAAAACATTTTATTTGGGTGCAGTGTTTCATGACTGCACAATTGTCATTCAAAGTGTGACAGCACTAAAAGCTGAAATTTGGCCTAGGCAGGAAGGGGGTGAAAGAAAGTGCCCAGTATTGAATTGGTTAAGGTGAAACCAAACCTTCCTATCATTTTCAGCCAAGGAAGCTGCCACCTTGGCCTCTGTTTGATCTTCAGCTGCCATGATGCTGCACTTGTGATCAGTTATGACATCAGCCATTTAATGATGTGACAGTTCGGTTGAGAGCACAACCAATGTGAAAATTACATTCCCGGCATGTACCAGGAATGTAACTGATTTTTTAAACTATGAATCAATGGGTTTAGTTCCACTTTATATAGTATACTTCCATTTTAAGTTCCTGATAAACTGGAAACAATATGGCCTTGTCAGGGCTCTCCCATGAACATTTCCTGCCAAGCATAAGATCCATCCGCTATTCAGGTGGCAGATGTGGATACCAACGGTGGCTGTTAGAATACAATAGCCACAGAAGGAGCATCCCTGCCATCTTTTTTGCCGTTTGTGTCCCATTGGGGAGATTTTTCTTCACTTCCTGTCCTGTAGAAGCAACAGGAGTTGAGAGGAAATCTTTCTAAAGTAAGGAAAATCACCTCTTAGACAGTTGTAAGTTAGACAAGTGTCTCCACTGGAATATTTCTTCCCTGTTATGGTGACAACTCATAATTTTACATTTTTAGTCCCAGTGACAGTGGCAACTAGGACAAACAGAGAGAATAAATCACTTTAGTGGGGACACAGACAGCAATAAAAACCAAGACAGGGGTTTTAACCCCCTCACACAATCCAAAACTTAAAAAAAATGTTTAGAGCAGTGGTTCTCAACTCCAGTCCTCAGGACCCACCAACAGGCCAGATTTTAAGTATTACCTTGGGGAGATGCAGACTAGAATACTGCAATCACTGAGCAGCAAATGATATCACCTGTGATGCATTTCAGTTATCCTGCAAACCTGGCCTGTTAGTGGGTCCCGAGGACAGGAGTTGAGAACCACTGTACTAGATGAATGTTACTTACACAGACACAATGAAGTTCAATATTTTACCTTCTTGCAATATCCAGTCTTGCCACATGATGTCACTATCATGCAACAAAAAGAAAGTAACAGATCTGCAGCAAAGCTATTCCATTGCATTTTTCACTTTCAGCATGATCACAAAAAGATAATTTTGTAATGTCCAAGTCTGTCCACTGGTGCTTATTTTAAATGTCATCTAATATGTGGAAAGGGTACAGAAACACTCCAAGCTACCAGAGGTGTCGATAAACTCGCATACTCTTATAAAAACTTAAGTTCTATGGTCACAGCATTCACTTTAATTGTATAATATAAGCATCGTAATAGCAATACAAATAGTTATATCTGACAATCCAGTATAAGCTTACCTGAAAAATCTGCTTTCATGTGAGTTCTGCCTGTCTGCTGGCTGTTTCTTTCCACAACTTCTTGGATTCCCAACATGCTTTGCAGCTTCTCCTCAATTTCTAAGGACTACATATCCCATGGTACCTTGCTGCTTGCAAGATGTGATTTCTGTACTGACCTCCCTCCTGAAACTCCTCCTATCTTGTTCAGCTTTCAGTACTTTACACTGTACATTCACAGTCCCTGCCCTCAAGGAGCTTACAATATAAGGTCCTTGTCTAAGGCCCTACCTCACATGTATGCATACACATACTAGTGCCAGTTTAACTGGAGCCAATTCACCTAAACACCTGGATTGAAGTCTAGAGAATTTGTAGGCCGAGTCAACACCTCAAACTCATAGTAAATTCATCAGACCAGGCCATTCTCTTTCATTGCTCCATTGTCAATTCTGATGCTCACCTGCCCATTGCATGTGCTTTGGCTATGGACAGGGTCTGCAGCTACACAGCTCTACATGCAACAAACTGCAATGAACTGTGTGTTCTGACACCTTTCTATCAGAACCAGTATTAACCTTCTCAGCAATTTGAGCTACAGTGTCTCTTCTATTGGATCAGACTACATGGGTCATCCTTTGCTTCCCATGTGCATCAATGAGCTTTAGATACGCATGAACCTGTTGCCGGTTCTCCTTCCTTGGACCACTTTTGGTCAGTCCTGACCACTGCATACCACAAGAGCTGCAGTTTTGGAGTTGCTCTGACCCAGTTGTCCTGCCATTACAATTTACAAAGTTGCTCAAATCCTTATGCTAGCCCATTTTTTCTGATGTCAATACATCAACTTCAGGGACAACATGCTCACTTGCTGCCTAATATATCCTATCCACTTTCAGATGCAGGGAGTTTGTAATGAGATAATCTATGTTATTCACTTTATCTGTCAGCTGTCATAAATTAATGGCTGATCAGTGTATATTCTAAATTGACACCATAACACGAATAGGGGGGAATACTTCCTTCTCTCAAACAGAGAAGAAAAGAAAATTCTGATTACAGTGATATTAATGTCAAGTTTTTATTTTTTTTAAATAACAAACATGTTATAATTACCTTCTCAGTGCAGTGGTTTTGCACAGAGCAGCCCTGATCCTCCTCTTCTTTGGTCCCCTGCCGGTGTTCCCAGCTCCTCCCTCCTGCTCCCAGAGCAAGCAGCTTGCTATGGGGCACCCGAGCAGGCTCTCGCTCAAGGCGCTGCTCTGTGTGTCCATTCACACACAGAGCCGCAGCTCGCCCCTGCCCCCTCTCTCCTCATTGGTTCACTGGCTGTGACTGCCAGCAGCAGGAGCCAATGGCAGTTAATGAAGATGGAGAGTCCACGGAGAGCCGAGGCTCTTGTGCACATCCCTGGATCGAGTTGGGGCTCAGGTAAGTACTAGGAGGGGCTGGGGTGCTGCTGCACACAAAAGGTTTTTATCTTAATGCATAGAATTCATTAAGGTAAAAAAAAATCTGCCTTTAGAACAATTTTTAATGCAGTTTATTCTGTGAATAGTTTTAGGAAGCAATAATTCTAGGGCCACATGACCCCTGGGCCCAATGTATTAAATAGTATATATATATATATATATATATATACAGGGGCGTAACGATAGGGGTTGCAGGGGTTGCACTTGCAACCGGGCCCTATGGTCCAGGGGGCCCATGTGCCTCCCTTGTACACCTGAATAGGAGGGTTGGCGGGGGTGGCATTTAGAGGACCCAATCTCCTCCATTTTCCTCTATCCAGTTTACTTGTCTTCTGCTGTTCCCAGGGCCCCTGTGTGCTTCCCTGGTCCCCCTGGGGCCTGCTGCAGAACTTGTGAAAGGGCCCCACTGCAGTACCGTAATAAAGGGACCCACGATAGGAGTAAAGGGCCCCAGGATCAGTGGGAAGAGGGAAGGGCCCTGGCCAGGGGTCAGGGGGCCCTTCATAATTTCTTGCACCGGGGCCCTGAAGGTTCTAGTTACGCCTCTGTGTATATATATATATATATATATATATATATATATATATAGTATCTCACAAAAGTGAGTACAGCCCTCACATTTTTCAAATTTTTGTTATATCTTTTTCATGTGACAACATTGAATAAATGACACTTTGCTACAATGTAAAGTAGTCAGTGTACAGCTTGTATAACAGTGCACATTTTCTGTCCCCTCAAAATAACTCAACACACAACCATTCATTTCTAAACCGCTGGCAACAAAAGTGAGTTCACACCTAAGTGAAAATGTCCAAATTGGGCCCAAGGTGTCAATATTTTGTGTGTCCACCATTATTTTTCAGCACTGCATTAACTGGACATGGAGTTCATCAGAGCTTCACAGGTTGCCACTAGAGTCCTCTTCCACTTCCACATGATGACATCACAGAGCTGGTGGATGTGAGAGACTTTGCGCTCCTCCACCTTCCATTTGAGGATGCCCCACAGATGCTCAATAGGGTTTAGGTCTGGAGAAATGCTTGGCCAGTCCATTACCTTTACCCTCAGCTTCTTTAGCAAGGCAGTGATTGCCTTGGAGGTATGTTTGGGGTCGTCATCATGTTGTAATACTGGCCTGCGGCCCATTCTCCAAAGGGAGGGGATTGTACTCTGCTTCAGTATGTCACAGTACATGTTGGCATTCATGGTTCCCCCCAATGAACTGTAGCTCCCCAGTGCCGGCAGCACTCATGCAGCCCCAGACCATAACACTCCCACCACCATGCTTGACTGTAGGCAAGACACACATGTTACTGTACTCCTCACCTGGTTACCACCACACATGCTTGACACCATCTGAATCAAATAAGCTTATCTTAGTCTCATCAGACCACAGGACATGGTTCCAGTAATCCATGTCCTTAGTCTGCTCGTCTTCGGCAAACTGTTTGCCGGCTTTCTTGTGCATCATTTTTAGAAAAGGCTTCCTTGTGGGATGACAGCCATGCAGACTAATTTGATGCAGTGTGCGGCATATGGTCTGAACACTGACAGGCTGACACCCCACCCATTCAACCTCTGCAGCAATGCTGTTACCACTCATACATCCAAAAACAACCTCTGGATATGACTCTGAGCACATGCACTCAACTTCTTTGGTCGACCATGACGAGGCCTGTTCTGAGTAGAACCTGTCCTCTTAAACCGCTGTATGGTCTTGGCTACCATGCTGTAGATACGTTCCAGGGTTTGGCAATCTTCTTATAGCCTAGGCCATCTTTATGTAGAGCAACAAATCTTTTTTTTCAGATCCTCAGAGAGTTCTTTGCCATGAGGTGCCATGTTGAACTTCCAGTGTCTATTATGAGAGAGTGAGAGCGATAACACCAAATTTAACACACCTGCCCTCCATTCACACCTGAGACCTTGTGAACACTAACGAGTCACATGACACCGGGGAGGGAAAATTGCTAGCTGAGCCCAATTTGGGCCCAATATGTATATATATATATATATATATATATATATACAGTGTGTATATATTGTGACGTTATGCAAAGCGAGGTGATAGATGGACGCTATCTGTCATCTTGCATACAATCACTTGGATTCGATTAAAGCGAAGTCCTGGATTTTCCTAGCCACCGTGGCAGGGCTTGTTCCGGACCGGATTTTCGGGTCCACTGAAGTCCATGCCCAGGTGCTGTTTAAATAGACCAGGAAGAGAGCAAGGCTTGGTTCTACCCTGGGACTTTGAGAGCGTTCAGCTGAGAGAACTGACACACGGCACTTTGTGCTGAGGACTGAAAGAAAGATTTGCACTAACTGTGTTTTTTGGGTGTCTGGGACAAGCCCGGCACCACTTAGAGAGGTATGCTGAAATGTTCAGTTAGAGCCTGGATGGCAAGGATTTAATGTTTTGTTTATTTTGAAAGGCAACCTTTTTTCCCAATAAACATGCCTGCAAGTCAGATTTTAAGAAAACTTCTGTTTCAACTGCCTTTTTCCCAGGAAAGATGATCCCCACAAGAGCTAATCCCTCACACATGGTGGACTTGGTGGACAGTTTCCTAAAAAAATGGGAGATATGCTGAAGGCCCTGCTACAAGCCACTGCGGCTCAGTGGAAAACCAACCTCCAGGTCTCACAGGCCGCTGCAGATCAGCGGGAGGAGAGTCGCCGACAGCATGAGGCCCAGCGGGAGGAGAGTCACCGACAGCATGTGGTCCAGCAGGAGGAGAGTCGCCCACAGTATGAGGCCCATCAGGAGATAAACCGCCAGCTGGTGGAGGCTCTGGTGGAATTAAAAAAGGGGTCCACACCTCCTGTGCGAGTGGAACAAAAGTGGGTACGTGGCAGCTACCACCTGCAAAAGTTGACACCTGCGGATGATGTGGAGGCAGTGGTCGGGACTGTTAGCACGTTTTCTGACAGGTGAGCTCCAAAAGGCCTATTTTGACTTGGAACCCGATAAGGCCTAGGACTATGTGTCACCAAAAGCAGAGATACTAGCACGTAAGGGGGTCACCATGGCCATTCGGACCCAACGAGTGCATCAGTGGACTTACCGTATGGACAAGCCACCCCGCTCCCAAGTGTTTGACCTGACCCATCTCATGAGGAAGTGGTTGCAGCCAGAGACCTTGCCTGGCCCTAAGATTGTGGGGCGTGTGGTAATGGACCGGTACCTGCCTGTGCTCCCTGCTGCTGTGAGAAGTGGGTCAGTCATGGTGACCCCAAAACTGCAACCCAACTGGTGAACCTCATGGAGAGATACACGACTGCTGAGGACTTGCTAACCAACCACATCCATGCCCTACTCCTAGGTATCCAGGGGTGAAAAATCGCCCAAAGGATCCAGTAAGACTGTTCCAAGGGTCAAGGGCGTGGGAAGAAACTACAAGACTAGGTACCGAACATATAAAATGTTATCACTGCCATGCGTTTGGGCATATTGCTGCTAACTGTTCCCTGAATGATGAACCCATGCAATGTGATTATGCTATTAGGAATAAACGCCTTTCTCTTTTTGCACAGGTCGCATATACTGCGTCACATCAGGGTCGCATGGAAAAGCAAATGTGTGTGATTTATGTTGATGGAAAGCCAGTCACTGCAGTGCTGGACTCTGGTAGTGTTTAGAAGTTAGTCAAAAGCAATTGTGTAAACCCTGCAAAATTACACCCTAGCGCTATCGGGGTCATTTGCATCCATGGGGACACTCGGGACTAGCAGACTGCGGTGGGTGAGATTGACACCCCTTGGGGCAGTGTGATGCATTCAGTGGGGGTGGTACCTTTTCAATGCTTCATGAAGCCCTAGTGGAAAGAGACTTTTCCCATTTTTGGAGGTTATGGGAAGGCACAGGGAGTCTGGAGGATAGAGCTCCCCCTGCTGGGGAAGCATGGGGACTCTCACCAGACCCTTATTGCCAAATGGAAGAGGAGACTGTTGGCAGGACCGAGGAAGTTGGAGACCCTCTTCCTTTTCCTGTAATGGCTGGGGAGCCAGAGGAGCTGGAAGACAGCTCTCAGCTTGAGGTTAACAAACAAGAGGACATCTCTGACTCTAATAGTGAGAGTGGACAGAGCGTGGGACCTGACATAGAGGTCAGGAGAGAGGATTTTTGTACAGAGCAATTAGGAGATGTCACCCTCATTAGAGCAAGAGCAAACGTTAAGACAATGGATGGAGAACATGTGGATCCTAATTGGGGGTGTTTTATCCCTACATGGCTCTTAAAAACAACCCGGTGAGGACAAGTTAGAACAGCTAGTGGTTCCCAAACCCTATCACAGGATGGTGCTAGACTTGGCCCATTGTCATATAATGGGGGTACACGTTGGGTATGGAAAAGACCAGGGAGAGAATAACCCAGAGATTCTTCTGGCCTGGGATGTATGCAGATGTCAAAGAATACTGTGAATCATGCCCGAGTGTCAAATGTCTGCACCATCGCCCCATTTTCGCAGTCCGCTTGTCCCACTCTCCATAATTGAAGTGCCTTTTGAGAGAATTGGCATGGATCTGGAGGGGCCGATAGTAAAGTCTGCCCGGCTCCACCAGCACATTCTGTTAATCCTCGACTATGCGACACGCTATCCTGAAGCCATCCCCTTGCGGAACACCTCAGCTAAGACTATCGCCAAGGAGTTAGTCCAGGTGTTTAGTTGGTTGGGGATCCAAAAGGAGACATTAACAGATCTCGGGCACCCCATTCATGTCTAGAGTTACTAAGGAATTGTGCAAGTTGTATAAAATCTCCCATCTCCATACCTCTGTCTACCACTCCCAGACGGATGGACTTATGGAGAGATTTAATAAAACCCTCAAAAGTATGCTGAAAAAGGTGGTTGACAAAGATGGGAAAAATCTTGATTTTTTGCTGTCATATCTCATGTTTGCTGTAAGATAGGTTCCACGGGCATCTACGGGTTTTTTCCCCCTTTGAACTCTTCTATGGTAGACATCCCAGGGGACTCAGAGATGTCGCAAAAGAAACGTGTGGAGGAGAGGCCACCCCGTATAGAAGCGTCATAGAGCATATCTCCTTGATGCAGGATCGAATTGTAGCTGTCCTGCCCCTTGTACAGAAACATATGGAGCGAGCCCAGGAAGCCCAGAGGAGGGTTTATAATCGGGGTGCCAAGACCCGAACTTTCAACCCTGGAGACAGGGTCCCGGTACTGGTCCCCACTGTTGAAGACAAATTCCTGGCCAAGTGACAGGGTCCCTTTGAGGTTAGGGAAAGAGTAGGGGAGGTAAACTACAAAGTTTTCCAGCCAGGGAAAAGGAAACCAGAGCAAATTTATCATGTTAATCTCTTAAAACCGTGTAAGGACAAAGAGACTTTACTGATCATGTCCCCTCCTCAAAAGGACGGCGCACCGGTGACACCTGACGTCCCTGTCCTTGTCCGTAGCGCAACAAAATGACTTGGATTGGACTAAAGCAAAGTCTGGCCCAGGTTTTCCCAGCCACCATGGCAGGACTGGTTTCAGACTGAATTTTCGGGTCCACTGAAGTCCATGCTCAGGTACTGTTTAAATAGACCAGGACGAGGGCAAGACTTGGCTCTACCCTGGGACTTTGAGAGCATTCAGCTGAGGGAGCTGACACACAGGACTTTGTGCTGAGGACTGAAAGAAAGGTTTGCACTAACTGTGTTTTAAGCACCGCTTAGAGAGGTATGCTGAAATGTTCAGTTAGAGCCTGGATGGCAAGGATTTACTTTATGTTTTGTTTGTTTTGAAATGCAACCTTTTTTCCCAATAAACCAGGCTTCAAGCCAGATTTTAAGAAAACTGCTGTTTCAACTGCCTTTTCCCAGGAAAAGTGATCCCCACAAGAGTT
Organism: Glandirana rugosa; assembly: GCA_018402905.1. Taxonomy (NCBI): domain Eukaryota; kingdom Metazoa; phylum Chordata; class Amphibia; order Anura; family Ranidae; genus Glandirana; species Glandirana rugosa. The sequence continues at coordinate 422,796 of BLSH010029345.1, forward strand.
AATCCCTCACAATATATATATATGTATACACACACACACATAAATATACTGTATGTGCAGTGACAGTCCCAATATGATCCATACAAAAAATATATATACACTTGGGAAATAAGGAAATGACAACCTTATTCTCTAGTACAGTGTCACACACAAAATCATGTAATGATCCAAAATAATAATTTGTATCAGTCCCAAGTACTAAATAACATAAAACACTTTTTATCATTGAGTGCAAGATCTCCAGTGATTCACATCACTCCTACTCCGCCACAGTACTTCACCCAACATGTGCTCTCACCTTAGAACATAGACCTGCACATTATATAGGTCATGGAATGCCTTTTTTATTTCCCCTTTCTGGAGTCCTGGTGTCCTAAATAGCATCTATATCCTTACTTAAGACAAGAATAGACATACCACATAGAGTTTTCTATTTTTAAAATCACATTTATAAAAAAAAACTTAAAAAAAAAAACATACTCACATTTACTAGTGCCCCATCTCCTAAGTGCACACAAGTAAGCCACAATGCCAATAAAACACCTCCTTTTGGCATACAGCTTATATCAGCACATAAAACGTATCATTCCAGTTCCTTCCTGGTTTGTGCGTGATGATGCCAATAAGTCCTGTCCAACACATTTTGTCACATTTTATTTTAATTATTTATGGTACACAGTGCTTTAGCAAAATTAATGTCTTTCATTTAGTGTTTACATCTACATTGAGCTAAACTAAAAGCAGATATGAAAAATGTGATCCAGTTATGTATTTACTAAAAAGTTTTTCACTTATAATCAACATACGTGGCTGAATCTGTGTTTATATGAGATGTACCTTGTAGGTCCTAGTTCAGCTAAGCCATATTGTTTCCAGACCCAAATGTTCTCTTTCTAAACATTAGGACTATGCCACAAAGACTGAGCTTGTGATATGACAACACTAAAAATATTTTTTGTTTGATCCACAGGCTGAATGGGACAAATCACTAGGTTTCCCCCGTCAATGCTAAACAGCATGAATGGAGACATCTGCATGGCTATTATATTCAAGCAGCCGCTGCCTAAGCACCAAAAATGACTGCGTCTGATTGGATGCGGTCACTTTTCTGGTGACAATTTCCCATCCAACTTCTTCTATTTTCCAATTTAATTTTGTCAGGCAAGTGCCAACAGGGCCACCCACAGGTAGAATTAGGGACGCAAATGGCCAAAAATTGAGTCATGAATGGGTATCTTTGGCATTGATTTATGGTGTCTGCTTCTTGTGTAGTGATAAGGCAAAATCTAACAAGTTAATAATCAAGCAAATCACTGCCTATAGGAGCCTCCAGGGCAATTTTCTCAGCCGTTTTATTAGCACTGTTTAATGAATAAATTCCCCCATTACGTTTACAACCTAACCTAATGTCACCATAGGCATGTCTTTTTCAAGCTCCTCTATTTTTGTACCTAATAAACGCTGCAAGAGAACAACACTATTAACAGTTACATCTAAATCAAGCACCGTACCTAAATGCAAACACACACAAAACCTATAAATTACACTGCCCTGCAAACAAGTGCCAGTGAATGGCTTTTTGAAGTGCTAGGAATTGTAATGTAACAGCTTTTTAAAAGCATTTAAAAGAGACCATTCAGAATAAATGTCTTCCTTACTTGATTTTCTATCAAAAATACAAGTTCGGGATTTGGAACCTTTTAACAGTTATTTCGTGCAGTAGCAATTGTTTAATTGTACCCTTTTAATTCTCCATCAGAAATGGTTTTAATTTGTTTATGAATGTATTTTGTCTAAGTAAATTTCAATTTATGTTATTTGATGTTTGAAAGTGTAGGGAAACGTTAACTATTTTAAAAGCTATGGCCTCAGGAAAGGTCAACCAGTTTCCGGCAAGATCAAAACTCTGGCCAGTTAGGCGCAGCTCAGGTATTGTGTTCCCAGTCTGCTTGTTACATACTATTTCTAAAGGGGGAGAACTTTTGCCTTAAAACTGCACTCATCACCTTAAATTGGTATTTAACGAGCCAGAACATGCAAAAAATGTACCTGCACCATTTTTGCTGACACAACACACCTTAACGTGTTAAGCATTTACAACTTTGCTTTGTCATGCATTTTTTTACTGTATATGTATTGGGGAGCCCCTCAAAAAGAATGGGAACACACATACCAAGTGTTACATCCCTGATATGTCTCTGGCAACTACTGATAATACCCAGTAGTTGCCAGAGTGGAAACTGCAGTTCAATGTTTCTAAATGTAAAATAATGCACCTAGGAAAAAGAATCCCTTGACAGAGTACAGCATTGGAGGTAGCACTACAGAAGAAAAAGATTTGGGGGTGCTTATTTCACATGATTGCAAAATGAGCAAACAGTGTGACCAGGCAGTGGGAAAAGCAAATAGAATTCTGGGATGCATCATTAGAGGAAGGAGGTTCTGATTCCTCTATATAGATCCTTAGTGAGACCTCACTTAGAATACTGTGTCCAATTCTGGTGACCTGACTTACAAAAAGATATTGATAAGATAGAATGAGTCCAGAGATGGGTATCAAAAATGGGGAAAGGTCTGGGGGATAAAACATATTGAGAGCAAATTCAGTAACTTAATAGGTACAGTCTGGAGGAAAGAAGGGAAAGGGGAAGACGGAAAGAAGGAAAGTTCAAAACGAATCTTAGAAGGTATTATTTTACTGAAAGGGTAGTTGATGCTGAACTACCAGTAGAGGTAGTGAGACAGTCAACAATAAATGGCTTCAAACATGCTTGGGATAAACATAGATGTATAGTCAGACAAAAAAAAGTTAAGGTAAAAAAACAAACAAAAAAAAAATACAAAACAAGTATACAAAAAGAAAAATGAGCGAGTACGACCGTGTTGAATCGTATGTTGGCTGTTGTATGCAGCATACTGACTGCACTACGCGATCGTACGTCCGGGGAAAGAACATTCAGGTGCATGTAATTAGCATCCAGCCATTTCTGACTTTGGAGCATGTGTGTTTTGCACAATACAACTTGTTGTACCAACTGCTCTGTATACACGATACAACGGTCGTATGAGAGCTTGTTGGTACGACCAAGTTTTCTAGTCTGCTCATACAACTCCCTTGTACAACCGTTGTATGTTCGAGTGTTCAAATCGCGCATACGAACGATCAATATCGCATACAACGGTCGTGAGTACAACCTGTTGAATGTGATCGTCGTCCCATGTGTACGGGGCATTAGGTAGATTTCCTCTCAATTCCTGTTCTTCTAGGACTGGAAGTAAAAGGAAATATTACAAATGGAAAACAGAGGGCAAGAAATAATTCTACCTTTCCCTAATCTATCTCTAACTTAAACAAAACATTTCAGCATATCATATACCTTAAATATCCACATGAACTTTGGTTTCCTAAGTCGAGTCAATATTGATTAAAGAGCTAAAATATAGCTATATGAGAAAAGAGCTAAATTATAGCTATATAGTATTTTGTAAATAGAATATATAGTTTTCTTGAATAATGACTTGATATGGGGTACACCCCATGACACGGAATTCAATGACCAATTAAAGTTTTCTAAAGAAGGGCCTTAGCAGCACCTGTTTTGTTTCAGACTGTTGCAAAATTAAGAATGCAATGTTCATATGCTGTATGCAAAAACTATTGTAAACATTTTATTTTATTGATTCTGTATGTAATAAATATTTAAATAGATTTTACATTCCCTTTAAATACATTCCCACTATAGAGACCTTAGCAATTCTAAACCTGCTACTCCCACAGCAGCATACTTAAGCCTCATACAGACGGGATGACGATCGTATAAAACAGGTCGTACTAACGACCGTTGTATGCTATATCGATCGTTCGTATGCGCGATTAGAACAGCCGAACATACGACGGTCGTACAAGGGATTTGTATGAGCAAACTAGAAAACTTGGTCGTACCAACAAGCACTCATACGACCGTTGTATCGTGTGTACAGAGCAGTTGGTACAACAAGTTGTATTGTGCAAAACACGCATGCTCCCAAGTCAGGAACGGCCGGATGCTAATTACATGCACCTGAACGTTCTTTCTGTGCTCGTACGATCGTGTAGTGCAGTCAGTATGCAAGTTACATTATACAACATACGATTTGCGACGATCGTACGTATGATCGTCGTCCCGTGTGTATGAGGCTTAACTCTTCCTAATGAAATCTGGTATAAATACCTGCGCAACAAACACATTTAGGTAAAGTATAGCTAAAGGCAGTGTAAATGGATTAGGACGCCTATTAGGTTTTGGTTGCTGTCTGTGTCCCTGTTAGAGACATTCACCCTCTCTATTTGTCCTGTTTACCATTATCATTAAAAGTGAAAGTAAAAGAAAGTCCCAAATTTTGAGTTGTCCCCAGAAAAGTAATTAAGGGGAAATGTTCCAATGGGGACACTAGTTCTGGTGACCTGGGGGGGGGGGGGGTACCAAGGAATTCCTTTAATTTGCAGGGGTTTCCTCTCACTTCCTGTTTTGGCTATGGGGCAAGGAGTAAAGGTAAGTCTCTCCAATGGGGCACAGATGGCACAAAATTAACCAACAGGGGTTATAACCCTCCCTGAAAAATGAATGAAATGAAAAAAAGTTGTACCTACAGTTCAACTTTAAGGCTGACATTTTTGAAAGAGAAAGCAGTACAGTGAATACTTTCAGATGTCAATGCATTATGATTTTTGATAACATAGAAATTAAAATGAACAAAATCTTAGTACCAGTGTGGTCATAAAGGATGTTTGACAAAGCATTAACTCTGAAGAAAAATAATGCAGTCCCAAGTCATAGGGAACGTTATGACGATAACCCCTAAGAAATAATGACAAGAGTGAACTCCAGAGAAAGAAAGAAAAGAAAGAACAAAGAATGGAAGAGAGAAAGAAATAAGGAATAAAATACCAGAAGAAGGTTAGTATAAGAAAAAGAAAGGTATAGAGGGCCCTGGTCTGGGAACAATGAAGGCATGAAAGAAAAAAATTAAAGAATTATTAATCACACAAAGATAATGGTATAACCTGTCGCAGAGATAATGCAGCATAGTTTCCTCAAAAACACAACCTATATTTTAGGGCATCAGACTCATAATAAAGAATCCATATAATTTATAGTTTAATAAATGTATCATTAGTATCTATATCAAAAGCTAGTAATGCCTCCATTCTCATATTGTTGATTATATTAACCCATTTTGTCACGGGAGGAGTCTCTGTAGTCTCTAGAGCCTCCAATAAAACAGGATTAGTTATATATATATGTGTTCCGCGCAAACGGATAATATTATAATCTTAGAGCTGCTGCCTCCACCAGAACTCCACTAAAAGTGTAATTAAATAATATAGTAAAAATTAAGGTGGAAAATGGCGCTGCTCTGTATTTTTGCTCTTATAATTACCAGGATGCTGATAAATAAACTAAACTTCAATTCAATACATCGTTATTGTGTGTGGGTGGGACACCTATTAATCAACAAGCCGCAATCAGTGTCAGCTTGTAAGGTGGATATAGGTATTATAAGTACAAAATTAAAAGCTGTTTGGTCACTGTTTGTGGATTCAAATTAAAGTGACATGTGCATGTGATAAATGTGTAAACTCATAAATAAGTTGCAACATACAATTTGATCACCTCCAGTGATTAAAACAAGTGAATAAAAATACAATCAATAAATACACATAAAAACCATCAAAATTATGTGCAATCTCATCAAAATTAGGTGCAAATGTGTATCTGTACTATTAAATGACTATATATGTATTTTCTAGGCATCTCTTAAATACTTCTAGAGTGGAGAAAGGTACGAGGTGCAAAATTACAAATATTCAAACATGTGCAAATGCCAACAAGTGCCTATACAATGGTTAAAGTGCTTCAAGGAAATGTATTTGAAAAAGAAAAAGAAAAAAGAAAAGAAAAAAAGAATAAAAAGGAGATCCCTTGCAAAATTGAAAGAGATGTGTACAATGTGTGAAACTAAATGTTCAAAACCGCTATTAGAAATATTTTTGCAGCAAGTGCCTGTAAAGTGTCCAAAGTGCCTAAACAGGGAATATGTAGAATTTTTTGAATTTTTTCGTATGAATCGAAAAAACCTTTGCCAAAATTGCAAAGGTGTATGGGATGCCAACAGAGTGTCCAAAAATGCCTGAAGAGAGGATATATTGAATTATTGCGTGTGTCTCAGAAGAAAATCTCTGTTATATTTAAAGGTGCTCCTATGCGTAAAGTTCAACTTTTAAAGAGTTCTTGGGTGATGTTGTCCCTAGTTGTGCTGGTATTTTCACTCCACACCTTGTACCGAGTGTTCACCCCTATTCACTGCACACGTGAGGCCACTCACCAGAAAGCGTCCCCCACTGAAGGGGCGCACGCTTGGTAGGACTGCTGTCTTGCCTCACCGTCAGGAATGTTGTATTTTACCACAGTACTCCTGGATATGTTTCTGTGGGGAGATCGCTGTGTCTCACCCTTCCCGTTCGTTTTCCAACCAAAAAGAGAAACACAGGATCTTGTGCAATATTGTTGATGCAGTGGTTTTAATTTGTCTTTACTAAGAATAACACTCACATGTTAATGCGAAATTGACAGCCCATAACATAAAAAGAGCGTGTCCGCCTTGCTCAAAGTGTTCCAAGGTCCCGTGACCGGAAATGACGTGTGGCGTTGTTAGGCTCCGCCCTACGCGTTTCGTCTATGGACGTCTACTGGAGCGGTGGCGTCACACATTATGTCTGGTCCTTTTATACTCGCCTATAATTTGTCGCCTCTTCCCAGGAGGGCGGCCATCTTTTTGGTGTCTAAAGTATATGCGGCGTCGCCTGTAATTTGTCGCCTCCTCACAGGAGGGGCGGCCATTTTTTAGGTGTCTAAAGTATGTAGAGCGTCGCCTATAAGGCGGCGGCTAATGGAGCGTAACATTGTAAGGAGTAGTCGCTCCATTAGCCGCCGCCTTATAGGCGACGCTCTACATACTTTAGACACTTAAACGGAGCCTAACAACGTCACACGTCATTTCCGGTCACGGGACCTTGGAACACTTTGAGCAAGGCGGACACGCTCTTTTTATGTTATGGGCGGTCAATTTCGCATAAACATGTGAGTGTTATTCTTAGTAAAGACAAATTAAAACCACTGCATCAACAATATTGCGCAAGATCCTGTGTTTCTGTTTTTGGTTGGAAAACGAACGGGAAGGGTGAGACACAGCGATCTCCCCACAGAAACATATCCAGGAGTACCGTGGTAAAATACAACATTTCTGACGGTGAGGCAAGACAGCAGTCCTACCAAGCGTGCACCCCTTCAGTGGGGGACGCTTTCTGGTGAGTGGCCTCACGTGTGCAGTGAATAGGGGTGAACACTCGGTACACGGTGTGGAGTGAAAATACCAGCACAACTAGGGACAACATCACCCAAGAACTCTTTAAAAGTTGAACTTTACGCATAGGAACACCTTTAAATATAACGGAGATTTTCTTCTGAGACACATGCAATAATTCAATATATCCTCTCTTCAGGCATTTTTGGACACTCTGTTGGCATCCCATACACCTTTGCAATTTTGGCAAAGGTTTTTTCGATTCATACGAAAAAATTCAAAAAATTCTACATATTCCCTGTTTAGGCACTTTGGACACTTTACAGGCACTTGCTGCAAAAAAATTTCTAATAGCGGTTTTGAACATTTAGTTTCACACATTGTACACATCTCTTTCAATTTTGCAAGGGATCTCCTTTTTATTCTTTTTTTCTTTTCTTTTTTATTTTTCTTTTTCAAATATATTTCCTTGAAGCACTTTAACCATTGTATAGGCACTTGTTGGCATTTGCACATGTTTGAATATTTGTAATTTTGCACCTCGTACCTTTCTCCACTCTAGAAGTATTTAACCACTTGCCGACGGCTGATCGGCATTTGCCGGCGACAAAGTGGCGCTGTAACGCGAATCGCCGTCATACGACGGCGGCGAACTCGCGCCGTGTGCGCGCGCGCGCCCCCTAGGCGCGGGCGCTGCAACGGCATTTGTTACAGGGGCTTTCAATCTACAGGGCCAGGCCAATGATTTTTGGCCTGGCCCTGTAAATCGCCCTGCCAATGACATTATTCCCCTGCCTCTGTAAATGTAAACAGAGGCAGGGGAAGTTCCTTCCTCTTCCTCCCTGAAGTCCTTTTCGACATCAGAGAGGAAGAAGAGTCCCGGTCCGGTTTTTAGTAACCGGACCGGGACATCTAACTTTCGGGGACATTGTTTACGGCAACGTCGCGGGCGCGGATCCCCCGCGCGCGCGCGTGTGCCGCGCTCAAGCGGCGGCAGCATACTGCCGCTAAGCGCAATGTCGCGGTGAAACAGCGGCCGTTTACGGCTAGTCGGCAGCCGTTCACCAATTTATGAAGATCTCACCTCTTTCCATGCTCCACGTTTTAATGTTT
>BLSH010029345.1:456331-471861 GCA_018402905.1 Glandirana rugosa
CCATAATAAGGATGGTGAATTTGGTATCTAACATCAGTTAGTTAAAGATCGTTTTATTAAGATAGCGTAAGTGTCACGATATATGGTTTTTATTAACGACACACGGTTGACATAGTAGTTATAAGAATATAGAGTATCTGTCCATATTGTTTAGAAAAGTTTACGAACGGGATATAAGTTATAAATATGTATTCTGACACCAGGAATACGCTGGGGAACCATACTAAACAATTCACTGTTATCACGAGAGTCCACGAAAATATCACGTATATATATGTATAACACTAAAATACCAAGATATATTTCACGGACACGAAAGATAAAATTAAGTCAAAAGAAGTCAATTAAACTGAATTAAAATAGAAAGCACAGGCACTTTATATAGAACCATAAAATCACAATATGTATATATATGCACTATAAAAGCACCTGAGAGCACTATTGTCACTTAACAAATCATACCAAGGGGTCGCATAAGGACCACAGTCTTATGTATAAATATTGAATATAGGGCAAGCATTTGAAAAGATTTGTTATACCTGTCTATGAGATATAAGAATATTGATGATACAGTTGGCACACAGCAATTATTTTTGGTATATAGCACTGTGAATGCGATAGAATTATTTTGCTAGAAATTGATTGACTACAATCTATGGTTTAAGTGGTAGGAATAATACCAATATTTTGAACACAGTGATCAAATAAGCACATGGGCTACAGCAGCACTACATAGGAATAAGAACAAATACCAAATCTTGCTCAATTAATTTGCAATGAACCGGGTTGTGTAATAAGGACTCATTGAGCCTCCAGGGTCGGGGTCCATTTATAGTTTGTGATTTGTCCAACGATATTACTACCATAGAGTGATCAGACCAAGCAATGTCCCTAATTTTAGCTTTAGCGACTTTGGGGATGTCACTCGTGAGAACGAAAATGTGGTCTATCCTTGCATAGATGTTATGTGGGGCCAAGTAATGTGTATAGTCTTTGGCGGTGGGATTCATCTCTCGCCATATATCTACCAGGCCTGCTGAGTACAAAAGTCTAGCTATATATAAACTTTGCTTGGGGGATATCTTGCTGCGAAGTATACCTGAGGTCGATTTATCAAGCATGGAGTCGAAGGCGACGTTGGAATCCCCTCCCATTACCACCCTCCCCTCTAAATGTGGGGATAGCGTTTTGATTCATTTTGAAAAGAAAGCTGCCTGAGCTTTGTTAGGAGTGTAAAATGAGACAAAGGAATATGTTTGTCCTGCAATCTCTCCTTTAACCATGATATATCTTCCCTCATCATCCCTAATTATTTGGGAAACATTGCACTGAACTCGTTTAGAGAAGAGGATCGCCACTCCTCTCTGTTTCGTGTCCGCATTCGCTAAAAAGAATACTGGGTATTTCTGATGAAGAAATTTAGGGTTATAGCTTTTAGGAAAGTGCGTTTCCTGTAGCAATAGTATGTCTATATGATGGATGTGGTAACTCTGGAGTGCCTTACGTCTCTTCACCTGTGAGTTTAGGCCCTGTGTATTATGGGACCCCAGTACAAGGATCCCAGTGGATTGACTTACCTCAGCAATGGACATGAGAGGAGGGGGTTATAGCCCTTTTTAACAGCACCTACCCTACCACTGGTGATATAGATCTCAAGCTGGATCGGTTGTTTCCCTCGCTGGTACTCGGTGTATTGATGGGGTGCGGAGGTCCACCTAAACATCCATGAACAAGACATATTGAAAAACAAAGTGAGAAAGCATTGGGTTAGATAATGCATTATAAGAAAATGAAAAGGGAGGAGAGACAGAAAAAGAGAAAGAAACAAAAATAGAGTATAGAAAAGCAAATAATCATAACACCATTTAAATGTATGAATCAGTATTCTAAATGACCATAGGGGATCCAAGTCCTGAAAAGAGAGGATCTGGACCGGCCTAGGTCCTCTCTAGATCTCTTCGTAAGAGATCTGTAAGATGAGCAACCTAAAAGGGTTGCTGACCCGACGTCACCAGGGGTGATGAGGCCTCTGGTAAACACCAGTGCAGGAGCATGTAATTCTGCCGTGACCGAGGAAACCTCCCAGCCTATTAACAAAACCTTTTTAAATCTCAGAAAAACTGGAAAAAAAAAAAACGGGAATTTTGAAGGTGGAAAAAAAGAAAAAAAAATTCAGGTTAGGTCGCTAAACAAAGGAGACCCCCCCAAGTCAGCAATATATAACTGTTATGGACATATATTTCAAAGTCTCCAAATGAAGACCTTTGGGACATATTACCGGAGTTTTATGAAATCTGTTTGGTTGTAGTCAGCAAATTCAGGACCAAGCAGAAGATGTCCAGTTGGAGAAATGCAATAAACAAGGGCTATATAGTCAACCCATAGATGCAACACCCTTCGGTCTACTCCAAAGAACCTGGAGCCTGAGTTACTAGTGATATAAGGACCCATGAAGGCTCCTGCAAAAGTTTAGACTGAGGTTTTACTTGGTCAATGTGTCACCCATGTGGTAACATTCAGCAACGGAGAGTGGATAATCATCTTTCCCACAGGTGGGAGATTGGAGAGTTTTCTCCTGGCAAACCAGAAGTAGTCCTGTTCAGCGAGGAAGCTTGGAATCTCTCTGTCTCTTGGGCTGTTGCTTATTCCAGAGCGGGGTGAGCGGGCTGCCAGGTGTAGGTCTCTTAGATGAGGTGTGTCATGAATCTGGAGAAGAAAGGTCCATGGGGTCTTGCTCAATGATGCACAATTCCTTCAGAAGGCGCTCCCCTTCTTGGAAAGCAACAAATCCATGGGTCTTATTCTGAAAAGTAAATTGTAGTCTGAATGGGAAAGACCACCAATATTTCAAGGCCTTCTGGGAGAGAATCAGCAGAAGTGGTTTGAGGGTTCTCTTCTTTTGTATATGGACTCCGGTAAACCCCTGATAAGGAAATTATACCGTCTACTGCGATTCTCAAGTTCATCTATTTTAGAGAGGGCCCCATCTAGTTGATCTTGCAGAGATTGTAAGCAGTATTGGAATACATGCATCTGGAGCCCTGCATGTAGATTAAGGGCCGGACGCACGGTTGGGGGGGCGGCACCTGTGTGCCCCTAAAGGACGGGCCGCCACTGAAAGAAATACTATTTTTTGGACGTCATCCTGAGTGTCGACCATCCCTTTCCTTACTCTAAGGGTGTTAATGGTCTTTAGTTTCCCCAGCAGCTATTAGGGGGCTACCTGTCAACAGAGACACAACCCAAATATTCAAAGATACAGTAAATGCACAGATTGCCCAAGCATGCATGCCTATGCCTTTTGAAGTTTAGAAGGCAGTTTCCATGAGTTCCTCTGTGAACTGGTGCTAATATATTAGGAGCAAATACACACTGGGCTTTACAAGCTTTAACAACAGAATATGCACAGAGCAGACAGAATCTCTGGATATGAAGTCTTTGATAGCTGACCTTTCCTTATGAAAATACTATGTAACTGGCTGTCCAAATGATGTCAGTGATCTGGTGATCCAAATGATGTCAGTACCCACTGCCCTGCAACTAGTATGCAAATCAGAACTTCATTGTGATTTTTTTATTCTATGTGCTTGTTCCACGTTAGCATCTCAAAGTAGAGAAGCCAGGGAGAACCAAAAAACTAGCATTCTAATGCTCCTTGCACAGAGGGCCTTCTAGCTGCAGTGTGTCCCTCTCTGCATCTTAGTGCGCTCAGGTGGGACAGGTGCACCATCCAACCCTGCTGCCTGCAAAGTCTATGGCAGGATACGGCTGGACAGGGCTGAATGTTGTACTGAGTGGTATCTGCGTTTAGGGCCCTATGCACTCAGGGAGGAATGCCAGGAACCCAGGTCTTCTGAGTTAGAAAAAGTAAAAACTTCTGGCACAGTTTGTTGCTGTTGAAATCCTGTTGAGTAGCATTCACCTTACTGACAGTCTATGAGATCAGAACAAAAAAATGGGTTTTGTTGCAGTCTGTCTCCCCACTTTAGTATAGAGAAAGGAAATCTACTCAATGGGAACATGAATTGTGATAAAAAAATAAGAGTGGCTGTTCATCTTCACATTTTAGTCCAAAACTAAAAAAAAATTGTGGTTGGAGTTGGGCTTTAAAGCTGTAGTAAATCCCCCCCCAAAAAAAAAGTGGGCCCCCTGTAGTGTTATGCCATTGTCTGCTAGTATACACCGAATACTAGCACATTATGACAGACTTACCTGCACGCAGAGCCCTCTAGCGCAGTGATGTTATGGCTCCCTGGCGCATCCATCTTCACCCAGTCTTTCTTTTGGGTTTTCGGGTTCCTGCTATATGATTGGATGGGTCCACGATGACGTCACTCCTGCACATGCGCGTGGGAGGCCCAGCATGGAGCTCTGAAGGTACGGCATGGGTATACCATCCCTTCAGAGTGTATGCGCCGATGACGTCACCTGCTGAATCCCAAGTGAATATCTCCTAAACAGTGTAAGTTTAGGATATATATTTACTGTACCTACAGGTAAGCCTTATTATAGGGTTACCTGTAGGTACAAGTTAAAAAGTAGACTTTACTTCCACTTTAAAGTGGTTGTCAACTTGTGACAACCACTTTAACCTACAGGTAAGCCTATGATACAGCTTACCTATAGGTGCACTGCATATCTCCTAAACCTGTACAGTTCAGGAGATATGCAGTGTTGAAGCTGTGCTGACATCATGTCAGCACATGCGCAGTGAAGGAATGGCCTGCGTGCCGTGACTGGCGGCTCCCGCGCGCAAGCGCGGGAGTGACGTCACGCGACTCCGGCCAGCTACAGTGCCGGAGACGCAGCCCCGGAAGGAAGAGGGGCAGAAGATGGATGCCACCAGCAGAGGGGACAGTTCTGGACGTCGCAGGCTTCTTTCGCAGGTAAGTGGCACATAATGGGCTACTATGCGATGCATAGTAACCCATTATGTTTCTACTTTACAGGGGAACATAGAGGATGTAAACCCCATCTGGGTTTACTTCCTCTTTAAAGCAGAACTGCAGACAAATCTAATGAACAAACCTCATACATCATTAAATTAATTTTTTTTAATTCTACTATTGTAAGATCCTTAATTTGACTTGGTATCATCCTCTTGCAATTCTCTATATAGCAGCACACAGACTAGGAGTGGGAGGGGTGGGACAGAAGCCCAATAGGGTATGCAAAATGCAAATGCGTTGACAAGGAACATGCCAATAGGAGGAGAGAGCAAATCGAGCAGAGGGATGACCTTGTTAGTTTGCTGCTGCCCTTTTACTGTCATATCAGAAGTACCACTGTATTTCTGAATTTAAAGTGGTGTCTTTCACTTGCAGGGCTTTGCAAATTTCAAGACTGGACAAAAACACAAATCACTTGACAGGTAAAACAGCTATCTTTATCTGTGTATTTAGCGTTTTCCGTTGAGCTGTAAGAAAGCCAGAAAGGAAGGAAAGAGTGGAATGGATAAGGATTTGATATTTAAATGGGGGTGTTGAGGTCTAAAGTTTATGAGATCAATTGAGGATTACGAAACCCGGAGAACATGTAACCCAAAGAGAATGTGTCATTAAAAAATTGTAGCGGAAGTTCAGGAATTCTTTGGGATTAGTCGGCAATCTGCTGCATGCGTTGCTAGGAATTAAAGGCATCACTGAAGCATGACAAAGTACCTCATGCCTTAGATAGGTTGCTAATTCACAGTGAACTGATTCCTTACAAATATATTTCACACCAATTGCGTCTGGCGTGTGGATAAACTTTAATGTGCTAGGCAAAAAGCAGCTATTTTTGTACGCTGAAAATTATGAAGCTTTCAGACTTCTATGCGGTCTGAAAAAAAAAAAGAAAAGTGTGGAAAGCCTTGCCTGATTGACCTCTAAAATCCAGAACAGTAATGGGAAAAGCTGGAGTGTTGTCAAGTATGTGATTTTAAAACATTAAAGTGCAACTTCACTTACCTCAGAAAGGGGTTACAGCTGAATAAGTAAAGAAATGGAGTCTGCAAGTTGATTTGCTGATGAATCACCAGAGTGACAAGTGCTTCACCAAGCCAAACGCGGATAAGGAGGAAAGGTCGCAGTTTTATCCAGTGCATCAGAAAGTGAGGGTGTAGACTTTAGTTTTTGTATATCTGCGTGTTGGTGAGTTTCAAATATGGGTCTGCTCTTAAAGAGACTCTGGTGCAAGTATCTTTGTTAAAACCCAACTCTGGGGAGCTCCTTGAAAATGACCCTTTGCAGTGGGGCTGCGGCTGCATTGCAATGGTTAATTGCTCTCAGAGAGAGTAAAAGTGCTTTTACTTACCTGATCTTCCACTCTCCAGCATGCAGCGCTGCCCCAAGCTCTGATTGGGGATTGTCTCTTTGGATCATCATGTCCAAATTAGATCTTTGGACCCTGCAATGGGTTCTTGTTGACGTCAAGATCTTAGACCACTAGAGCAAAATGAAGAATGCATTTCGGGGACCATTCTAGCAGTGCAGAGGAAAAGAGGTTCTGGGTAAGTAAATTTACTTTAACAAGAACGTTATTAACAATTAAGTGGTCTATTGGGATGTGTTAAGAAATGCCATGTTACAATAACGTATGTTGTGCTTTGACCAATGCACCAACATGTAGCAAAAAATGGAGAAGCACCATTTTTTTCAGGGCAGCAGGGCAGTGTATCACAACATGGTAGTGATTTAACACCTTCCCGTCTGGCCTATAGTAAAATGACAGACAGGAGCACTGTTGTTCTGGGAGGGAGTCATATGGCATCCTCCCAGAATGCGCCTCATGCATGGCTGCAGGGCCACACAGCGACACGATCTGTCACAGCCTGTGTCCACTGGACACAGCCGTTAACTGATCACTGCACTGGCCTGCTGCCAGTATCATGTGATCTCTGTGACCAATCACAGCAGATCACATGACAGTGGTAAACAATGGATGGCTTTCTTTCATGCCATCCATTGTATACAATTGTGTTGCTGGCTGTGATTGGTCAGCGTGAACATATGGTACAGACAGGTCAATCACAGCCCATCTATATCATGTGATTAGCTTTGACCAATCACAGCTAATTACAACAAAAGACACTGAATGAACTAGTCATTCAGTAAAAATGATTTATTATACCAATGAAATGAATTGGTATATGCAATCATAATGTGTAAAAAAAAAATCCTGATCACTTCCCCAGAGTAGTACAGTGTTATTATGGTAACAATGTATTGCTCTGCTCACAGTGTGTTAGAAAAAATGTAAATAAAACAAAAAAATTGTAACCAAAAAAGAACAAAATTTCACAATCTTTGTTTTTTTTTACATACTTTCATCAGTCAATGTCCCTGATCACTGCCACAGCAGTTAAAAAAACTAGCAATGCCTCTTACTAAATACCTTGGACTCTCTACTTTCCAAAAAGGGGTCACTTGAGGGTATTTGTGCTGTCCTAGAATTTCTGATTATTAAAAAATGAGACAGAGTTTCAGTATATCAGGACTGATTAATTTTCAGATATATATCATAGTTTGAGGACTTTCAACAGACTAAATAATATACACTGATTTGGGTTATTTTCACCAATGAAATGGAGCAGAATATATTTTGACCTCAATTTATGAAGAAAGGTTATTTATTTGCAAATTTTGTACCATTTTTCATTTATTTGTTTTTTTAGCAAAAAATAAAAAAATGTGTGGTGATTAA
This sequence comes from Glandirana rugosa, assembly GCA_018402905.1. Taxonomy (NCBI): domain Eukaryota; kingdom Metazoa; phylum Chordata; class Amphibia; order Anura; family Ranidae; genus Glandirana; species Glandirana rugosa. The sequence goes on from BLSH010029345.1 coordinate 464,015, forward strand.
ACAGTGTTGTATGACTACGCACTGTCATTCAAAGTGTGACAGCGCTGAAAGCTGAAAATTGGCCTGGGCAGGAAGGGGGTAAACATGTCCATTATTGAAGTGGTTAATATCTTCTGTGGTATGATCCAGTGCTTGTGCATCAGAGATGTGTTTCCTTTACACAGAAGGTATGATGGGCCCTTACTCTAATATTTAAACAGTCAAATCCAAACACTAACATATAATCTTCAAGCTAAACTGCAGGATTTTCTTTTCTTTTTTTTTCAAATATGCTTCTTTGGACTATTATTCCAGAGCATCTTGCTACATACAGTTGTTCATTTTCACCACTAGATGTCACCAGTCTTCCAGGTTGAAGGATGGGCAGCATCATTCAACCCACTTCCTGTGAGGTCAGGCTGTCATGTACACACCCGTGAGGGGTGCTTCATCATATAGCCTTGGCTCATAGTACTACTGGACTGATTGCTGCTCAACTGCCATTACATGAGCATTGCTTAGTCAAGGGGGAAGAATTGCCTCTAATCTCACCAAGCAAGACAAGAAACAATCTGTGATTTCACCGACCCGTCTGAAAGGCTACAGTAGATAAAACGCTATGTATAACGCAGTGGGGGTGAGGGAGCTGGAGGCTGAAAAGCTAGAGTTTGGATTACAAATGCAATTTCAAAAGTAATTTATAATCTTTTTTTTTTTTTTTTTTTTAATCTGCAAAAAGAATGCATAGTGATTCTGCCATGCAGGCCCTTATTTGGGTATTTCTTTTTTATAGGGAGACCATTTTTCATATTTTTATTGCTCCATCCAATGTTTTTTTGAATAAGCCTACATAAATAGCTATTTTACATATACAGGCATGCATGCAGAGATTTTAAAACTCTCGGAGACTGATATATGAAAGTTTCTTGTCAACCATAGAAACAAATCAAAGTCCTTGTGGACATTGCAGCTGGAAGCTGATTGGTTGCTGTAAGCAACAAGAATATTTGTTGTTAACACCCTTTGAAAGTGTGGAGGCTGGCCATACACAAATCGAATTTCAGCATCCTGCTGAATTTTCTTCCATGGGTGGCCCTGTCAGCACCACCAGCTCGTCAAAAGAAGCCAGGCAGAAAATTCTCAACTGAACAGCACCTGCCTCCAATCAGATACCGGTGCTGTTCGGGTATTCTGACAGCCACATGTAGAACACCTCTGCAAGCAGACTCACTAACCAGACAGGGTTGACCAAGTATGCAAATACTGCTCAAATAATGATCAGATGGCTTCTTCAGCACCATGGATGTATCTGGGTATATTGTCTCGTACAGATGGGCTGAACACCCCCTGGTTCGGTTCACACCTGAACTCTCGAACATCGCAAAAGTTCGGACCCGAACTTCAAACCCCATTGAAGTCTATGGGACTCTAATTTGAAAAATCAAAAGTCCCCATTTTGCAGGCTCATATGCAAGTTATTGGCCATATAAAGGGTATGGAGGCCCAGGCACTGCCCTGGGGGACAGTACCAATGCAAACATTTTTTTTTTTTTTAATTTTGGGGGCGGAGCCGGCAGCCGGAGCAGATGGACATGTGAGAGAGGAGCTCCAACTGTCTGGTGTCTGCACAGCATCCACAGCGACTTCCAAAGCACCCGAACGGCTTCATATGAACCCGCAGGCACCGGAGAGCAGGATGCTATCCTCTGGTAAGAGGAAAGACAGAGAGGGGCCAAAAAAGATCGAGGACTTCTTCGTCCCAGCAGCAGGGCGGCGGATCCAAGTTGGCGTCGGCGCGGCATACAGGACACAGACAGAGCGGACGAAGGACCCCCTACAGCCACCCAGTCCGCATGGTGAGTCTACAGGGGAGGCTTTCCCACTGCCTTCCTCACCAACAGACAACTCCATAAAGCAGCGGAAGAGGGTGGGGAGCCAGGGAGAGCAAACAGGCGGCTCCAGAGGAGAGGGGGGGGGGGGACATGGAGGAGTGCGTCTCATATGGCCAACAATTAGACTCCTTCCCCACAACAGGGCAGGCTATAACAGATGAAACAATGAAAGGCATGCTGTTACCCTTCGTGGGGCACTGCAGCAGGACATGGCTAACTTTATGAGCACTACTAAAAGAGAGCTGGGGGACTTAGGGGACAGAGTGTATTTCATAGAAAACAAAATGGGAGACTACTCTAAGGCCCACAATGAACTAATGAACTAGTGGATGCGCATTATGAAGTGAAGGACGAGCTTCAAGCACTGAGGTCAAAGGTCACGGACCTGGAGGACAGGGCGCGCAGGAACAATTTGAAATTTAGAGGGATCCCGGAGTCCATTAAACCAACGGAACTGCGCAGCTATTTGCAATAGTTAATGCTGACCACCCTGCCTACACTCCAGCTCATCGACCTAACAATCGACAGAGCACACAGAATGTCACTTAGACTGCTATCGTTTAATGTGAGAGGCCTTAACAGCCTGTTCAAAAGGAGGACATTGTGGAAGACAGCCATGGATCACAAATGTGACATACTTTGTGTCCAGGAGACACATTTTGTCACCGCTAAATCTCCAAAGTGCTCCCACCCCAAATACCCACATGTTTTACTGCAAAGGACATTTCCAAGAAAAATGGGGTACTGGTGGCAGTCAGGGACACTGTTGCCTTCAGTCTACTAGACCTCCATTAGATTCTACATAATACTGGTGGCTGAAAGCAACAGTGTCATTTATAACTTAGTAAAACTGCATGCTCCGAACAAGAACCCTCAGGAATTCATAGCAGGTATTCTGGTCAAAGTCAAGCAACTTCAGAAAGGGAGGCTGGTGATTTGTGGGGATTTCAATATGGTAATGGAGGGGAGGATGGACTCCTCCTCCGGGGGAAGAGACTCAGACAAGCCCTGGGCTCACTTTGTCTAAGGGAGGGCCTATACGACCCTTGGAGATACCTCCACTCCACGGAGAGGGACTACTCCTACTCAATGGTACATAAATCGTACTCAAGAATTGATTTCTTTTTGACCGACAAGTATCTCTTACAACAAATAGTTAAAGCAGAAATACATAGCATAACTTGGTCAGACCATGCACCTGTGACAATCGACATAGTGGATAACAATAAACCCGATAATTTAGGACTATGGAGGAACAACACCTACATACTATCCCATCCATAACACAAGCATCAAATCGAAGCTAAAATTAACGAATACTTTCACCACAATGACGATGGCCAAACATCCCCCTTAACCACTTGGTGCGCCCACAAGGCGGTCATTAGGGCACATCTCATCCAAACGGCAGCTAGGGAAAAGAAAAAAAGTCTCCAACACATAACCCAACTACAGCACACAATCTCAGAGCCGAGAGAGAGGGCAAACACAAAAACACAGATCCGGCGGACGAGTCCACCCTAAGGGAACTGAACGCATGTAGAGAAAAACTAAGGATCGTGCTCAGATCTGAGTATGATACTTACTTTAAAAGACTTAAACTCTCATGGTACTCGCAGGGTAATAGAACAGGTAAACTTTTAGCGGCACAATTAAAACAAAAACAACAGCGCACTAATCTGCCCATGATAAAACATCATCACACGGGGAATATCTATAAGAACACTAAAGACATTGCTAATGTCTTTAAAGATTACTACAAGGCCTTATATAATCTCTGAGATGACATTAATACCCACCAACCAACAAATATGGAGATAGATGATTTTATGCAAGAAATCAACTTACCCAGTATAAACGACGCAACTAGACACCACCTTAATGGCCCAATTGCCGAAAATTAGGTTTTAGAGGTAATTAAATCCCTTCCCCCACACAAATCCCCTGGAATAGATGGGTTCTCAGCGGAATACTATAAAACTTTCGCTCCCCCAACTCACTCCACACCTCACAAAAACATTCAACACAGCAATAGTAAAAGGAGCTTTCCCTAAGGAGATGCTTCAGGCAGTGATAATCACTATCCCCAAACCGGGTAAGGATACAACGAACCCCCAGAATTTTAGACCCATTTCACTCTTAAACTCTGACTTGAAGATTTTTGCTAAAGTGCTATCCAATAGACTAATGACTGTTACCCCCACTCTCATAGGCCTGGACCAAGTGGGATTTGTTAGAGGCAGAAAAGCCTATGATGGTACGTGGCGAATGATCAATTTACTCAAGTTTACAGAGAACTCAAAACAACCCTGCGTCCTTCTAGCACTGGACGCAGAGAAGGTCTTCAACCAGGTCCACTGGGGCTACCTGTCAAGGGCCCTCTCTAAATTTGGTATAGCAGGCCCCCTGCATTCGGCCATTGTGTCCTTGTACATTAACCCCACTGCTCAGGTGCTCTCATCTGGACTTTTATCTGATGCATTCCCACTAACAAACGGCACACGCCAAGGTTGCCCCTTATGACCCATCATATTTTCCCTGGCAATTGAACCTCTGGCTGAGCATATCAGAGCAGGCGAAGGCATACGGGCATTAAAATTGGCCCGACAGAACATAAGCTGGGACTATTCATAGACGACATTATCTTGACTATGACTAAACCTGAGAACTCCTTACCAGCTATCAAACTCCTACTAAATAGATATGGCCTTGTTTCATTCTATAAAGTCAATACAGCAAAATGCTTTGCCCTCCCAATTAATGTCATCCACTACAAATTCCTCAGTTAAAAAACATATTCCTGTACAATTGGGATAACCCCTCAATCACCTACTTGGGCATTCAATTAACAACACCCTCCACCAACCTATATACCCAAAACTTCCCTCCCCTTCTGTCTAAACTGCAAACAGAGCTCACCACAATTGGCAAAACCCAACTATCATGGATAGGAAGAATAGCCGCTTATCAAATGCAGACCTTCCCCAAACTATTATATCACTTCAGAACACTCCCAATACCAATTCCCCAAAAAATGTTCTCCGAATTAAATAAAACCATGTGTAAATTCATCTGGAGCAATGCGAAACCTAGAGTAGCACTATCTATACTCTTCAGGCATAGAACACAAGGCGGCATGGGCCTTCCCAACGCCCTGGCATATCACCAAGTAGCAATCTTGGAGCAAACAAGATATTGGTTCTCATCCCAGGAAGATAACCATTGGTCTAACATAGAGAGGGAATTGGTACTTAGCCACAACATACCCGCAACCCTGATGGCGGCCACTATCTGAAATATACCAATGATTCCTGACTCACACACTATCCAAGCAACAACATCGACATGGTCCTCACTAATGAGTCTGAAATTCCACGAGGAACGACACACTAAACTGGTACCACTGGCCACCTATGAGCACCTAATACCGGGCTTTTCCACCCAGCAATGGGCCATGAAGGGAATACACTCCAACACTAGCGATCTAACTAACCCCTCTCCAATAGACTACCTCAAAATCAACCAATCAAGTCCTTCCATGCCAACAACCCTAAAACCGACATCCAGGTCCCGACTAAATTATGGAGCTTCCTGACTAGTAACACACTATCCTCCATAAAAGGGATAACCCTATTCTATAAATTTTGCAACTACTACCCACCAAACAAGAAGATTCCTGCAATGAGCAGATGGGAACAGGACCTAAAGTCTGAGTTCACGATGCCCCAGTGGCTATCAGCCCTTAAACACAATAACAAGTCATCGGCATGCGATATTACCTGACACCCTCTAGACTGCACTCTAAATCCTCTCCACTCTGCTGGAGGGTGTGCCAAAGTAAAGGCTCTCTACAACACTTATTTTGGGAATACTCTTCTCTCCAAAGTTTCTGGAAGGGAACCTCGGAACTGCTTTCAGAACTTACAGGCAGCACAGTCAGCATTACCCCCAAACTGGCCCTTCTCTCCATAGGGATAGACAGCTTTCCTCCCCACACAAGAACAGTTGTGACCCATGTGCTGTTCGCAGCCAGAATCTCCATAGCTAGCAAATGGCACACCACCAACCCCCCCCACAGTTGAGGAAATTATTAATAGAGTGAATAATCAATGTAAGATGGAACAATTACTAGCTTATAAAGAAAATAGAGCCCAAGTATTTCTTAAGAAATGGAACATCTGGATCTCCTCAAATAGATCCTATCTTTCAGATTAAGAACAATACGCCAATAGACCCTGACTAGCAATAATCTTGTCCAATCTTGATAGATCAACAATAGGGACTCTCACAAACAAAATAAGGCAACTTGAGTTATGAGCACAAGAGTAAATGGCCATCTTAGACTGAACATGTGCATGTAAATAATAGACTATGAGCTAAGGGTACGTGGTTAAAAATGCTATTATTTTGCTTTGTTATGTTATTGAATTGCCAGGGTGTAACCTGGGAACAGGCCCTCCCTAAAAAGCGAACCGGGCATACATGTTCCCACATGTATCTCTGCAAAGTCTGACCACAGTTAGTTCCCATATGGGGTGGCAGACCATTCCCGGTGAGAGAGGGATTTCTAATCTTAACCAGTGGGACTCATCATAAACAGAGGGCTGGCTCCCAGGTCCCCTACCCTTACTCCTACTGTTAACTAGAGTTACAGCTGCCTGGCTCTTCTCATTTGCATTTAGTTGGAACTATCAATATGTTATGTACACTTCTAACTATTATCGTCATTTCCTATTTTCTTCATGTATGGATGTATTCTGTAAGAAACAGTGAAGCGCAATCCTGCAATAAAAAACATAAAAAGATCTACAAACACCTAAATAGTGCCACCTAGTGGTTGTAGTGAAAAAATAGCACCCATAAATTTTAGTGAATAAATAATATATCATCTATAACAAATACATAAAATGAAGGCAGATTAAAATAATAAAACCAGTGTAATATTAAAGTGCAAAAAAAGTCCATATAATTGCTCAGTGAAGTGCATTCAGTGTTGAAAAACTCCTGCTTGACAGTAATGCTGAATCGCTGCTGACAGCAGAAATCCAAGTAGATATCTTGAACACCAAAGTAAAGTGCTTCCAAAATCGTGCAGACACACACCACCACCCGGTGATGCTAGGCGCTCACCTCAGGGAGCGACCCCACCTGGGTCAAAACGCACAGTCCCCACTGGGGTACAATCCTCCTCCACAGTATGAGCTCAACGTGTCTCAGAGTGGTATGGGTCCACATAGACAGAGAAAAGATCTAACATAGCGCTGAATCGTTTAGAGTAAAAAAACTTTAATAAAACAAATGTAGATACACTCACATGATCCTGTGTACTATCACCGGTACACTTGGGTACTGCATTCAATGTACAAACAGTGTAAAACTGTATAACAGAGTGCCCACGGCTGCTGGAGATGCAGGGACAGCAATGCCTGAACGTCACCTAGGCTCCTCCCCATCGGTCGTTGAGCGCATAGTATCACCGGGTGGTGGTGTGTGTCTGCACGTTTTTGGAAGCACTTTACTTTGGTGTTCAAGATATCTACTATTTGTATACCCATATGTTAACCACATGCACAATAAAATATTTTAATTACGTACGTTGCAAGCACACACTTCATTCAAAGTCCCACCCTTGTTTGTATATAAAATGATATCGGTCCGGTGAGGGGGTTTGGGGTTAGGTTTACCGTATGGGTACAGACGACCTATCCCTAATTTACAATTACCAATTTGACCTTATGGTGGTTTCCCGGGACCGAACCGGATGCACAATTGATCGTCTTTTTCCCCCTACGATCCGTGGCGTTGTGTGAAGGTAGGGATACGTTAGTTCGTTTTGTCTCTCTCTCCAAACCCTGAAACTCACTTCGTCACGGGTATCCCCCAGTGGCGGAGGTAGGGATAGTAAAATATATGTTTGTTCCCACCCTGAAACTTACTTCACACACGAACGTTGCATGCATTAATTTTATAAAATAA
>BLSH010029345.1:477444-493467 GCA_018402905.1 Glandirana rugosa
GTTCCCTCCTGGGTACGACGTGTAGCGTCGAGGGCCTTCCTCTTGGTTGGCGGTGTCGGGCGTCCCGTGTCGTACTCCTCGGTCCGGTGAGGGGGTTTGGGGTTAGGTTTACCGTATGGGTACAGACGACCTATCCCTAATTTACAATTACCAATTTGACCTTATGGTGGTTTCCCGGGACCGAACCGGATGCACAATTGATCGTCTTTTTCCCCCTACGATCCGTGGCGTTGTGTGAAGGTAGGGATACGTTAGTTCGTTTTGTCTCTCTCTCCAAACCCTGAAACTCACTTCGTCACGGGTATCCCCCAGTGGCGGAGGTAGGGATAGTAAAATATATGTTTGTTCCCACCCTGAAACTTACTTCACACACGAACGTTGCATGCCCATAATCCCAAATGTTGGTGTACTTATCCTTGCGTTTTGTTTTCTAGATACCCTGCATCCACTCCTGAGGAAGCGAGCAGAGCTCGCGAAACGCGTCGAGATATAGATGCAGAGATATAGATGCAATGTATACTCACCTTAATTGGTTTTACTAGTCCATATGTATACCGTTGGTTGTTATTACATTCAATTATGTCATTCCTGCAGCCCTAGGCTGATAGGGACTACCATCATCTGGCCAAAATATCCATCTTTATACTTATTTGTGCATGTGGTGATCTATTTTGTACTCTGATACTATGTTTAATATGTATAGCTACGGTTGATATGCCGTACAATAATGAATATCTATCTATTTGTATACCCATATGTTAACCACATGCACAATAAAATATTTTAATTACGTACGTTGCAAGCACACACTTCATTCAAAGTCCCACCCTTGTTTGTATATAAGATATCTACTTGGATTTCTGCTGTCAGCAGCGATTCAGCATTACTGTCAAGCAGGAGTTTTACAACAATGAATGCACTTCACTGAGCAATTATATGGACTTTTTTTGCACTTTAATATTACACTGGTTTTATTATTTTAATCTGCCTTCATTTTATGTATTTGTTATAGATGATATATTATGTATTCACTAAAATTTATGGGTGCTATTTTTTCACTACAACCACTAGGTGGCACTATTTAGGTGTTTGTAGAACTTTTTATGTTTTTTATTGCAGGATTGCGCTTCACTGTTTCTTATATACATATATACATTTGAGTATTTGGGGTACTTTTCCTAGTGTTAAGCAGCAGCCTTTTTACTTACTATGTATCTGTTCAGTTGGTAGCGCGGTATTATTAGTCATTTCCAGTTTATGGATGTATTCTGCTTGTAAATTTTCAATAAAAATCTATGGTTAAAGAAAAAATGTTTTTAAAGGAGCAGTGATTTTAATGATGCTTAAAGTGTAACAATAAAAATGAAAAATTCCTTTAAATATAGTCCCTGGTGGGTCCCCTTAGTCTGCCTGTAAAGTGGCGTGTATGTACCGTGTATAGAACCTGCTGCAGCAAAACTGACATTTATAAAGAAAAATAAGACATTTAAATTGATTTTCCCTGCAAGCTTTCTTTATTTTGTAAACAACAGCTTAGGGAGACAGTTTGTATGATGAGGCTACAGTTTAGTGCACTCGGAACAAGATAAGAGATTTTTTGGATAAATTCTTGTGTCTCTTTGGCAGACTTTGGATGGAAATAAAAAAGGTTTTGCACCACAGTGAGCAAGCCTTATGTGAAGAAGCCAAATTATAGTACACTCAGGTCAAGATTAACAATTTTTTTTTTTTATAAAGTCTGGTGCCTCTTTCGCACACTTTGGATAGAAGTAACATGTGTGTAAAAATTTGGCTTTGGGTGATGGTGGTGCCTTTACATCGTAACCCTATAGAGGTACCCTTAATGAAAGCAAGAATTGGCCTGCTATAAAAAATGTAAATGTGATGCCTCGATCAAACAGGTGCGGAAAAATTGGGTGTTGGTGGTGCCTTCACACTATAACCCTATAGAGGTACTCTTGATGAAAGCAAGAATTGGCCTTGCTGTAAAAATATTTAATTTTGATGCCCCGGTAAACAGTTGTGGAAAAATTGGTCATTGGTGGCGCCTTCACACTGTAGTCCTATAGAGGTACCCAGGGGCAGCCTGTCCATTATGGGCACCGCCCCCCCCCTGTTTATCGCCGCCCCCCCTGTCCATGCGCCCGGCCCCTTTCAGAACACTGGCGCATGAATTCCAATGGGGGGAAGTACCAATTAGAGCCAGAGGCTCTAATAGGCTTAGGGTGGGCTCAGGGAGCAGAGAGTGCACTCTCAGCCCACCCAGGTGTGTTACAACAGCGAATGAATATTCGCTGTTGTAACACTGATCCTCCTCCCAGCCAATCAGGAAGCGGGTTTTGACACCAGTCAACCAATTGGCTGAAACAGGCGATCCTATTGGACTCCTAGAAGGAGGAGGGGAGGAGCTGGAAGCTGCCATCGAGGAGAGGACTTGGAGCCGAGCTGCTGCAAAGTCTGGTATCTCTTTTGCAGGCTTTGGATAGAAGTAACAGGTGCGGAAAAATTGGGTTTTGGTTGTGCCTTTACACCGTAACCCTATAGAGGTACCCTTAATGAAATCAAGAATTGGCCTTGCTATAAAAAAATTTAAATTTAATGCCCCGATCAAACAGGTTCAGAAAAATTGGGCTTTGGATGTTGGTGGTGCCTTCACCCCTTAACCTTCTAGAGGTACTCTTGATGAAAGCAAAAATTGGCCTTGCTGTCAAAAATTGAAATTTGATGCCCCTGTCACACAGTTGCAGAATAATTGGTCTTTGGGTGTTAATTGTGCCCATGAAACCTATACCAAAAAATGACTTCAAGATAAAATCAACACCCACAAAGCTAGGCAGCCTAGACAGTCTTGCAGAGATTCGAGATCCCAATAACACTTAATCAGTGACAGCGGCATCAGGGGCTTGAAAGCTGCTGATAATCCAGGACTGATTCATCTTGACAAATGTTGGCCGCTCAATGGAGTCTGTGGACAGACGCGCTCTTTTATCTGTCACAAAACCTACTGCAGCACTGAATGCCCATTCGGAAAGCATGATGGATGCAGGGCAGTCCAGCAGCTCAATTGCATACTGGGAAAGTTCTGGCCAGTATATGGGTCAACTTTCCCTGTCGAAGGGCGGACAGAAGGTTAGTGGTATTATCGCACACCACCATTCCTGGCTCAAGCTGCTGTGGTGGGAACCACCTCTGGGCCTGCCCCTGCAGAGCTGAAAGAATCTCTGCTCTGGTGTGGCTCCTGTCTCCGAGACAGACCAGCTGAAGCAGTGCATGACATCTGTTAACCTGACTCTTTGAATAGCCCCTTGAACGATTAGGAGGTGCTGGTGGTTCCTAGAACAATTCAGCAGAGGAGGGCATGGAGGAGGAGGAGTGGAGCTGACAGATCTCGCATCATCACCACTAGCTGTATGGAGATGTGGCGGCAAAAGAAGCTCCAGCACTGAGCCCTGTCCTGTATCCTTCCTAGTTGCAAGCAGGGTTACCCGGTATGCTGTGAACTAAATATATTGTCCCTGACCATGCTTACTGCACCATGTGTCAGCAGTAATGTGGACCTTGCTGCTGACTGCCTTGCCCAACGATGCCAAAACATTGCCTTCCATGTGATGGAACAGAGCTGGAATGGCCTTACATGAAAAGAAATAGCGACTGGGAACCATTGTGGTACAGCACATTCTGCAAATTCGCGGAGGGGACAGAATCCACCAGACAGGGAGGCAGGAGTTGTAAAGCCAGCAATTTGGACAAGCTCAAATTTAGACGCGGGGCATGTGGGTGGCAGGGAGTATATTTTTTTTCGATGCAGTAGCTGGGGCAGAGAAATTTGCCTGCTATACTCTACAGCTGGTGGTGTGTTGCTGGCAGATGTGTTGCAAGGAGCTGTGCCACCCTTTGCCATACCATCATCCCAGTGGAGGCTGCTGAGAGGTCATGAGATAAAGCGGGGATAGACATGAAAGGTGAGGAAGGAAGAGGAGAATAATTGTGTTTCTTGTGTGTGGCTTTCAGCTGCTCTTGCTAATGGGCTGAGTGGTGGGAGGTTAAATACCTTGTCAAGCATGTGGTGGCCAGATGGCTGGTATTTTTGACATGCTTGATCTGCTTGAGGCAGAGATTGCAAATTGCAACAGTGCGACCAGCTGAACATGTGCTAAAAAAGGCCCACACAGCTGATCTGTGGGAAGTGGGCCAGGATATAACAGCTCCATAAGCTGATGGAAAAGGGTGGCTGCTTTCTACTCTTCCATGATGGCTGCCTCTGGAGGACATCCTACCTCGTTGGGGTTGTTTCTCCCCCTCACTTTCCTCCACTGCTCTATCCAGCACCCATGTCCCGTCAGTGACCTCATCATTATCCCCTCCATCCTCATCATCACTGGACCCAACTTGGCAATACGCTGTGGCTGGGGGAACACGACTGCCAATTTGTTGTTTATCAGCATGGGTTCACATATGTGCGATCCCAGAGATCGCATGTGATTTGCACCCACACCGCAGATGCCGATCACATGCGAACTCTGAGCAGTGCGAGTTCAGCCATACAGTTGCATGGCTGAAATCGCATTAGACCTATGCGATCTATGATTATGACCATAGATTAGACCTATGTGATCTATGTTCGATTCATGTGCGAGTTCACAGTTTGCACTGTGATCTGTGAACAAAACTGGGGGTGTCATTGACTTTGTAATGACACCCACAGCGGTTCGCAGAAGGCAGTGTGAACTGCCTGCGGGAGTGATGCTATGCGGGAACCGGCTCTGTATTTGCGCCGATTTCTGCATCGCACAAGTGTGAACCTGGGCTCAGTGTTCTCCCCTCTCCTTACGCTCATGTTACCCCCTTCCTCTACCTCAGAACCAACATCAGAATCAAGTGTAGCGCTGCCCTCTTGAGGATCGCAAGTCAATCCACCCTAGTTTCCCAGACTCTGGGAGTCCTTCGCCACCTCTGACAATCTGGGTTCACTCATGGGGGGTTGATTTATTAAAGGCAAATCCACTCTGCACTGCAAGTGCACTTGGAAGTGCAGTCGCTTTAAATCTGAGGGGAAGATCTGAAATCAAGGGAAGCTCTGCTGATTTTCTCATCCAATCATGTACAAGCAAAAATTATGTTTTTTATTATCCTTGCATGTCCCCCTCGGATTTACAGCAACTGCACTTCCAAGTGCACTTGCAGTGCAAAGTGGATTTGCCTTTAGTAAATAAACCCCATAGTGTTAACTCCCATTTAAGTAATGCAAAGTGAGGAAATACACAGGATTGTGAAAATCAATAATGTTTATTTAAAGTATATTGTTTAGAAAGAACTTGGACTCAACAAGGTACATCAAATACGTAACACAACGGAATTGAGGTTCAACACTAGTGAATGACAAGGTATATTAATTATGACTCTATAGCTTAAACCAGTAGGCATTTAGACAGGTCAGTATACTGTGCATGAGAGTGGGGCACAGGAGAACGGGGGAATGACTCCTGAAGTGTCAAACCGCTCTCTACTGCTCACTCACCTGACACCAGCAAACAGTAGATAAACACGTTTAAAACCGGCAATAGTAGATAAACAAGTATAAACCCAGCAATAGTAGATAAACGTATACAACACTAGAATTACACATGCAGCTATATTCAGCCTGCCCTAAGGAAGAGAGAGTTCTTTGGTGAATACAGCTTTATAGCACACTCTGGCAAAAGTAGTATATGCTCACTAAGTGGGGGGAAAGAGAATGAAGAGTAGTTGTAGTTCAATGTTCCTTGATTGACAATACAGATGATCTTCAGCTAAATTTTGTAAATTAACTGGTATATACCACACAAAGGATGATGTAACAAAGTAAATTCCCAGGAAGTGTACTGTAATGGAATAAAGTACTCTTTCAGCAGCAGAACAAGAAAAGCTTCACAGTAATCACTGGCTTTAAGCTGTAGGACTACAAATAGCAGCAATCCAATATAGTGTATGAATGCTTGTACTCCACTTCTATTCCCAACTTTTTGAACTAGGCCTTGACTACTAGTAAATGTGAAGAATCAGGCTATATGTGCACAGTGTCTGTAAAGATGGACTTCTGCCCTCTCACCACACAAGATCAAAGGATGCAGATGATGTATCTGCCAATGAGGATGATGATAATGGCAAGGATGGAGATGATGATGATGTTGGTCACTCCAGTCTCTGGCTCCCAGGATTGGCCTCCACCGCCTCTCACATCGGTTCTCCCGGATCGATTGTCCAAGTGGAATATAGGGATCACGAACAGGCCCCGCTTGGTGCAGGGCAGGTCTTTCAAACTGCTCACTGAAGTCCTGCAGGGTATCTGAATTACTCAGTCTGTGGAAGTAGGCCGCGATTCAGCTACCTTTAACACAGGGCTCCTGCTTGCCAATCCACGGCGTCCAGAGAGAGTGTGTTAGGCCTCAGCCTCTGCTTAAATAGTCTCTCCCACGAGGCACCTCTTCTCCCAGAAACCCTCCTTTGCTGCACAGCCCATTGGAAGATGTAGTTCTACTGCAGTACAACCAGAGGGAAAATCCTCACAAGCAAATTACAACCCCCCCAGAGTGCATCACTCTCTCTCTCTCATCACTGTTAGGGCTAGTTCACACCACATGCAGTCCAGTGCATTTTTTTCTGGATCAAATACGCATGGAAAGTAGGTTATATGGCTTTCAATGGCTTAGTTCACACCAATGCAGTCAGTTCCAATGCGTTCCAGCTCCAGAAAAAAAAGTAGAACATGCTGCATTTTTCATGCACTGAACTGTACTGGAACGCGCTAAAACGCATCAAAAACACACCAGAACGCACCTACATGCACCAAAAACGCACTGGAATGCACATGTCCTAAGAAAAAAAGGGGGAAAAAACTGCACTGGACTGCATCAAAAATGCAACAAAAGTGCACCGGAACGGACCGGAAACGCGTTAAAAACGCGCATGCAGAAAAGCATCTGGAACGCATCCGGACTGCGTTTCTATGGTGTGAACTGGCCCTTAGAGTCACAGATCAGCAAACTGGCACTAGGAGAAACAACTGCATTAAACCGGAAGGCAGAAACGTCTCTGTTGCCGGGAGTGTGCATACCAGCTCCTGGCTACACAAGTAATGTCTGTGCATCCTCAAGAAGCAAGTGGCTGACGCTGTGTTCAAATAATTCAGCTGACCTCGTTTTTATTAAATGCTGCAAAAGTATTAATTTCGAAAGATAGGAACACAAGGAAAACAATGACAATGAAGGAGTGGTTTAGAGAAGTAGACAAAACCAGACTAATGGAGGAATTAATAGGGCTACAAAACGATGGTGGACCTAGGTTTTATAATACTTGGAGAAGAGAAAAGCAGAGGGAGAGTGTGTGAGAGAAGAGGGGGGAGGAGAAAGAGAGAAAAAAAGGGGGGTGCTCAGTAGAGCAGAGGCAAGGTTCAGTCCGTTCAAGGCGAGGGGGGCTCAAGACCCGAAGTAGACCTTTCCTTCATCTGAAAAAGCAAGCATAGTTCAGAGGTCCCAAGTCTCACTATACTTCTCACGCTTGTGCAGTGATATGAGGATCAGATCCTCCATCTTGTTTACCTCTTCCACCTTTCTGAGCCATTGTGCTATTGTAGGTGGATATGTTTGTTTCCAGCATAAAGGGATGCAGGTTTTAGCAGCATTCAATGTCTTACAATAGATTTTTTATACGTTTTGGTCGGGATATTTGAGATATGTAGTAGAAAGAAAACGGGGTCATCTGGGAGTATGTAAATCTGTAAATTTCCGAGTGATGATTCTGACCTCTGCTCTCCTGGCAATGCCAGCAACAGTCTGTGGACGATGGGTAGCATTTATGTAAACGGTCGGGCGTGAGGTACCATTTGGTAATATCTTAAAATTTGTTTCCTGAATTCTAGTACAGAGCACCGATTTAAGGGAAAATCTGATCATATTTTGTGTTTGGGTCACCATGAATGTTCGGGCCAATTCTAATTCCCACTTTGCTACACGAGAGGTGCGGCTGTTCAGGTGGTGTGATCAGTAGAGCGTACATTTTGGAAAGAGCACAGGGCAGGGGGTCTGTCCCTGAGCAGTACTCCTCAAAAGTCGTCGGCTGGCATCTGAAATTCTGCGGGTTAGGAATGGAGTGTAAAAAATGGTGTAGTTGTAAGGCATTCCAGAACTGTAGGTAGTAGGGACCCGAGGCGCATTTCAGTTCCGCAAGGGATGGCAACCTGTCCTGTTTTAGGAACTTGGCGGCGCGGTCACACTGAGTTTGGTGTAAAGATCTAAATTTAAAGGGCTGAAGGCCAGGAGGGAATTGGGGGTTGCCCAGGATTGGAAACAGAGGAGATTTTCGAGTTGTAAGAAAGGCACGTTGAGAGGCCAGAGAGCTAATGCGGAGTGGGGTACCTAAGACTGGGTACGTTTTCAAATCCTTAGGTAGGTGTCCATAGCACCATAAAGCGCTCTTTAGAGGGATATTGGTTTGTGCTTGTTCTATTTGAACCTATAGTTCAGAGACCGAGTGGCACCGCCAATCAATGATTCTACATACGTGGACTGCCTGGTAGTATTTCCTAATATCAATATCTGGCAGTGCTAACCCCCCATTCTGTTTAGGGAGTGTCAATTGAGTATGGGGTAGTCTAGGTTTTTGTGGGCCCAGACAAACTAGATAAATAGAGACTGCGCATTTTCAAAATAAGGGGGGGATTCTAATGGGTAAGGCATGAAGCAAGTAAAGAAATTTTGGTAGTATGCTTATTTTAACCACTTAAGGACCAGAAGGATTTCCCACTTTAGGACCAGAGCACTTTTTGCGATTCGGCACACTGCACAGCTTTAACTAACAATTGCGCGGTCTTGCGACGTTGTACCCAAACAAAATTTGCGTAATTTTTTCCCCACAAATAGAGCTTTCTTTTGGTGGTATTTGATCACCTCAGCGTCATTTCTGATCACCGCTATAAACAAAAAAAGAGCGACAATTTTGTAAAAACTTTTTGCTAAAATACATATCCAAAAAGATATATTAAAAAACTAATTTATTCATCAGTTGTGGCCAATTTATATTCTTACTCATATTTTTGGTAAGAAAAAATCGCTATCGGCGTTTATTGATTGGTTTGTGCAAAAGTTGCCACGTTTACAAAGCATGAGAATTAATTTCTGGCCTTTTTACAATTTTTTTTTTTTTTTACTAAAAATGGCGGCGATTTGCAGTTTTTATCGGGACTGTGATATTGGGGTGGACATGTCGGACATTTTTGACACTTTTTTGGGACCAATGACATTTATACAGCGATCAGAAATGTAAATATCCACTGATGTGTGTGTTCTAACTGTATGGGGGCTGGGCTGCCAGGGGCACCAGAGATCTAACTGATCCTGAGTACAGGGATCAGTAGATCTCTGACATGCCGCCTGTCAGAACTGGGAAGCGTCGTGTTTACATCGGCGGTTCCCCATTTTGGCTCTGTCACAAGCCATTGCGGGTCGGTGGCGAACATCGAGTCCGCCCCACCCGCGGCCCCCCTAGCAATCATGCACACGAGTGACGACTATAAGCGGCGATTTGCGGGACAGAGCCACGCTGTCGCCGGTTATAGTCACTACGCGGTCGGCAGATGGTTAACATATTGCATCTGCCGAAGCAAGAATGTAGGCCTGTGTTCCATTGCTCTAATATTGTACTAATTTTAGCCAGCAGAGGCGGGAAATTATGTACAAATGTTTGATTGATGTTGGCCAGTATGCGTGTGCCCAGGTATTTAAGCGTCGATTATGACCATTTAAAATGAAAGCTGGATTGTAGGACTGCCAATAAAGGAAGGATCTCTTGCAGTGGGTTTAACAATCCTTTTGAATTACACTTAACAGAAGATCACATAAAAATGTATTTATCTATCTACACCCACCCCCCTTTTCACCCCTAAACACACACTTAAAGGGAAATGGTGTGGGATGGTATGAGGGGGTTTTCCCCCCATTTGGAGTAGAGGTGATTTTGTTTCTTTTCTCTCTTTTCTCGTGAGAGACTAAGGGCTGGGGCCCATTTTATATTAAATAGAGCTTTGATAAATTAGCTTACTCTAGGAATTGGATATATGAAATGTTGTTTGTTGATGTTATATGTCGTTGTGGATGTACTAATGTTTGGGTGGTTTTTGATTCAAAATGAATAAAAAGATTTTAAAATCAAATAATTCAACTGACTCCTACATGCATGATGCTGGGGCTATGGCAGGAGTAGCTGTGACAGAATAAGCCGTTCTGGCAACTGCGGTGGACTGCGCACTAGTGTCAGATTGGGTCACAGAGGATGAGGAGGATGAAGATGGTTTAGTAAGCCAGTCCACCACCTCCTCTGCATACTGTGGCTGGATAGCACAGGCAACCTCACTGAACAGAGACAAACGTGCCCTGCCTGAGGACGGATCACGTCCATCTTTGCCTGTGAACCCAGACACTGCTGGCCCCCTCATAGTGGCATGGGAACGTCTGCCTCTCCTTGTTGGCCTCCCAGAAATGATGGGGGGGGCTTGGCTTATTACCCAAATTTAATAGAAACTGGGAAATGTGTGATTGAATGCACTTTATTGAATGAAAAATGGTGTTTGATGCACTTTAAATTGAGGACTGATGCTGACAGAAGTGTAAAAACTATGAAAAAATAAATAAAAAAGGGTGTATACCAGAGTAGCAGTCAAAAAAACTGCAGCTGACAATTAAAAAATGGGACAGGCAGGGGACAAAAAAAAACAAAAACAAAAAAAAAAAACAGGCAGCAACCAATAATAAATAAATAAATAAAGGGGTATACAGCACTGTATACAGCACTAAATGTATTATGTTATGCTGTGTTAAACACTGCACTACACTAATGGCCTGTACACACGGTGCAACGGTCGTACAACAGCTTGTTGTTTGATAATCCAAATTATTGCCCTAAAAAGTGTATGGGACCGGGCCCTGCCCTAGGGGACATGTATCAATGCAAAAAAAAAGTTTGTAAATTGATCGGTTTTTCAGGAGCAGTGATTTTAATAATGCTTAAAGTGAAACAATAAAAATGAAATATTCCTTTAAATATCCTGCCTTGGGGGGGTCCCTTAGCCTACCTGTAAAAGGGTGCATCTCTGTGATGTTTAGA
Source organism: Glandirana rugosa (assembly GCA_018402905.1). Lineage (NCBI taxonomy): Eukaryota > Metazoa > Chordata > Amphibia > Anura > Ranidae > Glandirana > Glandirana rugosa. The sequence continues at coordinate 488,581 of BLSH010029345.1, forward strand.
ACCAGCCAGAGCAAAATGACATTTGTGAAGACAAAATTGTCATTTAAAAACGCGTCTGTAATGTATTGCCGTTCCCGGCACTATACATAAAAATCACTGAAAAAATTTACGTGGGGTCCCCCCCCACGCCAAAATTTTTTAAAAAATTGACGTGGGGTCCCCCCTAAAATCCAAACCAGACCCTTATTCGAGCATGCAACCTGGCCAGTCAGGATAGGGGAGGGGACGAGCGAGCGCCCCCCCCCCCTCCTGAAACCTACCAGGCAACATGCCCTCAACATGGGGAGTATGGATGCTTTGGGCAGGTGCTTTTTGGGGGTGCACCCCCACCCCAAAGCACCTTGTCCCCATGTTGATGGGGACAAGAGCCTCTTCCCCACAACCCTGGGCTGTAGTTGTGGGTTTCTGAGGGCGGGGGGCTTATCGGAATCTGGAAGCCCTCTTTAATAAGGGGGCCCCCAGATCCCGACCCCCCATGTGAATTAGTATCGGGTACTTCGTACCCCCACTAATTCACCAAAAGTGTCAAAAAAGAAAAAACCACAATAGACAATTAGGAACAAGTCCTTTATTAAAAAATAAAAATAAGTGTCCCCCATTGTAATCCATCGTCAATCACGGGGAGCGACGGACCCAAAAAAAAAGCAAAAAACGAACAGCCCCTTTTCCATGGGAGGGCTCCCGCCGACTGAGCTCTCTTTGGTTTGACGTTTTATTTATAGTGAAGGGAGGGGCCACCCAGTGACGTAATTCAGTGACCCACCCCTCTGACGTCACATGACGTCAGAAGGGGCGGGGTCACCCGTACGTCACCCGGTGGCCCTGCCCTGCACAATAAATAAAATGTTGAAACAAAGCCAGCTCAGACGGCGGCAGCCCTCACATGGAGGAGGAGCTGTACGCGCACAATGCATTATGGGGTGCTCCACGTCGTCGAAGTCGCTGCGAACGCCCCATAATGTTCTTAATTCGATGAACGGCCAACTCGAACCGCGGGCCCATCCCTAGTTCCTAATTCACAAATCACATTCACCTGAACTTCCTTGTTATGCACTCCTAACATGTCACTACGTTCGGCCTTGTTTGCCGATTACTTGACTCATGTCAATACGCTAGACACAACCGCCAACAGCCGATTGCTGAACATGCAGTCGTACAACAGTCGCACAGTGTGTATGAGGCATAAGACACTACACTGGCACTACACTATACTGACACACTATACTCACACACTATACTCACACTATACTAAAACTACACCAACACTCTACTCTCGGAGTCACAATAACAAACTAACTCGCTAGTAGCAAACTGAGCCCTGCTCTATCTATCTCCACTCCAACAACACACTGCAAAAGCTTCCTGTAAGAAGGAACCTTTTATAGTGTGGGGTGTTGGACTATGAGTACTGAGCCATGATTGGACAAAGCCATCATCGCTTTGCCCAATCAGGGCTCTGAAAATGATCTGTGCCCTAATTGGTAAAATCTTGCAACTGACCAGTGGTCAGGTGCATTGCTTCATCCAAATATAACCCTAGAATGTACTGTGAAGTGTGCAAATTTGGGTTTTCGCCGAATGGGCAAACAGTAGGGTTGCCACCTCATCCCTTTAAACCCGAACACATATGAATTACACAGGTTCTGGGGCTAATTTAATGCAGGTAAGGCACCAAGTGAGTTTAATTACCACCTTAATCAGCCACAGAACCTGTGTAATTAATATGTGTTCAGTTTTATAGGGATGAGGTGGCAACCCTAGTGAACAGGCAATGTTCAGGCTGAACTTTTGCTCGGCCCTTGAACTGTTATTGTCTCAATGTGTGGTTCCAACCAGCTCTGATCTCCATCCCTCGCATCTCCCTTACCGAAGTACTTGAACTTGTACATTCTGTCATCTGTGAGCTTGATGAGTATCATCGTTTGCACATTTCTTCAAAGCTCACAAAACGTGTTGCCTGAAAGTAGTAATATACAGTATGTATATACTTGGGTTATATACTTGGGTTGATTTACAGGAGGTCCCCTAGTTACAAACAGTAAGGGAGATGCGGAAAATGGCTGGGGATGGTCAGAGTTGGTCAGAAAAACAACACTACAGCCACAGATTACATGCCTGGATGGATCCTGAGTGGGGAAGGAAACATCTGAGCACTTCCTGATCAGTAATGGCATACTTGGTCAACACCATCTGGTGATTGAGCCCTTTTACGAGTATTAGGAGAAGTGCGCAGGAGGTGTTGTATGCGCTGCTATATACATATAATATACAGAGGGGGAGTGGTAGGCTTGCTAGCAGCTGCAAGAGGAGAGAGGAAGGAAGTACAATTGTGACTACTTTGTAGACTCATATACAGTATGATAATAAATTATTATGGTTTATAGGTTTGCTTTTTTGCAAACTTAGGGCAGATCTCAGCAGGTACAAGAAATTCTGACTACAATATATTTGCACATATTTACAGGATGGTGATGACAACGGCTGAATCAGGAATCCCACTTCCTAAATAGGAACATGCTGTCCGTCTGCCTAACCGGAGCCTCAGTGAGGCAGCTAACAATGACAGTTAATCATTTGATCAATCAATCCACCAATGAATTCTACTAATTATAGTTGCTTGGTTATAGACAATTTCTATTAAGACATCCAACCTGCACTTAAAGGATCGCCGTAATAGAAATTAGGTTTCTTGCCTGCCTTTGCTTTCCTAATCACAGCTGCAAATTATAATGCAGACTAAGCACAGTGGCTAGGCAATGTTTATCTCCCGTCTGCTCTAGGGCTGCAGAGAATAATAGGCGTCCGCCGTTCAGAGCGCAAGCAAAAAGCAAGAGATCAGACAATCTGTGAATTATGCATGCATTTCCCTCACACAGACCACTACAACCGGAGACAAACGCTGGGCGGTCACAGGCAGGCTATGGGCAGTAGTCGAGAACTTTGTGTACAAGCTGAACTCCAGGCAGATATAAATGACACGTATTAATGCAGCTAGGTATTCATTAAAGGGGAGCTCCAGTCTGGAAAAAAAAAATTAAAAGTCAGCAGCTACAAATACTGTAGCTGCTGACTTTTAGGCCTCATGCACACTGGACATTAAAAAAACGTACTTAAAATGTCAGTAGCTTTGCAGGAAGTTCTTCCGCTTTTTTTAGCGTTTTGCACTAGCATTTTTGAGCGTTTTTGAGCAGTAGCAATTTTTTTGAACTACTTACTATTGACAAATGACGGCCGGTGCGGTGGTTCCATTATCTTGACTGGGCGTCTATTGACGTCCTGTCGGATAAGCCGCTAGCCTGCGTTGCGGGGGGCACGCATCACGGCGATCGTGCATGGCTTGTGTACTCCGAACACAAACCTTCACCAATCACGGTAAACAGCCAGTGAAATTGTCTGTTTACCACGTGATCGGCTGCGTATAATCACAGCCGATCACATTGCTTGTGGAAAACGGAGGCGAGCCACATGTGCGCCCCCGAAGGAGCGCCTGTGAGATCGGGGGGGGGTGTCGGGTGTCCCTTGGACAAAGAGCTTTGCCGATCGGTAAACAGCCAATAAAATTGGCTGTTTACCATGTGACCGGCCACCAGTACCGCCACCGGTACCGCTAAACACAGGTCCGCCATCGGTACCGCCACACAGGCCAGCCACCAGTACTGCCACCCATTGGTACTGCCATCAGTACAGTCACCCAGGCCCACCATGTCTCAGAGAGTCTATACCCCTGAGGAGGCATATGACATTTTTGCCATGTCGGATGAAGAGAGCAGCGGGGAGCTGTCATTATACGATTCTGATTCAGAGTATGAGCCAGTAGAGGGCAATGGATCAGAGTCTGATTCAGCGGGGGAAACTGCCCCCCACCCCCTAGAAGAATAAGATCAGGACCAAGATCCGAAGACCTGCCCACCACCAGCAGTGCCAGACCCCAGGAAGAGGAGCCCAGTACAAGTACAGGAATTACACGCCCAACCAAAAGAACCATAATCCGGGCCCGGGCCTAGTCCTTCCTTCCCAATGCCCTGGCAAACCCTGTATGGTTTCCTGCCAACTCAGGGTCCGCAGTAATCTCCAATTTCAATGCACAGCCAGGTGTGCAGGTCAACACTACCAATTTTGCCCCATTGGATTATTTTTATTATTTTTTTCCCCCCGAATTGCTGCAGAGTATGGTGGACCAAACCAATCTCCACGCAGAGCAATATATTGGAACCAGTGGGAAAATTGTCTATGAGCTGGCATACCCCCTGTTTGGAAAAGGATACCACTTATATGTTGACAACTATTACACAAGTTTGCCCCTATTTCGCCACCTTTATCGAGAAACAACCCTGGCATGCGGCACCTTCAAGAAAAACCGGAAGGGCTTCCCACAAAATCTCCTCACCAAAAAAACTATAAAAGGAGGATTCTGCCTTCATGAGGAATGAAGAGGTATTGGCCATGAAGTGGAGGGACAAGAAAGATGTCCACATCCTCTCTACTATCCACAACGACACCTTGGTGGAGATTCAGAGAAGACATGGCCCGTTGTAAAGCTTGAATGTGTCCACGACTACAATCTATTAATGGGGGGGTGGATTTAAATGACCAGATGGTACAGCCCTATTTGTCTACCTGAAAGTCCCGTTACTGTTACAAGAAAGCTGCATTTTACCTTTTCTATATGGCCATGTATAATTTGTTTGTTACCAAAGATCATCCGAAAACCAATCCCTCACCTACCTAAAATACATTGAAGGAATTATTACTGCCCTCATTTATCGGCAAGGACCCACCCCAGGAAGTGTTCGCTCTGATAGTGTGAGTCAACTCCACAAGCAACATTTTCCCTAAACCACAGCCCCCCCGCCCCCAGAGAATCCGGAAAAAGACGACAAAAGAAAT
>BLSH010029345.1:499563-517237 GCA_018402905.1 Glandirana rugosa
AGACAGGTATTTGTACTTTCCTGGCTTGTTAGGGTCTCAAGAAATGACATAGGTGGTCAGTACATCCGGTGTGATCAATATTCAGTTATTGGCACCATAGCTTGTAGACTCTATAACTTTCACAAAGACCAAATAATATACACTAATTTGTTTTTTTTTTTACCAAAGATATATAGCAGTATAAATTTTGGCCAACATTTATGAAGAAAAATTACTAATTTGCAAAATTTTATAACAGAAACAAAGAAAAATTATTTTTTTTACAAAATTTTCGGTCTTTTTTAAATTATAGCGCAAAAAATAAAAAACCCAACGGTGATTAAATACCACCAAAAGAAAGCTCTATTTGTGTGAAAAAAAGGACGCAAATTTCATATGGGTACAATGTTGCATGACTGAGTAATTGTCATTCAAAATGTGAGAGCACTGAAAGCTGAAAATTGGTCTGGTTAGGAAGGGGGTTTAAGTGCCCAGTTGTCAAGTGGTTAAGGTGAAAGAATGTTATGTGCAGATTGATTGGTAAAATCCTGACTGCACCATGCAAAATATAGGGCTCCGCTGCTGCTATAATAGTTTATCTTAAAATCTGCAATAAAATGAAATGAAATACCATTTAGTGTAAATTAAATTAAATGAAGGGGAAAATAAAGTACACATCAAGTAATGGGAAAATGGATCAAGTTCTTCTGGTGCCAGGATCCCAGTAATGCTGTCAGAAAAGAGCATCATGGGCGATATAATTGCAGCAGATAAGGGTTAGCATTGGGATTTAGTTTAGGGCTTGGTTTAAAGGGAATCTGTAATAAGAATTATGGAAGTTGTCACTGCTGCTTTATATAAAGGTGCATGTTTCATGATTTTCATCTCTATCTTTGCTTTGCTACTTTGTGAGTCACTGACCCTGCAACGAGCATGCACATATCAGATGTCCCAACAACAGTGTTGCCAGCTGCCAGTAAAAAACAGGCAATTTTCTCCTGCCAGTAAATGCCAGTAAAAGGAAAAGGTTGCCAGTAAAAAATATGGCTGTGATGCCAGGCTCAGTCTGGAGACCATCCCGAATGCCTGCTACAGTGTGTGTTCAGGTGGCTCTGGCAGAGGCGGTGCCTAAGCATGACGTGTGATGTCATGGTGCAAGGGAGTCAAGCAGAGCGGGCAGAGCCTCGTGTGCGTGTCTGTGGTATGGGAGCAAGGCAGGTTGGGAGTGGGACCGTCAGTGCTGCTTAGACCGAAATGGACTGGAAGGACCACTTGGCTTGGAGAGAGCCTGTCATTGTGACTCAGGAGGGAATGTATCGTGTCGGTGAGCTGTCATCCTCATCTGTGCTACTGCACCCTGCTGTCAGTGTCACTGTGGGAGTCAATTTCATGTGTGTGCCACCCAATCTAATTTCTTGCCCTCCTGAATCCTGTCCCTGAGCTACTTACTATATCGATAAAAAAATAAGAAATATGTTTTTTGCCTTACTATCTACCTTAAATCATATTGATATTGGCATATTGTAATTGTTTGTAGCCTAAATACTGAAATTTACACTTAAAACTGTAATTTTGTAACTTTTGGAAATGCCAGTAAAAACTTGGCTGTGCCAGTACATTTTTGGCATTGTGTCAGTAAATTTAAATCTGATAGGTTGACAACACTGCCCAACACCCAATGTGCACATGCCTATTGCAAGTCTGGGACTCACAAAGTAGCAAAAGAAGGATAAAGCTCTAGAGCTTGGGGAGTCTCCAAAACCAAATTAGCAATGACAACTCCTATATTTTTTATCCTGGCAGCTTTCTTTTAAGTGTCACGCTGGTCAAACCAATAAACAAATGGCCAATTATAGACTTAACAAAAAAGTTCTCTGATGCAACAAAGAAAATATCAGATGCAATTAGATTTTACCTTTTCAATTTTTCATTTTTTGATGCGGAGCATAGTATCAATGGTGGGAGGATTAAAGGTTCACAGTTTATTGTTTAAAGGAGTTGTAAAGGCAGAAGGTTTTTTTATCTTAATGCGTTCTATGCATTAAGATAAAAAAAATCTGTGTGTAGCAACCTCCTCAACACCTCCTAATTACTTACCTGAGCACCTTCTCTCTGCAGCATTGTCCACGAGTGTCTTAGCCATCCTGGACACTCCTCCTGATAGAGACACAGCAGCGGTGTAATTGGCTCCCACGCTGGATCGAGATCGTGCTCAAGTGAGTATAAGGAGGGGCTGGCGGGGGAAGCTGCATGCAGAAAGTTTTTATCTTCATGCATAGAATGCATAAAGGTAAAAAAAACATTAAGCCTTTACAACCACTTTAAGTGTTAAATGCTCATTTTAGGAGTTAAAAATACTGGGATAGGTTACCTGTTAAAGGCTGGTTTTGGATAGGATAGTGAAAGTATAAATCCAGTTATGCTGAGAAAAAAAAATCCCCTCTAGGCGAACTACATATGTTGCAAGGATTTGGCGAACATTTTGCAAATCCTTAAGTTTCTCCAGGGTGGAGGGAGAAGCAGCACAAGAAGCCAATTAGGCATGTTGCATTAAAAGGACCATGCTGATAGAGGAAGACAGCAGAGTGACAGAGAGATGAGCTGATCAATGTGCTGCTTCTCCTTTCACTGTGCAGTCACTGGAAGGGGGGAAAGATATTTGTAAAATAAACTAAAATTGCAGAAAGATCAGGTCCCCTCCATTACCATGCAGAAGAAGCACAGCACAAACTGTGACTGTGTGGTAAAGCATTGTAAATCTCCAAATTGAAGAGTCAGAAATACAGAAATACAAATCCTTTTGGTAGGTAAACAGTTCTCATATATGCGTTTGATCAGTTTATTTAGCTGTTTGGCTTGGGCATAGCTTTAAATTTCATAAATATTATATTACAAAATGCTGCAATTACATCATACATAAATCCAAAGTGCAGTCTTCCTTAAAGTGATCAGATAAGCTATGGTTTGGTGCTAGGGAGGTGCTTTGGTGTAGTGGATGCATTGTTAATTTCTATGCACTTCAGTTCTCAGCGCTGTGAGCTACACAATGAAAAATACGAGCGACGTGGTCCTGGCTCTGAGAACGAACGTATCGCCAGAAATACGTAACGCGCAATTTTCTTCTGTTATCTTACACATTGTCACTAGATGGCAAAAGAGAGCCATGGCAATGTATATGTTGTGTATTTTTCTTAGGAAGTCTGAAATCCAGATTAGATTGTGCTATTTATAGACACTCATGAAACTCTATGAGCGGTGACATTCAAGAGAATCGGCTTGAGGTTCATGGACATTTGAAGCCAAACAAAACCATTCATACATTATATTGTAAGTATTGCTTCTCTCCTTAAACCGGGAAACATTAGGTTATAATGAAGAATTTTATATTGGATAAAGGAAGGCATGTGTATCTGTGTGTTTCTAAAGGCACCGATGTATGTAGAGATCTTTCAAATTTTGCAAAGCTTACAACATAAAGAAATATCAATGTGACTGGAAACTAAAAATATTCAAATTGAACACTTACGATACCAACATAACCTGCATTTTTCTTACTATGCAATTATTTTATTATACAATGTGATCACATATAGAAATTCGTACAATGCAGTCTTGACTTTCCAAAAGACCACACATTCCTGCCACAAGCATAAAGATCCCTGATTAATACACTTATAGTATATGCAGAATGGTGCAATCATGTGGCTTTTCATGTCTAATGAAACATTCCAAATGTATTCACTTTAGCTTTATCCAATATTAAAGCAGCACTGCAAACTGGAAACACTATTTAATTCATTTTTAATATTCAAGGCAAATTCACCCAACCATCCATGTCTCCATGGATCTCTTTTTTTTAGGGGGGGTAATTTTGAGAGGTACCCCCACTTCTGCTTCGACCGCCTAGGTGCCTAGATGTTGGCCACCCCCCCACACACACACCTCTCCCCGCAGCCTCTTGGGACACATGAGAGGTTCCAGGAGACTGCGGGACCATTCATGGGGCACAGCACGGCTCGTGCAAACGCAGTGGGAAGCCAGCTGTAAAGCTGTAAGGAGTCACAACTGGCTGCCCTGATTAGAGCGCCGGCACCGGGGAGCTGAAGACCACCAAAGAGCCAGATCAGTTGAGGACATTGCTGGATCCTGGGTCAGATAAGTTTTACATTTTTGTTTACAGGGTGAAGATACTCACCAACCCGCATCTCCAGCAGCATGTACTTGTCTGCACTACTCTTTTTTTGCTGAATGTACTTACCTTTTTTGCCCCCATGCTCATTTATCATCAGGACAGGGAAAACAGCACTCTGTAACACCCCAAGGACCAGGGAAAAGGTCATCAGTAATTGTCAACTGCACCTAGTTAGGTCGACAATTGCACACTTGGCATTTTATACCCAAACTCCAAGTTACAGCACAGGAATCTGGAAATTGGCCCCAAGTGCTATATGGGCAGGAGGGAGGCAGATGTCACTTCCTCTCCCCCTTTTTCCCTTGGGACAGCTATGGTGCTTGGTGATTCCCTGGGCATAACTGTCATATGGAGGGAGAGAGAGTCCTCAGCCCTGTCTGAGTTCCAAGTAAACAAAGAGAATGTAAGTATAAGCAGCTGCAGGTTCACATTTGAGTTATGCTTTCGTGTCTCATTTTTTGCATGTCTCGATTTTTTTGTTTGTATGCGTTTTTGTAGCGCTTTTTTGGAGTGGTATCATTCATTTGAATGGGTTCTCCTCCACTCCAAAAATGCGCCAAAAAAGCTAATGTACCAAACTTTGGCACTGAGCCAAGCGCATTTTGCAATTTGCGCTTTTACACGCAACTGTTACCCGCATTTGAGATGCCTTTAGGAAATAATGGCACCGCAAGTGCGTCACGCTCTGGATGGTATTTGCATAACAGAATGCTGTAATGCTCCCAAAAACTCTACAAACACAATTTCTTTTTCTGATCCAAATGCTGAAGCTTGAAAAATGCTTCTAGCATAAAATAGTGGGCATGAACACATAGGATAACGCTATTAGATTCTAGGAGCAGAAAAAAATGCTCATAATAGCTTCTAGGAGCTTAAAAAAGCTAGCGTGCATGGAGCCTCAGAGTTTATCAAGCATTCGTATACACTTTGTTAACCCAGGAATGTGTTCTTCTAAAAACATTTGCAAGTCCCTTGTGTTTTTCAGGAGGGAATGAGAAGATCTGAAGAATTACGATAATGAAGGAGATACAAGCCTCAGTCTTATCCACAGAGTGCACCAATAATTGTGTGATAGCACAAAGTGTCAAAGAGCATCACAGAAGTGACCTTAAAGATTTGGTAATCCTTGTCACAAAGGCAAAGCTTAAAGACCGTGCTAAGTTCAAGTCCAAATGGCACGAATCTCATTTGTACAGAAGCCTTTTTTGCTAGCGAAGCATTTCCCTTACACAATGTGATCTGAATTATCTGGGTATTGTTACTGTATGGTCACATACGTAGGTGAACAATTAATATAAAATTCATCTTCTGGGAGTTCATGTAAGTGGCTTAATCACTTCTTGTACAAATGTGGGACTGTGTGCAGCTTTACAATAACTGTACATGAACAGTTAATTACCATTTTCTAACTGGATTCTTGGCATGCCTGGTAAGTATTTGAACTGCTATGACATGATCATTATCGGGCACCATGCTTGTTTCAAGACCATACCTGCTGTGATATTGGGCCGGTATTGTAGCGTAGAGATCAACCTTTGCCCTAGCAATACCTACTACAGCAATTAATTATTTGCTTTGGGGAAAGCAAAGAACCGAGTATAGCAAGTAAAACCACAGGCAATTATTTTGAAAAATGCTTTAGATCTTTTGCTAATAGGGCTAATTCTGTGATGCGACGTTGAATCTTACGCATACTTGACTGCCCTAACAGAAGACACAGCCACCTCCTTATTTCTAATAAGCTTCTATAGCATTTAAAGAATGACAGTAAAGTGTTAGATGGATCAAAAGAACGGGGTTATGATTAAGGTGGTGTTTAGTGGAAATTGTAGCACAGTGTATTAAAGTGGCTCTAAACTTTAAATAAAAATTGCCTATCCACATCGGCGGCCTCATAAGCCTAAGCCCTGGTTCACACTGACACGAATCAGTGGCAATAGCCGACAATGGCACCATCCTAATCGGTGCGACACCGCATTTGTGGCTCTGCACCGATTTCAAAAAGTAGCTCTTGTACTCTTGTGATTTCAAAAAGTAGCTCTTGTGATTTCAGGTGCGATTTCCATAGGCATCTGTGCAGAAACCCGCACAGATGCCTGTGAAATTGCAGCTGAAATCGGGACTGACATGCGGGAATGAAATGGCATTACCTGTCCACAGCCTGGACTGGTCAATGCTTTTCACGTGCATCTTGGGAGTTTTCTGTCATCGGCTTTTTTTATTTTAATTTGTCCAGTCCTCAGAACTGGAACTATAGGCAAAGCTTTTTTTCCATTTTGGATAGCATGAGGGAGGGATCTAACCCCTGTTGGTTTATTTTTTGCCATCTGTACCCCATTGGGGATATTTACTTTCACTTCCTGTCCCATAGCCAAAACAGGAAGTGAGAGGAAATCCCTGCAAATTAAAGAGATACTAAAGGTTCTTTTTTTTTTTTTTTAAATGAACATGTTATACTTACCTTCTCTGTGCAATGGTTTTGCACAGAGTGGCCCCGATCCTCCTCTTCTGGGGTCCCTCTGTGGCGCTCCTGGGTCCTCCTCTTCTCCTACTGTCCACTCAGGGAAGCGCTTTCCCTGAGTGGACAGTAGGAGTGATAGACAGCAGCGGTAGCCAATGCTCCCGCTGCTATCAATCTAGCCAATGAGGACTGCAGCCCGCGGCTGGAGCTGCTAGGCCCGTCACCGGCGCGGGAACGATCAGGGTCAGTTAAGTAAAACAGGGGGTCTGGGGGGCTGCTGTAGTCTAAAATGTTTTTCACCTTAATGCATAAAATGCATTAAGGTGAAAAACAGCAAGGGTTTACAACCCCTTTAAGGGAAACCCTTGGGGACCAGATGTGGTGTCCCCATATGAAGATTTACCCTCTATTACCTTTCTGAGGATAACCCAAAATTTGGAATTTTCTTTTACTTTCACTTTCAAAGCTAATGGTAAACAGAACCAATAGAGATAATGAATCTCTCTAAAAGGAGGCACAGACAGCAGTAAAAACTGACAGGTAGCCCTTTCCACTCTGCCAAAAATGAAAGAAAAAGTTTTGCTTTTAGTTATATTTTAGAATCCTTTTTTTCAAAGTGTACACTATCAGTGAGTATACAGTAGGTGAGCAAGTGTGAAGGAGTGGAAGCATGCTTCTCGGTTTCTCTAAAAGTGACAATGGCAAATGTCATAGAGAGGTTCACATCCAGTGGCTACAAAATTCCCCATTTTTATAAAAATGTTACCAATAGCTGGATTCCTCATTGAAGAATGGGAACTCCAAATATGACCCAAATCTGAAACTTCAGCAGGCAGTGGTCGGCAAAGAACTTGACCGGCAAATATGTGTCATATGATTAGCAAACCTTGCTTTGAGAAAATGCATGACTTTTTGGAAGTGCATCTATTGAAATTTTTATTTAGAAGATAACTGAAGCCGGTTTCGATGTATCATAAACTTTCACAAACTGTGAAATATGTAGTATAAAATCATCTTTCTTCTCTAGTATTTTTCAATACATTTGGGTCTCCGGTACAGAGAAATTCCATCGCACTGAATGAAGTTAATGAGAAGAGGATATGAAAGAATGGGGATACAATCAGTAAGCTAAGAGATGATGTGATCGAGGATGACATGGGTCACAGCGGAGACAGGAATTCTGGAGATTGGATGATCAGTGCAAATGCAGATGAAAATAATGATTGAATGATCAAATGAATGAGACAAAACAAGATTTAATGATACCAAGATGAAATAGACAATATCAGCTATCACAATGTGTCATCCATCTCTTTCTCCCATGTGGCATCACATCCAGAATCAGTGCAATATCATGCAAGAAACATAGTGGCAAAGAACTTGGGGATCACTTATACAGACAGCAGTTGGTTGTCTTCCACTTCCACTATTGATGCAAACCATTTTTTTTAAGAACGTTTTTTTACTGGGGTATGTTAATTGATGTTAATTGATTTGACCCCTTTCACACTGTTGCATGTAGTTCCCACAGCTATAAAAAAAAAAACTGACCATTTTCTAACGCATTGCACGGTATATACAATAAAATGTGCTGCAGCTAAGGTCCATTAGCACCTAATGCACTGTTCATTGGGCTGTTATTCTAAATGAATGCACTGTAACGCACAGCACAGAGTTCATTATGGTAATGCATGGTACTGTGACACATAAGTGTAAAGGAGGCTGTCTAGCTGCCTTATTTCTAATGCAAATTCAAAATCATTGAATTGTGTTATTTTTATCATTGCTTAAATTTTGAGTTAGGCTTCAGATTTTATTATTAAAGCAGTCTTCCAGTATTTTATCATTCTGCCACTACCTTCTCTTCTGTGGAGTAATCCATGAACAAATAATGCCCATAAATCCATTAGAAACAAGTGGCATGCTGCCTTGGGGGAAGCCATTTTATTTAATAAGCCAGATTCATAAAAATGATGCCAGTAAATTTACTCGGAATTAATTATTGCACAGAAATGCATCATGACTGATATTCATAAGGTCTGATGAATATTCTTGAAAATTGTTTTTCGTTTAATTGATAGGCTCCACTTCAAGATGATTGGTTCAGCCTCATTTGAACATGGGAAAGCTGATCTTTAAAGGAGAACTCCACAAACTGCACATCTGTAGTAGATAAGAGACAAACATGTTAAAGTGTATCAAAAGTCAACATTTCTTTTTTTTATTATGGTTGGTGGCAACGCTGGGGAGTCTTTCCAATGACCATTGTCATGTTGAGTGAAAGTGAGGGAAAATATGAATTTTGAGTAGTCCCTGGAATTAAAGTGGTTCTAAAGCCTAAAGGTTTTTTTACTTTAATGCATTCATTGCATTAAGGTAAAAAACCTTCTGTGTAACAGATTTCCCTCCTGACCCTCTTATACTTACCTGAGCCCATTCGCGATTCAGCACTGTGCATGGGTGCTGAGGCTGTCCCGCCTCTGTCCCTCCTCTCTAGGCAGATTGATAGCAGCAGGAGCCATTGGTTCCCACTGCTGTCAATTAAATGCTGTGATGAGTGGGGAGCAGGGCCGAGCCACCTGGTCTGTGTCAATAGAGCGAGCCCGCACGAGTGCCCCCATAGGAAGCTGCTTCCTATGGGGGCACTCGCCTAAAAGGAGGAGACAGGAATGCCAGCGGGGGACCCAAGAAGAGGAGTATCAGAGCTGCTCTGTGCAAAACCATTGCACAGAGCAGGTAAGTATGACATGTTTATTATTTTATTTTTTTTAAAAGGAGCCTTTAATATCACTTTAAAGGTAAATCTTACAAAGGGAGCAACATTTGGAGAGATCTCCTCTCACTTCACCTCACTTTATCCATTCCCTTCTACATTCAAAACTATAAAAAAAAGTAGTTTTGCATATACTTTAATTGTGCTCAGCTCTTTGACATGACCCATAAATATGCAGTTTCAGAGTCCTGGTTCTAAAGTACTTCTGACTTACACATACTGCTATGAAATGCCACTGGCTCCTGGGAATTTTCACAAAAATGTCAATGAGTCCGATATATAATATAGGCAGATTTCATAGAGCGGGGAGCACCACAGAATCATTACTTTGGTAATGCAGATCTGTGAACGATGGGTGCATAAGTTGAAGGTGAACTGAGTATGACTGCCATTTAACAAAGGTGAAGCCTATAAGTATAGTCAAATATAGTATACATGTATAGTATCTCACATTTTTTTATAGGGATTCTGTTTTAACACTTTCCTATTCCTGAGTTTACAATTACACAATTAAGAAGACAAAAAACTTCAAATTCCTTTTATCCGGAAGTGCAAACTGGAGCATGTCTTTATATAAATGTTTTTCTAATTACATATGCCCCTGAGATTTCAGAAACAAATGAATGTCCTTCACTGCTTCACTGCAATCACTTGAAAGCATTGTATGCTCAGAAGTGCATTTGTGTTGGAGAAAAGTTACACATGCAAACCCACAGAGGCACTTTGAGATCTCTGCTAAGTTTAGATACATGAGATCATGGCAATACTATGTAAAGGTATTCATGTAGTAGACCACATGTGTTAAACACATGGACCGTGGGCTGAATTTGGGCTGCCAGACCATTTCATATGGCCCTCGCACCTCTCCTGCAGCTGCAGCACTCCCCTTGTCTCTGCCCCACCTTGTCTCAGCAGTTGGCAGCAGAGAGGAGGCCAGAACTCCCACGCCAAATCCTGTACTTCTCCGTGCAGCCACAAAGAGGCTCATCTCTGTCCCCCCATCTCAGCAGTTGGCAACAGAGAGGAGAACAGAACTCATCCTTCAAATCCTGCACTTCTCTGTGCAGCCCCAGCACCCCTTAGTCTCCACCTCCCCTGGTCTCAGCATTCAGCAGAATCCGGCAGCTGACTTTAGCCCTCCTCTGATCCTCCTCCAGACCCTGCACTTTCTGCTTCCCAGCTCCACCTCCAGCTTCTTCCCAGAAGCAGCACGAGGTAAGGGGGTGCACTGTGATGCAAGGGAGGGTGGAGGACTCTTGACATCTGATGTAAGGGGGGGTGCTCTGGACTTCTGCTTATAATTATTACGAGAATAATACAATTCTATGCCAGTTGAGAAAGGTCGCACACCTCTGGTGTCATGCCGCAAGAGACTTTATTTGAGACTGCTCAGACACAACACCAAGGCGGAACCATGTTCTGTCTGATTAGTCTCCAATAAAGTTTCTTGTGGATGATATTAGTGGTGTGCAACCTTCCTTTTCACATCATCTGCTACACAGATACAACCGGCCCTTTGAGGGCAACCATAATGCAGATGCGGCCTGCAATGAAACTGAGTTTGACACCCTTGAAGTAGACTATCTGAATTTAGTGCAATGCTACTATTTTGTACATAGCATTAGCAGTTCAATTTACTTGTTTCAAGGAGTTCATCTTTAAAAACTAATGTCATTTGTTCTTCCATTATCAGGAAGACTTATTCCTGCATAAACCTGTGCCTGGCTGCTTCATACCATTAAATGATGCTATTATTTTGTAACTCCACATTGGTAAATTGCTACTTACCAAAAGTATTAACTCCCAGCAATACATTATTAACTAAATAAATCATCTGAAAATACATATTTGGTCTTGCATGTCACGTGGATAAGAATTACAAGGGCAATTATACTGTGCCACAGATACGTTTTCTATAGTACAATTCCAATGCCTTGTATTAGTTTTCCCCATTTATTGCTGAATAAAATGATAGTACAAAATGAATGTAATTTAATGGTAAGCATTTTGTGATGTAACATGTATTATTCTCACTGTCAAGATAATCCTAATAACTGTGATAAACCCTGATGAATATCTCATGTTTATAAAAGTCTTCTAGGATTGCCTCTAAAAGCACAAAGATCTATTAGGTAACATTTTCATTAAAACTGCAGACCTAAAGGCTGGAAAGCAAAGTGATCAGTGTGTAATTGGCGGCTTACGCAGTCAGCTTTAGCACATCCGTGCTCTGTATACTGTACTATCATTCTCTGACCTACAAAAATACTACTGACAACAATGAAGACACTGCCTAGTATATTGTATTTCAATTTTTCTATACACACCTCATCTTGCCATGTCAATATATGATTTGCCAGGAACTTTAGCATTTCTGTTGCACTTGCATTCTGTTACACTCTTTACCTTGCCCTACCATGTGGGAGCCAAACCGGTTCAGCATGAATACCATTTTGCACCAATGAAACAGCTTCCATTCTCCATTAAAAGTCAAGCTTCCAAAACAGACTCTATTTGCAAAGAGACCCAGAAAATGGGTAAGGCTTGGGGTCCTTACTACATCATTATATTACCCTAGCAGCTATCCAGGTTGGCCTTCTTGTCCTTTAGGGCCCATGCTCAGAAATAAAAGCAATATGTGTACCACTACAGTGTCCTGAGTACATACTACATAAAAATTTTCAAGTGCTAATGTTATCTGAAACAGTGTTTGCCAACCTTTCAAACCTCACGGACCACTAAACTCATAATTTTGAATCCCACAGACCACTAATATGAGTTTTACATGCCTTATACACACAATGCTCCTGCTCTCTGCTCCCCTCCCCCTGGATCACACTGCTGCCAGGGTGCCGGATGCATGGATTCCAATCTGGGTTTTCTTTTTTTTGAAGCATGTGATTAGAGCCAGAGGAGAGCACTGCGTCTGAAGCCCACCCAGTTGTGTGGCGATAGCGATATGTTGTGTGACAACACTGATTCTCCTCCCGGCCAGCCCGGAGAGAAACTGCTACCGCCCGGAGCACTGCCCGTGAGATGGGGTAAGTGCGGGTGCCGACTGACTGACCAACCGGGGTGGGGGTGCCGCCCCCTCAAAAAAACCCCACCATTGAGAACAACACTGGAAACAACATTGGGCGGTATACATATGCCACAATGTTGATTTGCGGCAGAACCCCTGAGGACCACCAACATTTTCTCACGGACCATCAGTGGTCCACGGACCACTGGTTGGCGACCGCTGACCTAAAAAAATTGGACATCTTCTCCATGCTACCAATTAGGAAAAAAAGAAAAAGAGGTCTTATGTGATGAACTGCCCTAAGGATTATTACTTTATTTGAAAAATCATTGAAAATCAAAAAAATACTAAATTATCCCAACGGTCCACAATGAACGATTCACTCATAAATACAGGACTTTGAAGACACAGGTGTAGTTTCTGTGTCAAGCTGGACACAATGTGAATACAATCTGAGGTTTGCTCCCCATCCTCATCTCAGGAATCAGGGTGGGTGTGGAGAAGTCATCAGAAGCTGTACTTTGTATACTGACATTTAATATAACCCCATAATCTTCTAGATAAATGATAGGCAATGTGAAAGACATGTTCACTTGCAAACAGAACCTTTCTCCGTTTCTGTTAATGAGGCAATGAATGCAAATATAGGTTATGCTTGACAGCACCATCACAGTTGCTTCTGCAATGACAAATAAATGAATGGGGGAGCAATATCCTCATGCCAGTGCTTACTTTGTAAAAAACACAAACATAAAACAAGCAGCAAAGTTTTGCAATAATCTCCATATTAATTGTACCAGCTTTCCTCTGCAAAGCATAGTTTATTCAAAAAGCACCTAATGCCTTCTGGGCATATGCCACTTAACATACCTGCAAGGATGCCCAGTATGACAAAACAGTACTGTCCACAAATAACAAATTGACTGCACAAATAAAAATAAACCTGGTAGGAGAGGCATGCACCTACAGGCCTGCTGTTAAAAACTTTATCTACCAAGAAGTTAGTTCTCTTTTTGGAGATACATTTTGTTTAAAGTGATGCTAAACACACACTGTTTAATTTACATTGTGGCAGGAGGAGCTTCTAGTCCTTTTCTGCTGATAACATGTTCAAAATAAAAAAAACTGCCTTTGGAATACAGAGTAAAATTAAATAAATATTATCAATATGCTGTTTTAAATTGTCATACACATATATATTTGAAATCAAATCTTTATTATTTTTTGGCAATAACATGGTGTGGGTGTATCTCTGCCAGTCAGGCTGTGTCATGCCCCTCCAGCCTGTGTCTTAAAATAAGAGGGAGGTGAAGCCTCCATTAATCTACATGCAATATCCCCCCCCCCGTGTTTAGCTAGTTAGTGGGCATAGAGGAGGAGGGAGGGAATGGGTTGTCATTTGCCATTGTTTATACGTCCACATGTGTGACTCTATAGTCAAATGGGCTGCACAGATGTTATAGGGAGGGAGTGCTCAGCATAGAAACTCACTGAAAACTGAGCATGTGCAGAGTTGCCACCACAGCTGCAAAATCCCTAGCTGAATTGGGGACATGAACAGAAGGGGGAGATAGAGAACAACAGGATCAACCAGGATTTGTGCAGAATACAGAAAACAAATCTCATAGTGACTGAGTGAGTATGAGCTGCATGAAATACACCATTTATTGATAGTTTCCTATGATGTTGGCTTAGTGACACTTTAAAGTTAAACTTAGGGCACCATGATATTAACATGTTTAAACCTGTTAGTATGTATTTTTTTTTCAATAAGCAAAAAAGAATATTGGTTTATAGTATTATAGTTGGTATTGCTTTCTTTATATGGCCCTTTACCCATTCAGGGCTACTATGATTGACATCAGGTGTCATGTCTCCACAACATTTCCATTCACAGAACAGTCTGTAATGACACCTTATGATGACTTGCATTCATTGTCATGGCTGCAGTGTCACAGTAGCTGTGTATTTTTAAATGGGAATGTGGCGGAAACAAAACAATAGTGTTGGTGTCAATTACAGATGCAGCGCTGTGTTGGTTGATGCGAAATTACAGCAGACGTAGTATGAAAAGATGCTAGCCAAAAGGTTCTCTGAAATATCAATTTTATTTTATTTATATTTGCTTAAGATACTAAATGAAAAAATACACTGCAGAGGTAAGGAAAAACTACCATGTCTAAACATATTAAATACAGTCCCTTGAAAAATTATTCATACCCCTTGAAATTTTCCACATTTTGACATGTTACAACCAAAAACGTAAATGTATTTTATTGGGATTTTATGTGATAGACCAACACAAAGTGACACATAATTGTGCAGTGGAAGGAAAATGATAAATGGCTTTCAAACTGTTATATTCAGCCCCCCCTGAGTCAATACTTTGTAGAACCACCTTTCCTGCAATTACAGCTGCAAGTCATTTTGGGGATGTCTCTACCAGCTTTACACATCTAGAGTGAAATTTTTGCCCATTCTTCTTTGCAAAATAGCTCAAGCTCTGTCAGATTGGATGGAGAGCGTCTGTGAACAGCAATTTTCAAGTCTTGCCACAGATTCTCAATTGGATTTAGGTCTGGACTTTGACTGGGCCATTCTAACACATGAATATGCTTTGATCTAAACCATTCCATTGTGGCTCTGGCTGTATGTTTAGGGTCGTTGTCGTGCTGGAAGGTGAACCTCTGCCCTAGTCTCAAGTCTGTTGCAGACTCTAGCAGGTTTTCATCTTGCCCTGTATTTGGCTTCATTGATCTTCCTATCAACTCTGACCAGCTTCCCTGCAGAAGAAAAGCATCCGCACAACATGATTCTGCCACCACCCTGTTACATGGCAGGGATGGTGTGTTCAGAGTGATGTGCAGTTTTAGTTTACTGTCACACAGCGTTTTGCTTTTAGGCCAAACAAATTCAATTTCGGTCTTATCTGACGAGAACACCTTCTTCCACATGTTTGCTGTGTCCCCCACATGGCTTCTCACAAACAGCAAATGGGACTTCTTATGGCTTTTTTTCAACAATGGCTTTCTTCTTGCCACCTTTCCATAAAGGCCAGATGCGTGGAGTGCAAGACTAATAGTTGCCCTCTGGACAGATTCTCCGGCCTGAGCTGTGGATCTCTGCAGCTCCTCCAGAGTTACCATGGGCCTCTAGGCTGCTTCTCTGATTAATGCTCTCCTTGCCCGGCCTGTCAGTTTAGGTGGACGGCCATGCCTTGGTAGGTTTGCAGTTGTGCCATACACTTTCCATTTTCGGGTGATGGATTGAACAGCGCTCTATGAGATGTTCAAAGCATGGGATATTTTTTTATAACCTAACCCCGCTTTACACTTTTCCACAACTTTATCCCTGGCCTGTCTGGTGTGTTCCTTTGCCTTCATGATGCTGTTTGATCACGAAGGTTCTCTAACAAACCTCTGAGGGCTTCACAGAACAGCTGTATTTATACTGAGATTAAATTACACACAGGTGGACTCTATTTACTAAGCTGAAGGCAATTGGTTCCGCTAGATTTTAGTTAGGGGTATCAGAGTAAAGGGGGCATGCCACATTTTTCAGATATTTATTTGTAAACATTTTTGAAAACCATTGATCATTTTCCTTCCACTTCACAATCATGTGCCACTTTGTGTTGGTCTATCACATAAAATCCCAATAAAATACATTTACGTTTTTGGTTGTAACATGACAAAATGTGGAAAATTTCAAGGGGAATGAATACTTTTTCAAGGCACTGTATGTGGTACCTGGAGTTCAGCTTTAAACTTCCAATTAAACTTACCTGAAGTCTCCCCTCCTGTTCTATTATTCAGTACATGAGCACAGAGGATCCATCCAATACTCTGAACCAAAGGAGATGCAGCCATGTATAAGAGTGACTATTTTACATTGGACAATCCAGTTAGTGGGTCATTTATTAGAATATTATTTCAACATTTTTCATCTCCATTCTCTCTTCTCTTACTCAACCTTGCACCATGTAATCATTATATATGGATTTTTGCTCCATCTCTTTTATATTTTAAATTAGGAACATCAGTCAGGTTGAAGCTCTAGCATATTGTTGCTCTATATCTACACCCAGAAACAGGTTCAGCTGGGTGTGCCTAGCCCCTTCTCAGTCTAAGCCCTTTAACCGTTGGGATAGGTGCTAAACAGGCCCAACTCGCAGAAGAACTGTGCAAACTGATTGTCAGTTTTAGAAACTCCCAGCGGACCAGGTGGCTACTACAGGTGCTAGCCTCAGTAATTTGGAACCCAAGGTTCACTTGCCAAACCAGTTCTCAGGCAACTGCTGGCAGTTCTCTAACTTTGTTAATAGCTGTAAGCTACACTTTCAACTGAAGCTCGGCTTCTCCGCTGTGCCGAGTGCTCATAGACATACAATTGTTAGTCACCTTTTTTTTTAAATCAGAAAAGTGTTTATTGTAAACTTAGAAAAAAGGAATTGTACAGTAAGATAAAACAATACATCTCCAGGACATATAAAGCATACATTGACATGATATAGCACATCATCGTATGTAAGAAAATAAAGAAAATGTCAACACTGCGCACACCACAGCCATAACATCCAAGACATCCTGTCATTGTATCTCCACTTGGGCAGAAAAAACTTATGGGAAGGGTAACATGTACTCCCCTGTGCCTCCCATCAACCACCGTAAATGGCCAAGGCCAGGTTAGTTTAAAAAAAGCCTATTAGTGATTAGGTCTAATGGGCTAAGACCTGGGGTGTCCAACCACCGGGGGTCCATATTTTTTCAAACTTATTTGGACACCCCCTATTTTGATAGAAATATTTTTCTAGACATAGTGGCCCTGATTTACTATACCTCCCAAATCTACTCCAGCAGTGCCTTAAAATAACCCCCAATTAAAGGCAATTACAACTTCAGCTCTCACAAAAGGGAGTAAATTAACTCACATGCGGCGTCTATTTGCCTGTGAAGATGCCTCTCAGATCACATTTTCTATGTGCCTGATGTTGGCTGGAATCGAACCTGTGATTTCAGAATTCCTCCATTTAATGCTTGTATGCAAGTTCATTGCCATAAAAAAAACAAAAAATATTACCACCCCTCTCTCTAATTTTAACCACTTCAGCCCCGGAAGAATTTCCCACTTTAGGACCAGAGCACTTTTTGCGATTCGGCGCTGCGTCGCTTTAACTGACAATTGCGCGGTCATGCGACGTTGTACCCAAACAAAATTTGCGTCCTTTTTTCCCACAAATAGAGCTTT
>BLSH010029345.1:540534-552118 GCA_018402905.1 Glandirana rugosa
GTGTCAAACTTCTACCAGGTGTAGGTGGAGGTAAAAACTAAAAAAATTACACTAAAAACAAATTTTTACGAAAATTCAATAAAGGGACAGGGGTAAAGAAACATCCCGTGAACAGGCTGGGAATGGGGGTAAAAGGAAGGGAAACGTCTGGAGATCCTGAAAGGTCCTGAAAAAATGTCGTTAAAAGTCTTGAAAATCATTTTAATGGTCTTGGGGCTTGGGCTTGGGTCTGAAAAAAACTTTTCAGGCCCAAGCCCAGGCCCAGGGTATGTGGGTTTTCAAGCCATGCCTGGGTTTGAAATGTCAAGCCCAAGCGAGTTGAGATGAGTACTCGAATTTGGTAATAGAAAAAAATATATAATGTTTGGGGGTTCTAAGTAATTCTCTAGCAAAAAAAAATGTTTTTAGCTTGTGACCACCAAATGTAAAAAAGTGGCCCGGTAGGTAAGTGGTTAAGCAAGATAATGGTTTAAGCTCATGAGTAGAGTTGAGCGAACCCGAACTGTAAAGTTTGGGTCCGTACCGAACTTTTGGGTGTATGGGACCCGGACCCGAACCCGGACTTTTCAAAAAAAGTCTGGGTTCGGGTTCGGGGTTCTGGTAATTTTACTAAAAGTTCTGAAAATTGCTGTAAAAAAGTCCTGGAAAGTCCTAGAGGTCTGCAAAGGGAAGGAAAATGGGGGTAAGGGTCGGACAAGTGCCCTACAAAGAAATGGGGACAGGGAAATAACTTAAAAGCATTTTTAAACAAAAATCACATTAAAAAAATCAAAAATGGAGGTGGATGTGGACCATCTTCAAACTGTGTGTGAAAAGTATTAATTAGCGGGAGAAGCCATATCCCTGTTCTAAAATCATCAGTAAACTGTGTGTGAAACTTAAACAATAAGCGGGAGAAGCCATATCCCTGTTCTAAAAATCATCTGAAAACTGTGTGTGAAATTTAAACAATAGCAGGTAGAAGCCATATCCCTGTTCTAAAAACAGGCATATGGCTTCTACCTGCTATTGTTTAAGTTTCACACATAGTTTGCTGATGATTTTAGAACAGGGATATGGCTTCTCCCGCTAATTAATACTTTTCACACACAGTTTGAAGATGGTCCACATCCACCTCCATTTTTGATTTTTTTTATGTGATTTTTGTTTAAAAATGCTTTTAAGTTATTTCCCTGTCCCCATTTCTTTGTAGGGCACTTGTCCCACCCTTACCCCTATTTCCCTCCTTTTGCAGACCTCTAGGACTTTCCAGGACTTTTTTACAGCCATTTTAGTGCCTAAAAAGTGATTTCAATGGGGTTCGGGGTCCGGGTCAAAGTTCGGGTTCTGCGCGGACCCGAACCCGGACTTTGTCCCAAAGTTCGCCCGAACCAGCAGAACCCGAACTTCCAGAGGTTCGATCCACTCTACTCAGGAGTAAAAATTAGTCCCTGTAATATCGGCAGAAATGATACAATCAAAATATGCCCTATAGACCATAGGTTAATATTAATAAGTTAATAAGTTAACCACTTCCCGACCAGCGCCGTAAAAAGGCGGCGGTCGGGTTTGAGCGGCTCTACTGGGACATAGCCTGCACCTGCAGGCTATATCCCGGTATAATTTTTTAGAGCTGGTGGTCAGCTATCCAGGGGTAACGACCGATCCGGCTTGGGAGCCACTCGGTCGTTACCCCAGGGGGCGGGAGGGGACATCCACCCCTCCCGCCGCCTTCCGCCGCTCTTCTCCAGCCTCCCATCCCACCGGGAGACCGGAGCAACAATCGGGCGCGTCCGCCGGCTGGAAGGAGACCTGACAGAAGCCGTAATCGGCTCCGATCGGGTCTTCTTCGGCAAATTCCGGAAGCGACGTCACAACGTCACTTCCGGTTTACACGGCGGCTAACGGCGCCAATTTAAAAAAAAATGACAGCATTCAGAATCGCCGTTTTTGGCGTTCTGAATACTGTGAAGTGCAAAGGAGGGATGGGGGGTCCCCCGGCCCTCCATAAAGAGTACCTGTCACCATATATTACTATCACAGGGGAGGTTTACATTCCTTGTGATAGCAATAAAAGTGATCAGATTTTTTTTTTTTTAAAGGAACAGTGCTAAAAATAAATAAATAAATAAAATTAAAAAAAAAAAAAAAAGATTTAAATCGCCACCGTCCCCGTGAGTTCGCGCAGCAAAGAAAACGCACACGTAAGTCGCGCCCGCATTTGAAAACGGTGTTCAAACCACACATGTGAGGTATCGCCGCGATCGCCAGAGTGTGAGCAATAATTCTAGCAAAAGACCTCCTCTGCACCTCTAACCTGGTAACCGTTAAAAATTTTAAAACGTCGCCTATGGAACTTTTTAAATACCGGACTTTGTCGCCGTTCCGTGAGTGCGCGCAATTTTCAACCGTGTCATGTATGGTATCTATTTACTCGGCGTAACATCCTCTTTCACAATATACAAAAAAATTGGGCTAACTTTACTGTTGTCTTATTTTTTAACTCAAAAAAGTAAAATTGTTCCAAAAACAATCGCGCTTGAAAGACCGCTGCGCACATACCGTGTGACAAAAAGTATTGCAACGATCGCCATTTTATTCTCTAGGGTGTTTGAAAAAAAATATATATATAATGTTTGGGGGTTCAAAGTAATTTTCTAGCAAAAAAGAACATGTTTAGCGTGGAATAGAAACATTCCTACAAGATATGGTTGCAGGAAATAGTTAATGGTTGAACAATGAATACGAAAAATTTTAAATTTGAATTTGGTAATTAAAATTAAAGGCGGTTGTTTTGTCTTAGTAAAGCTAGCCTTGAAATATAATAAAATATGAAAGTTTTGAAAATTCTAAAAAGTCAAATTGTTAAAAATTCTGTTCAAAAGTACAGTACCTTACAAAAGTAAGTACACCCCTCACATGTATTCTATCTTTTCATGTGACAACACTGAAGAGCTGACACTTTGCTACAATGTAAAGTAGTGAGTGTACAGCTTGTATAACAGTGTAAATTTACTGTCCCCTCAAAATAACTCAACACACAGCCATTAATGTCTAAACCGCTGGCAGCAAAAGTGAGTACACCCCTAAGTGCCCGTTCACATAGGGGCGACTTGCGATCCGACTTGAGTTGCCTCAAGTCGCCCCAAGTCGCTTGACATCTGAAATCCCATTGAAATGAATGGGAGCCATCTTAGTATACACGACTGAAGTCGCTCCGACTTCAGGGCGACTTCTGAAAAGGTTCACGTAGTACTTCTAGGCGACTTCTATCCGACTTGTGCCCATAGGATTCAATAGAAGTCGCCTCCAAGTCGGATCCCCCATCTACATGGAAGCGACTTTACAGTTGAAAGAATAGAATTTATTTTTAGGCAGCACCCTCCCTCCCTTCTCTGATTGGTCAAGGCAAAGTCGCCTGCAAAAGTCGTGTTGTAAAGTCGCCTGAGGTCGCGCTGGAAGTCGCGCTGACGTCGCCTAGCAAAGTCGCGCCTAAGTTGGGTCGCCCCTATGTGAATGCAGGCTTAGTGAAAATGTCCACATTAGGCCCAATTAGCCATTTTTCCCTCTCCGGTGTCATATTACTCGTTTTTTTATAATAAGGTCTCAGGTGTTAATGGGGAGCAGGTGTGCTAAATTTGGTGTTATCGCTCTCACTCTCTCATACTGGTCACTGAAAGTTCAACATGGCACCTCATGGCAAAGAACTCTCTGAGGATCTGAAAAAAAGAAAAGAATTGTTGCTCTACATAAAGATGGCCTCTAGGCTATAAGAAGATTAGACTGTAAACGTGCCTCCACAATCAGGGGTGTAAATTGCCATCATCCCTCCATATGTTTCAAAACCAAAGCAGAATACCCCTATGGGTTGGGATTTTTTAAGGCAATTTTGAACTGACTCAACGTATATTTTTATAAAAAAAAAATAGTTTATTTACCAAAATTAAAAATAATGCCCACAAATGGACCATTACAGCACAAAACTACAATTAATATCAATTGTTCAATTATAAACACTATTACAGAGAACATACCGTAGTTGAAAGAGACACATATCCTGTATGAATGGTGATATCACCCAACCCAGGAACCAGTCGCAGGATAAACCAGTGACCTATCCTGGGGGGGTTCATCCGACGCGTTTCAGAATTTTATCTGTATTACCGTATTTGCCGGCGTATAAGACGACCCCCTACTTTTCCTGTTAAAATATAGGGTTTGGGTTATACTCACCGTATAAGACTACCCCTCTTCCACGATCTCAACGCGGCTTGCGAGGAGACTTCTGTCATAGAAGTCAATGCAAGCCGCGCTGAGATCGCCCTGAAAATAGTGCAGGAACCATTTTTCTAAGTCGGAGCGAAGCGATTCGCTCCTATTAGAACGGTTCCATTGCACAGCATTGAGACGACTTGTCAGGCGACTCAAGTCGCCTAGACGTGAACGGGCTACTTTTTTATATTTGGTGGTCACAAGCTAAAAGCATTTTTGTTTTTTGCTAGAGAATTACTTAGAACCCCCAAACATTATATAATTTTTTCTTCAAACACCCTAGAGAATAAAATGGCGATTGTTTCAATACTTTTTGTCACACGGTATTTGCGCAGCGGTCTTTCAAGCGGGATTTTTTTGGAACAATTTTACTTTTTTGAGTTAAAAAATAAAACAACAGTAAAGTTAGCCCAATTTTTTTGTATATTGTGAAAGAGGATGTTACGCCGAGTAAATAGATACCATGCATGACACGGTTGAAAATCGCGCGCACTCGCGGAATGGCGACAAAGTCCTGTATTTAAAAAGTTCCATAGGCGACGCTTTAAAATTTTTTATCGGTTACCAGGTTAGAGGTGCAGAGGAGGTCTTTTGCTAGAATTATTGCGCACACTCTGGCGATCGCGGCGACACCTCACATGTGTGGTTTGAACACCGTTTTCATATGCGGGCGCGACTTATGTATGCGTTTTCTTTGCTGCGCGAGCTCGCGTGGACGGTGGCGATTTAAATCTTTTTTTTTAATTTTATTTATTTATTTATTTTTAGCACTGTTCCTTTAAAAAAAAAAATCTGATCACTTTTATTGCTATCACAAGGAATGTAAACATCCCTTGTGATAGTAATATATGGTGACAGGTACTCTTTTTGGAGGGCCGGGGGACCCCCCATCCCTCCTTTGCACTTCACAGTATTCAGAACGCCAAAAACGGCGCTTCTGAACACTGTCACTTTTTTAAAATTGGTGCCGTTAGCCGCCAAGTAAACCGGAAGTGACGTCGCTTCCGGAATTTGCCGAAGGAGACCGGATCGGAGCCGATTACAGCTTCTGTCAGATCTCCTTCCAGCCGGATCGTCGCTCCGGTCTCCCGGTGGGACGGGAGGCCGGAGAAGAGCGGCGGGAGGGGGGGGGCTGTCCCCTCCCACCCCCTGGGGTAACGACCGAGCGGCTCCCGAGCCGGATCGGTCGTTACCCCTGGATAGCTGACCGCCAGCTCTAAAAAATGACACCGGGACATAGCAGGTGCAGGCTATGTCCCGGGAGAGCCGCTCAACCCCGACCGCCGCCTATTTACGGCGCTGGTCGGGAAGTGGTTGTGAACCGGCCCTAATCCCCGGCGTATAAGACGACCCCTTACTTTTGAGAAGAGTTTCATGGGTTAAAAAGTCGTCTTATACGTCGGCAAATACGGTAATTCTTTCTTCAGGGAAAGATACCACCATCTGTGGAGTAAAAGAATAAGCGTACTAAAATCTTGTATGAAACTTCATTACATAAACATTCCTGTGTGAATTCACATTCCTTACAAGACAGCACAATGTATTGACCTCTGTATAATTCGGATAATCTCTTGTGCCCCCCCAAAATCTCTCTGCTCGTTGTGCCCCCCCAAATCTCTCTGCTCGTTGTGCCCCCCCCAAATCTCTCTGCTCGTTGTGCACTCCCCAAAGCGTCGGACTGGTAGGACAGAACAGTCATCCAACGACCAATGCAAAGCCCATCGTGTAAAATAGAAGGGTTCTACAAAATATCTACATAGAGGGAAATTTTTTTTTTTGTTTACAAACAATTTTATTGGAAGGTAGCAAAGTACAAAAAGTACAAAATGCAATGAGCATGTAACACAACAACTATTACATGGGTACATGTTAAAAAATAGTATAGAATTATATAAGAAATCAGTATTGCACAGATTATTCTGCATGTTTATCTAATACAGATAGGCTTGATCCCATTGTTCCCATTTCTTATTAAAGATATGTATAGAATCTTTCAGGGTGTGATATATATTTTCTGATAATTTAATAGTGGACATTCTTTGTAGAATTTGTTGCCAAAGGAGTGTGGAAGATTTCCAATTAAATGCGATCATCCAGTGAGTGGCACAACACAACGTGTGCGCTAGGTTCTTCTGAGATCTATTAACCACTTAAGGACCGGAAGGATTTCCAGCTTTAGGACCGGAGCACTTTTTGCGATTCGGCGCTGCGTCGCTTTAACTGACAATTGCGCGGTCGTGCAGTCGTTGCACCCAAACGAAATTTGCGTCCTTTTTTTCCCACAAATAGAGCTTTCTTTTGGTGGTATTTGATCCCCTCTGCGTCATTTCTGATCGCCGCTATAAACAAAAGAAGAGCGACAATTTTGCAAAAAAACCCAAATTTCTTACTTTTTGCTAAAATACAAATCCAAAAAAAAAAAAATATAAAAAAAACATTTTTTTCACCGTTTTTGGCCGATTTATATTCTTCCTCATATTTGCAATAAAAAAAAAAACGCAATCGGCGTTTATTGATTGGTTTGCGCAAAAGTGGTCGCGTTTACGGATGATGAGAATTCATTTTTGGGGTTTTTATTTTTTTTTTATTTTTTACTAGTAATATCGGCGATCTGCGATTTTTAGCGGTACTGCGATATTGCGGCGGACACGTCGGACCATTTTGACACTTTTTTGGGACCATTGGCATTTATACAGCGATCAGTGCTATAAAAATGCACTGATTACTGTGTAAATGCCATTGGCAGTGAAGGGGTTAACCTGCAGGGGGCGCTCTAAGGGTTAACTGTGTTCCCTGGGCGTTCTAACTGTGGGGGGGCTGCCCTAACAGGGAAAGGGAAGCGATCACAGCCCTTCCCCCTTCACAGAGCGGAGGTCCGTGTTTACTAACACGGACCTCCGCTCCTTCGCTCCGGGGGGGGGCCATCGCGGGTAGCCGGCGGCAATCGAAGCCGCCGCACCCGCTCCCCGGCCCTCCCCGGACACAGTGAGCGCGCGGGAGCGCCTCTGGCGGCGCGCGCGCGCTCACTAGGCGCGATCACGTGGCCGCCGTCAGATGACGGCGATCCGCGTTACAGAGCCACTTTGCCGCCGTCAATTGCCGATTGACGGTCGGCAAGTGGTTAAGGAAAGGGAATTTACTAAATAGAAGGCAACACTGTGGAGTCAAGGTGATCTGTTTATCAGCTAGATTATCTATGACACGATTGACTGATTCCCATATTGGTTTTAGTAGTTTACATTCCCAGAAAATATGTAACAACGTGCCATGGTCTGCACAACCTCTAAAGCAACTAGGAGAAATGCTTGGGTAGTAGGAGTGAATTTTACAAGGAGTTGAATACCATCTGGTAAATACTTTCAAAGGTGTTTCTTTAGGCCTCATACACACGGGCGTTTTTTGACGCCGGCGTCTACTGACGGTTTTTTTCTGCTCCCCATGTTAGTCAATGGCCACATAAAAAACGTCGGCGTTTTTGAGCTGTCGATGGCGTCGGCGTATCAGAGAACCCACGACCAGCGCGTTCCTTGGCTGCATCGACGTCAAAAAGCGCCGCAAAGCGCCACGAGACGCCATGAGACGCCAACAGACGTCAACAAACGCCACCTAATATTGTACCAGCGTTGTCCGGCGTTTTTTGACGCCGACGTTTTTAGGTTGAAAAATAGCAGATGAATGATTTTTTTTTTAAAAAACGTCTATTGACGCCGACGCTCACTAGCGCTCAAAAACGCCAATGCATAACGCCGAAAAACGTTGACTTTTTTTCCTTGGCGTCGGACCCGACGTTTTGTTTATTTTTTTAGATACGCCCGTGTGTATGAGGCCTTAAAGGCAGATGAGCAGGTGCATTTATTCAGATTAAGGCCTCATACACACGGGCGTATCTAAAAAAATAAACAAAACGTCGGGTCCGACGTCATGGAAAAAAAGGTTGACGTTTTTCGGCGTTATGCATTGGCGTTTTTGAGCGTTAGTGAGCGTCGGCGTCAATAGGCGTTTTTTAAAAAAAATCATCCCTCTGCTATTTTTCAACCTAAAAACGTCGGCGTCAAAAAACGCCGGAAAACGCCGGTACAATATTAGGTGGCGTTTGGTGGCGTTAGTTGGCGTTTGTTGGCATATTGTGGCGTCGGCGTCAAAAAACGCCAAAACGTTACAGCCTCAGAACGCGATGGCCATGTGTTCTACTTTCTGCTCACTAACGCCGACGCCACCTACAGCCCAAAAACGCAGACGTTTTTATGGGGCCATTGACTAACATGGAGAGCTGCAAAAAACGCCAGAAAACGCCGGCGTCAAAAAAAGTCCGTGTGTATGAGGCCTTAGGCCTCATACACACGGGCGTATCTAAGAAAAATAAAGAAAACGTCGTGTCCGACGTCAAGGAAAAAAAGTCAACGTTTTTCGGCGTTATGCATCGGCGTTTTTGAGTGTTAGTGAGCGTCGGCGTCAATAGGCGTTTTTTAAAAAAAATCATCCCTCTGCTATTTTTCAACCTAAAAACGTCGGCGTCAAAAAAACGCCGGAAAACGCCGGTATAATATTAGGTGGCGTTTGTTAGCGTTTGTTGGCATATTGTGGCGTCGGCGTCAAAAAATGCCAAAACGTTACAGCCTCAGAACGCGATGGCCATGGGTTCTACTTTCTGCTCACTAACGCCGACGCCACCTACAGCTCAAAAACGCAGACGTTTTTATGGGGCCATTGACTAACATGGAGAGCTGCAAAAAAACGCCAGAAAACGTCGGCGTCAAAAAAACGTCCGTGTGTATGAGGCCTTAAAATCATGATAGACCATTCTTTAAGTGAGAATGAGCAATCTAGATCTGTCTCCCATTGGGTCATGTATTTAGCTTAAGGCCTCCTACACACGGGCGTATCTAAAAAAATAAACAAAACGTCGGGTCCGACGTCAAGGAAAGAAAAGTCAACGTTTTTCGGCGTTATGCATTGGCGTTTTTGAGCGTTAGTGAGCGTCGGCGTCAATAGGCGTTTTTTAAAAAAAATCATCCCTCTGCTATTTTTCAACCTAAAAACGTCGGCGTCAAAAAAACGCCGGAAAACGCCGGTATAATATTAGGTGGCGTTTGTTGGCATATTGTGGCGTCGGCGTCAAAAAACGTCAAAACGTTACAGCCTCAGAACGCGATGGCCATGGGTTCTACTTTCTGCTCACTAACGCCGACGCCATCTACAGCTCAGAAACGCCGACGTTTTTATGGGGCCATTGACTAACATGGAGAGCTGCAAAAAAACGCCAGAAAACGTCGGCGTCAAAAAAACGTCCGTGTGTACGAGGCCTTAAAATCATGATAGACCATTCTTTAAGTGAGAATGAGCAATCTAGATCTGTCTCCCATTGGGTCATGTATTTAGCTTTAGAGGATAGGATCTGTTCCATGAAGTGATTTATATGGGATTGAAATTTGGCCTTTTTGTCTCGGGGTTGATGTGCACAGTTTCTCCAATGGGGGGGAGATGTAAGAGCAGAATATTTGGAGTAGAAATTTTTAATGGTGGAATAGTTATGGAGTCCTGATGTAGGGATTTTACATTTATTTTGTAGAGAGTCGAATGTGCTAAAGATGGATTGTGTAGAAAGCGCTTGTAAGTTGGTGAGTCTCAGTTCTATCCAATTGATAAAAGGCCATGGGGTTCTCAAATGCTTGTGGTAGGCGAGGATCACCTAAAAAATGAGGCCAGTAGATGGGGAGTAGAAGGAGGACAAAGGATATGACCGTATTTTACCCATAATTGTAATGAATGAGTGACTATTTTGTTATATTTTAAGGCCTCGTACACACGGACGTTTTTTGACGCCGGCGTTTTCTGGCGTTTTTTGCAGCTCTCCATGTTAGTCAATGGCCCCATAAAAACGTCGGTGTTTTTGAGCTGTAGATGACGGCGGCGTTAGTGAGCAGAAAGTAGAACCCACGGCCATCGCGTTCTGAGGCTGTAACGTTTTGGCATTTTTTGACGCCGACGCCACAATATGCCAACATATGCCACCATATGCCACCTATTATTATACCGGCGTTTTCCGGCGTTTTTTGACGCCGACGTTTTTAGGTTGAAAAATAGCAAAGGGATAGCAAACGCCTATTGACGCCGACGCTCACTAATGCTCAAAAACGCCAATGCATAACGCCGAAAGACGCCGACTTTTTTTCCTTGACGTCGGGCCCGACGTTTTGTTTATTTTTTTAGAAACGTCCGTGTGTAGGAGGCCTAAAAGTGTTTAATGTCGCACTGAATTGGACCACATCAGTCCCTCTAAAAAATAAGGGTGAGCTGTCAATTGCTCGAATTTTAACCAGGGAATCAGTTTAGCATCAGCGTACCATTGAATCATGAAAATCTGTCTGACAAATAATATTGCCATAAATTAGGGAGACCACATCCACCATATAAAACCTCATTGCTGCATCTTGGTTTTTTATTAAGCCAAATGAAATTGTTTATAAGGCGTTGGATGCATTCTATTTTGCCTTTGGGTATTAAAGCTGGGAGGGCGCGAAAGATGAATAACAATTTGGGAAGGATTATCATCTTTATAGCGCACAACCTTCCCAAAAAGGAGATATGGAATGATGTCCATGATTTCATCATGTTCGTTATTTTATTAACCACTCCAGGTCCGCGCTATTGCCGAAATACGGACCTGAAATGCCGGGAAGACGTCCATGGACGTCCTCCACTGCGCATGCTCCCGCGCGCCCCCTGTCATTGGTCCCAAAAAAGTGTCAAAAATGTCCGACATGTCCGCCCCAATATCGCAGTCCCGATAAAAATCGCAGATCGCCGCCATTACTAGTAAAAAAAAAAAAAATAATAAAAACGCCATAAATCAATTCCCAGTTTGTAGACGCGATAACTTTTGCGCAAACCAATCAATATACGCCGATTGCGATTTTTTTTTTTTTACCAAAAATATGTAGAATAATAAATATCGGGCAAAACCGATGAATAATTTTTTTAATGGATTTGCACTTTAGCAAAAAGTAAAAAATATTGTTCTTTTTTGCAAAATTGTCGCACATTTTTTGTTTATAGCGGCGATCAGAAATGACGCAGAGGGGATCAAATACCACCAAAAGAAAGCTCTATTTGTGGGAAAAAAAGGACGCAAATTTTATTTGGGTACAACGTCGCACGACCGCGCAATTGTCATTCAAAATGCGACAGCGCTGAAAGCCAAAAATTGGTCTGGGCAGGAGGGGGGTTTAAGTGCCCAGTAAGGAAGGGGTTAAAAAGTGGGTTGTAATTATTAAAGGCTAGGGTATTGTAAGAGGGAGTTATATTAACCACTTCCTTACTGGGCACTTAAACC
>BLSH010029350.1:6478-16858 GCA_018402905.1 Glandirana rugosa
CCACTGTATGACGGGTTACACCTACCATGAGTCACGGTGGAAGTCTACGGTGGGATCTGGTGGTCACTTACTCGGGTATAGTTACATATACGGGTGGTCACGGGGATAGTCACGGGTGGTCACGGGGGGCTCATTCACTGGTGGTCTAGGGTGGCATCTGAAGGTGGCACTGAGTACCATCCACATTGGGCAGTATGTCACTTACCTGGTGGTCTAGGGGGGTCTCCCTGGTGGTCCAGATCGGCTCCCTGGTGGTCCCTGGTCGGCTCCCTGGTGGTCCTGGGTGGGCACATCCCTGGTGGTCCTTGGGCAGGCTCCCTGGTGGTCTAGGGTGGCGATCCGAGGGAGGGCTGTGCTGATAAATCATCAGCACAAACCCTCCCTGTCAGGGAGGCAGCCGATCGGCTCTCCCCTCATCAGGTCTGCAGACCTGAGTACAGGAAAGCCGATAAACGGCTTTCCTGTATTACACTGTGACCAGCCGTGATTGGTCACGGCTGGTCACATGGTAAAGTGCTTCGGATCGAAGCGCTTTACCGAGATCGGTATTGCGGGGGGTCAGACTGACCCCCCACACCACCGATCGCCGCGATGCGCACCCTCCCCGGGCGCGTGGCGGCTTGTTATCCTGAGGACGTCATATGACGTCCAGTCAGGATAACTGAGCCACTTCCCGGCCGTCATTTTGCATACGGCGGTCGGGAAGTGGTTAAAAACCTTCTATAGAAGTTTGCAAACCCCACAAATCTCTGTATTCCTTTTTATCTATAGGGGCCGGCCAGTCAAGAATGGCTTTGACCTTTTGCGGATCCATGGAGATTCCTTCTGTGGAGATGATGAGGCCTACAATTGGAATTGATACTTTCTCAAACTCACATTTCTCGGCCTTCACATAGAAGCCATGCTTCCTCAAGGTTGACAACACTTTCTTGACTTGTAACCTGTGGAGTTCAAGGGTGGCTGAGAAAATTAGGATGTCATCCAAGCATACAATGACAAAGTGGTCCAAGAATTCTAAAAAATGTCATTGACCAGATGCTGGAAGGTGGCCAGAGCATTACAGTAAGTAAGTATACTTACCAAGTATTCAAAGTCCCCGAAGCGTGTCCTGAACGCTGTCTTCCATTCGTCACCCTCCCTAATGCAGACTAGGTTGTAGGCCCCTCGTAAGTCTAGCTTTGTGAAGACCAGTGCATTGCAGAATCTCTGGAAGAGTTCTGGAATGAGGGGGAGAGGGTAACGATTCTTTATTGTGATTTTATTGAGTTCACTGTAATCTACGCAGGGTCTGAGAGTCTTGTCTTTCTTCTCCACGAAGAAGATGCCAACCCCAGCGGGGGAAGATGAAGGGTGAATGAACCCTTTTTCCAGATTTTTGTCTAGGTATAACTGGAGCGTCTCAAGCTCCTTCTCGGGGGGAGGAAAGATGCAGCCAAAGGGAATTTCTGAGCCGGGCAGTAGCTGGATAGGGCAATCATATGGCCGATGAGGTGGCAAGGCATCCACCTTCTTTTTGTCAAAGACAACCATGTAGTCACTATAACTTGCTGGCAGATCGGGAAAAAACTCCTGACATAGGCTGTACCATCATACAATTAGCATTTTTCTCCAGCTGGGGAGCCAAACATTGTTGTTGGCAACATGACATAGGCTGTACCATCATACAATTAGCATTTTTCTCCAGCTGGGGAGCCAAACATTGTTGTTGGCAATATGATGAGGGTAACAGGACCTCTACAAAGGCCCAGTAAATCCATGGGTTGTGTGCCCGAAGCCATGGAATTCCCAGGATGACAGGAAACAAGGGAGAGTCCAGGACGTCAAAACGGAGATATTCCTGGTGGACAGTCTTGGTCGTGGTAAGGAGGGGTGCAGTCTGCAGATAAATAGGCCCTGAGCTAGGTAGGGAGCCATCAGCCAGATGGACAGTTAACTGTTGCTTCCTCGGGAGAAGGAGGATGCCAAGACTCTTGGTTAATTTCAAGTCTATGAAGTAGCTTCAGGCGCCCAAGTCAATGATCCCTAGCAGCTGGACCTCCTTTTCCGCAACCTGCAGAGAGATTGGAAGGACAAGGTATGTAGGAAAAAAACCTGCGAGGGGTAAACAGGACAATGTGGAGGAGACTTACTGGATCTTATAGGACAGTTATGGAGGAAATGTCCATCTCCATCGCAGTATAGGCACAGATTTGATTGCCACCAGCGGACCAGACCAATTTGCATAGGCTCAACTTCGGACATGGAGGAAGGTGCAGGAGTAGTTGCTGTGTAAGGAGACACCTTGGGTAGCATTCAGATAGGCTTAGAGGATTGTGACTTCTCAGAGCGCCGCTTGTCTAGTTCAATGGCAAGTTGTATTATGCCCTCCAGGGTAGCTGGGGGTGCAACCTTGGCTAATTCGTCTTTCAGCAATTCCGACAGACCCTGCCGATACTGATATTTTCCACTCAGTATCAGTGGAAAGTTTGCGGAAACCCACAGTGTAGTCCTCTTTCCTTGGTGCAGGGCATGAAGGGTAGCCTCCGCAGATGCAATGCGGAGCAGGTCATCATACAGATGGGCCATGGCGTCAAAAAACAGGTCCATAGAGCTGGCGACTGGGTCCTTTTGCTCAAGCAAGCTGTAAGCCCATGCCTGGGGTTCGTCAGTGAGTAACGAGATAAGGAACCCCACCTTCACTGTTTCCAGTGAGAAAGTTCTGGATTGCAGGGTTAGATAAAGCTGGCATGCATTTATAAAGGATCTGAACTTCTTTTGGTTCCTCGAGAAATGTTGTGGTGTGGGGACCCTTGGTTCGGGTGAAGGGACCACTACTGTGTGTGTGGGAGTGACACGTCTTGGAGACGGACTGGAGCTGGTGGCCCCTATAGGGGTGGCAGGTTGGTCCGCAGGTGCGGATGACACTGCCAGATGCTGCAAATGTCATTCCAGATGAAAATATCCTTCCTTTGCACTGCTTGGGTAAGAGCGGTGACTTGCTGGCACAGAGCCTCCAGCGGGGAAGCACCTCCGTCGGCCTCAGACATCTTGGATGGTTTATACTGTCATGAGTCAGGTGGGAGGCCGAGATGTGGAGGGCTTCCCTTGCTGCTGAGTGCAGTGGCTCCCTGAGGTTGGGAACAGGGAGCACACTGCCCAAAGTAGCACCGGTTGCCAGTTGCTGTGGTGAGATGGCTCAAATCCACTTGAGGTGGAGCAGGAGTGGACTGGGAGTTAGCAGGCATGCTAGCAGTATTATGAGTCCTCACTAGGGGACAGACGGGTGACAAAATCCAAAGCCAAGCCAGGGGTCATACACAGGGAACAGGTCAAGCAGAGAGGTGGGACAAACCGGGTCATACACGGGTAGACAGATCTGTTGCACCATTGATAAGCAAAGACGAGGTCAAACACAGGAGAGCAGGTTCAGGAATCAGAAGCAAGCCAGGTCGTTTAACAAGAAACAACAGGAATGCAGGAACATTAGAAAGGTGGGAGATAATCCAGTGGCAATACCATGTCAGCAGGAAGTTTAAATAGCTCACAGGAAGTCAGGGGGACTTCATATTGCGTGCACGCCTAGCACCGCCATCTTGGAAACTGGCAAGGTTGGAAGTCCTACGGCCATTTCCCTGACAGTGCTCCCCCCAAGGGGCAGCCTCCTGATGCCCATCCGGGCCCACTTCCTCGGCCATCTGGTATGAAATTCTTGTACAAGTCTGGGGGTATGAACATTGCTTGCTGGTTCCCAGGAATTGTCCTCAACCAGGGAACCCTTCCACTTGATGAGGAACTGAGGTGGAGCAGGTGTGGACTGTGAGTTCAGTGGAACTGGCGTGCTAGCAGAATTGTCTCACCAGGGGGCAGACAGGTATGAAATCCAAAGCCAAGCCAGGGGTCATACTACCCAGGAAACAGGTCAAGCAGAGAGATGAGACAAGCCGGGTCATACATGGGAAGACAGATCTGTTGCAACGTTGATAAGCCAAGCCAGGGTCAACACAGTAAAGCAGGTTCAGGAATCAGAAGCAAGCCGGGTAGTTTAACAAGAGACAACAGGAACGCAGGAACACTAGGAAGCTGAGAAATAACCCAGCGACAATACCATGTCAGCAGGAAGTTTAAGTAGCTCACAGGAAGTCAGGGGGCTGTCATGTTGCATGCACGCCTAGCGTGGCCATCTTGGAACCTGGCAGGGTTGGAAGTTCCATGGCCATTTCCCTGACAATCATAATATTTGGTTTCATAATATTCCTAAAGGTCAGTTCATCAGAGTACAGTGGAACTGTTCTAATGAGTCTGACTATCTCCTCCAATCTGGCCAATAGGTTTATAGAAAAGGGGTATGAACCTGTATCTATTCAGAATGATAAACAGGGAGTGCTAGAAATGGATAGACAATTATTGTTGCCAGATGGGAAGCAGCGGGAAAATAATAATTATGAATATAGAATGGTACTGGATTATAATGTGCAGTTCAGGCAGGTAGAAAAGGTCATTAAGCGTTTTTGGAACATTCTGAAGAGGGATAAAATACTAGGGCTAGCGTTACCGGTTAACCCGGGGTTTGTTTACAATAAAGCCCCCACTTTAAATATAAGGTGGCCCCAAGAAAAGCACTTTATTCAGTTTCCTTACAGGGCTTCATGCATGTGGCAGATGCCTGCCATGTCGTCAGGCTAGAAATAATATTAAAAAGAAAATAAAGACTTTGTTTCAAGTAGTACTGGAAGGACGTATCAGATCAGGGATCTGATTACTTGTTCCACTGCTTGGGCCATATATATGCTGGAGTGTAGGTGTGGGCTCCAGTACATTGGGTTCACATCTAGGGCCTTACATGTCTGGGTAAAAGAACATATTAGAAACATTAAAAAAGGGGTGATTATTACCCATAATGTGTCAAAGCATTTTAGATTGGTGCATGATAGGAGTCCCATTTCACTCAAATTTTGGGGGATAGAACTAGTTGAGAGACATGGGTGGAACTATGTAAGGCAATTGAGTAGAAGGGAATCTGCTTGGATATTTGAGGCTAAGGTCCTTTATCCTAGGGGCCTTGGCATAGACTTCGGTCTCAATTGCTTTATAAGTGACAGATGACTTGTTTAAATCTTTCTAGAGTTTGTGAAAAAGGAGGTATAGAAATAATAGGAGCCCGCTATCCTTTGAGATCACTTAGTGTATCCCAGTTTTATCATAATTTTTATTAATATTTAGTTTAATAAAACATTTAGTCCATTTTGTATTATCTTTTATTTATTATTTAAAATGTTTTTTTTTGCACTTTTGTTATTTTTTTAGTTTATTTATAATAAGGTGGATACAGGTGGTCCCCGGGTTACAAAAAAGATAGGGACTGAAGGTTTGTTCTTAAGGTGAATTTGTTTGTAAGTCGGAACAGGTACATTTTTTAAGTGTAGCTTCAGCCAATATAACCATTTTAAGCTTTTTGGATATCATAGGGAAGGGGTCACACCCCTGTAATGTTTGTTTTGCTGTCTATGTTTCTGTTCAGAAGATTTCATCTCACTTCCTGTCCCAATGATAATCGGATTTTGAAAATTTTGGGTTGTTGTGGAAACTAGAATTGGTGATAAAGCATCAGTTGAGACTCTTTTTTCCCATAATAACTCTTACAGGAGTGAATTTCCCTTCCTAGGGGGAGATTTCCTCTCACTTCCTGTTGTCTCCCTCCGTTTGTAAGTAGGAGTCGTTTGTAAGTCAGATGTTTGTAACTAGGGGACCGCCTGTA
This sequence comes from Glandirana rugosa, assembly GCA_018402905.1. Lineage (NCBI taxonomy): Eukaryota > Metazoa > Chordata > Amphibia > Anura > Ranidae > Glandirana > Glandirana rugosa. The sequence continues at coordinate 12,213 of BLSH010029350.1, forward strand.
TATATTATTGTATTCACGTGTTTATTCATTGTAGTGATGTGATTAGTAATAGTAGGTAGGCTCTATATTGTATGGAGAATTTAACTTGTTAAATAGGTGTCTCACGCTGATTTATTTGTAGATCCCTGTAGTGGGGAAGTCTTTGAGCCGCTGTGTGGCAAGAGTAATTGGTAGTATTTAAATAGCGGAGTGATGTTTTTAGCTCCACCCTTACTGAAGAAGTCTATGCTCGGACCATATGCGTATAGGGGCAAAGCCTAGGTGCTGACGTCACACCGCGGCCATCTCGTACCTTTTGATTTTATGCCTGTATAGCTAGCATGGCTTTTAGTGCTACACTTGTGAGTATATTACTAGTTTTTTATGGGAATAAATATCTTTTATATGGAGAGCATTCGATTCTGCCATTCTTTTCCATATGTCTGCTGACCGGTAAACACATCGGGGCTTTCAGAGCCAGACAGAGGAAGTGTAGAAGATAGAGGACTACAAGAGCCAGCATCACGCCAAGTTCTTCTGATATCTGATAGGAGAACTGCTGTTTTTGAAACAGGGGTCAAAATTGTGAGGTGAGCAGCCTAAGACACCGGTGGAGGAGAGCACAAGCACTTTTGGATTTATTTGCACAAGAATGGTGGATCGTTTTACCTAATTTTCACATGTTTACCTGATTTTTGTCACTCATTCATGGACTTTAATTGTTTTTTTTTAGTTCATTAATTTAGTACATGATTTATCTTTGCATGTATTAATATTTAGTAGCACAGCACTGTTTGTTATTGATTTTATTGGTTTGAGTGTAGTGAAAAAACTTTTGAGTGATAGCAGCTACTGTTTTGTATAATTTTTTTGCTTCACACTGAATATTTTGAAAACATTCGGTTTTTTAGGAAGTTTATTTGATATACACATGGATTGCGCTGATTGATTTTTTTACTTGAAACTTTTGATTTGTGACATGCCCACCAGGTGGAACTCAACTTTGGCAATGCTGCAGCGGCTGCACATGCAACAGAGGACCATCAAAGAGTACCTGTGTGAGTATGGCGCAACAGGCCAGCTTGGCTTTTTTGCCCACGCCAATGGCTGCTGCTAAAGAACTGTACTTTCACCATTTGAGGAGGCCACAAGGCTGGTGAGCCGTGACAATGCATGCATCGGTGACACAATCCCTGTTGCGTTCCTGCTGGAGCAGACTCTGCGTGGCATTATGGACAGGGCATTCGAGACAGGGCAGTGGGAGGAAGAGGAGGACTTAATTTCTTCTCAAGGCTCACTTTTTGCAGACACCATTCTTCCTACGCCACAGAACACACCAGAGGAGAGGGAGGAGGAGGAGGCTTCTGGCAGCTTTGGAGTCACTGAAGCAGAGCAAGACATACATCAACCCACAGATGGTTTTCCATCCCCAAAACCCTTGGGAGTAGTACGTGGCTGGGAGGAGGCACCACCGACACTCAAAGCCCAATTTTTCTGCACCTCCTTATCCAAAGTCTATGGAAGAGACACCAGAATTTATCCAAAAAATCTCTAATCTTGTTCAGAGTGCACTAAATTGTGGCCTCATCATACCGACTGGCTCCCCAAGCTGGTTATAAAAATAAAGAAAGCTTGAATGGAAAATGTCATTTTTTTTGCTTTATAAATTTTATTATTGCTGCAGCAGGCTCTATACACAGTTTAGATGTGCCACATTTAAGGCAGACTAAGGGGACCCCTCAGGCACTATATTTAAAGGCATTTTTCATTTGTATTGTTATTTCTCATTTTGATGGTTTCACTTTAAGTATCAGTAAATCACTGCTCATTTAAAAATGTTTTTTACAAACTTTTTTTTCATTGATACATGTCCCCCAGGACAGGATCCCATAACCATTGTATGCCCAATTCCTTGCATATAAGCCTTCAAAATGGTCATTTTTGATTTTTCCAGTTCAGTCTCATAGATTTCGATGTTTAAAAGTTCTGCCATGCACTGAACAGGAGTTGTTCGGCCCATCTCTAGTGGCAAAGTTGTTTTTGTTTAAAGTTTGTGTTTCAAGGGTTAAATAAAACTAGTTGTTGCAACAGGGAGGTATGCGTGTTCCCTGTCAGCTCTCTGATCAGTTAGTTACTTTTTTACTGTCATTGTGATAATGAGCTATCACACGCCTTTGTAAACGTTTAGTTGCTATTAAACTGCACATGGCATGACAAGAAGTAGATTGAATGGCAGGTGTGACATACATCTGAATATAATTAAATGCGTTTTTCTTACATTCCTAATTATAATAGTGCGGTAATGTTTTGTATTGTTACATAAACAACAACATAGCTGAATAGAAAACATTTAATTATTTTTAAACATCTGCGGGATATAGTATACTGTAAGCTGCTACACTGTATAGAGATGGTCCTGCAGGCACAATCTAACGGGAGGTCTAATTTCTCCTTGAATTCCATCCTCAAGCTCAATAACCTTTCTTAAAAACCTTACTCCAGCCCATTGTTGGGAGTTAAAATTGTGCTTAGTATTTTTCTGTCTATGACCCCATTAAGAGATATTTTTCCTAATTTCTTGTACCTATGACACCAAAGCAAAAAATTAGGGGAACAATTGTCACTGGTGCAGGAAGCACAACCTGCAATAAATAAAGTGGCAGAAGTTACAATTCTTCAGTGCCAGAAATGTGTTTGGGCCCTGTCACACTACTGATTAGTCAAGTATACTCAGGTTCGATTCTGTAAGGCTAGGTTTACACAGTGCAAATTTCCCCTGCATTTTCACAGCGAATTTCCAAAGCAGCTGTTCAGCGGTTCAGCTTTGATTTGGATATGATTCAGATGTGAATTTTTGGTGCCGGCGGCCACCAGCATCTGTAACAAAAGCTGGTTGTTAAGGAGGGGGCCGTGAAGCCAGCCGCCTCGTCCTTAACAGCGGATGACTCATCAGCTGTCAGAGGGGCTCCCCACTGACAGAAGAATGTAAAAAAACATTGCCGGCAATTAAAAATTGAGAAAAAAAGTTGTGGTGCCAAAAAAAAACAAAAAACGGTGTGCTCCCCCCCCCTCCTAATCCATACTATACCCTTAGGTCTGGTATGGATTTCGAGGGGAACCCCCATTCCAAAATTAACAAAAAAAGGCATGGGGCCCACAAAATCCATATAAGACCCTTATCTGAGCATTTAGCCTAGCAGTCCAGGAAAGGGAGGATGAGCAAGAGCCCCCCCGAATCATACCAAGCCACATGCCCCCACCCCAAAGCACCTTGTCCCCATGTTGATATGACTAAGCGTCCCCCTTGAGACGTGAAATGCGTTAGCTGTCATGCCCCACCAGGGGTCCTGTTCGCGTCTTCATGTGATGTATTGATCTGCTTTTAAAACTTTTCAATAAAGCGGTGTGTTTTTGGAAGTGCGGCTGTCCAGGAATTTCTTCATCCTACATTGCAAGCACAGCTAAGCCAGCACCCAACCTGAGTAGCAGCTGGTGATTACTGGTGATTAAAAGGCAAGGCTTGGAGCAGTTTCCTTTTCTTTCTGGCCAGTGGTTGTGGGGGTCTCTGGGCAGGGGGGCTTACCAAAATCTTGTAGCCCCCCCATTTGAATGAGTATGAGGTATATTAAATCCCTACTCATTCACCAAAAATGTGTAAAAAAGAAATAAAAACACAGGGACAGTTTTTGACAACTCCTTTATTTAAAAAAAACACCACCAATGTAGATCCAGCACCAATCACAATGAACGCAGTCACTGCTGACCTGAAACAAAAAAAAGCTTGCTGGCTCCTGCCGTCTGACAGTTCTTCAATGACTAATGGGCGGGGCCACCCAATGATGTCACTCAGTGACCCCGTCCCCTGTGATGCCATTGAACCAGCATGCACCAGTTGAAGATGTCACAAGGGGCAAAGGCCACCCAGTGATGTCTCCTGGTGGGCCCGACCATTAGCTATTTAAGACCTGTCAGATGGTGTAGCGCGCAAACAGAGGTAGCCAGCGAGGGGTGCTGAGCGTTTTTTCTTTTTTCGGGGCAGCAGCATTCATCATGATTGACACTGGATCTACACCAGGGGACATTGTTTTTTTTTTAATAAAGGAATTGTCAAAAACTGTCTCTGTGTTTTAATTACTTTTTGACACTTTTTTTGGTGAATGAGTAGGGGTACAATGTATCCCTTCTCATTCACATAGAAAGGGGGCCGGGATCTGAGGACCCCTTGTTAAAGGGGGCATCCAGATTCTGATAAGCCCCCTGCCCGCAGACCCACACAAACACCATACAGGGTTGTGAGCAAGAGCCCCCTGCCCCAAAGCACCCCCCATGTTGAGGGCATGTGGCCTGGTAGGGCTCAGGGGGGTGGGGTGCTCACTTGTCCCCACCCCTTTTCTGGCCTGCCAGACTGCATGCTCAGATAAGGGAGGACCAAGCGGTATTTTAGGGAGGAAAGGACCGTGTAGCAATGCTCATGAAAAAAGTGTGTTTATTGGACTCTAGGGTAAAGGGTGAATACAGTGCAACAGTACCAATGCATGAATATAACCTACAGTAAAAAGGCTGCCGTGGGACAATATATGTCCTCCAGATAGCTCAGGCCTGGGACACCAAGACACTCCGGTGTACGGGAGTTGTACCCCCCACGAAACCCCGTCCCCCGAGAACGA
>BLSH010029350.1:58185-71538 GCA_018402905.1 Glandirana rugosa
ACCGGCGCCACCTGTAGGTGGGCGGGGTTGACTTTTTTTTTTTTTTTTCTCGTCTTTTGCCGGCGGGGAGGCGGCGCCCCAGCGCCCCTCCCACACCAGCCGCCGCTGCCTGTCAGTCTGTTAAACTTGCCATTTAAAGTGTTACGGTATCTCACAAAAGTGAGTACATCCCTCACATTTTTGTAAATATTTTACTATATCTTTTCATGTGACAACACTGAACAAATGTCACTTTGCTATAATGTAAAGTAGTGAGTGTACAACTTGTATAACAGAGTAAATGTGTTGTTCCCTCACAATAACTCAACACACAGCCATTAATGTCTAAACCACTAGCAACAAAAGTGAGTACACCCCTACGTGACTATGTCTAAATTGGGCCCAATTAGCCATTTTCCCTCCCCGGTGTCATGTGATTCGTTAGTGTTACAAGGTCTCTGGAGTGAATGGGGAGCAGGTGTGTTAAATTTGGTGTTATTGCTCTCACTCTCTCATACTGGCCACTGGAAGTTCAACATACTGTATATCTATTTGATAAGGGCAAAAAACAACCTGTTGATGTTGTTAGAAATGTACAGCTGACCTGTGTCCTGTGCACATTTTCTGTGTTATCTTAAGTAGTGTAGACAGTTCCTAGTACTTATCTTATGAGGCCCTTGTCCTCGTCAACATGGGATTTTGGGGGGACCCCATGGCAATTTCTGTAAAAATTTGGTGTAAGGTTCCCCTTAAAATCCACACCAGACCTAAGTGTCTCGCATGGATTTTTGGGGGGGAACCCCATGCCATTATTTTTTTTTTCATTTTGGCATGGGGTTCCACTAAAAATCCATACCAGACTCAAAGGGCCTAGTATGGATTGGGGGGACCCCAATGCTTTTACTTTTTCTTTTTTTTTTTAACTGACACTTGTTTTGTTTACACTCTACTGTCAGCGGGGAATCCCACTGACAGCAGATGAGTCATGGTTGTTAAGGATGCGGCGGTCGCCTGCTCATAAACAACCACAGCTATTCCCAATGAATTTAGAAGTTATTGAATGAATGAAATTGTGATGTAATCCAAATGTTTTTTTTTTTCATTATAACTTTATTTCAATGTTGTTGCTATTCATTTCTATGTCCATTCGAAAATGTACATACATCCGAATCTGCGAAAAAAAAAATTTCCCCCAAAAAAGAATCAAAACGAAACAAATCACACATGTCTAAAACTAGTTTATTTGCCTTTAGTAAATGAACCCCTATATGTTGCAGAGAATAGAGTAGAGGATGGGTTTGAGTAGGATAGCAAAAGACAAATGAGTAAAGGTGACACCACTGATGCTTTGTGTTGTCAGCCCACAACAGGACTTTATGATGAGTACATTTCTTACAGAATTGGTATTTTCTTTGCAGGGTTTTTAAGGGGTAACAAGTGGGGAAATTTGTATATGCTGCAATGATATACAGCATATTTTTTTTTATTTTGCCCTGACAAACACAAAATTAAAACATACAGCAGCTATCTGCCTGTAGAATCTTTACTGCTCAAAGCTCTGACCTGTTTAGCTGTTCAGCTTGACTTAATCGTATTAAATACCCCAGGAGCATTTTAGCAAAAATAAATGTCCAGCTTTTTATGTTTGAAGCTGTCAACTAACAATCTTGGGGCACAGAGCAATAGAATAGAATAGTAGCCCCCGAGCAGTAAACAAATAGCAAAAGTTTAATTATGGCCTAGTGCTGCTAAGAAATAATACTTTTTTTCCACTTTTAACATATCCCCTGTTTGGTTGTGTGAGCTTCTTTTGATTAAACAAAATGTTTACTGTACATTTGTATTTAATGCGATGTAAAATAATTAAAAAGATTATTAATGATAAACCAATCTGAAAACTACTCATGCACACATCAACTTGTGGCAGTGATATCATTTTTTCTGCGACCCCAATCATCAATTTAGAATTTTAAAACATCTGGTTCCCAATAGAGTCTTGTGGAATTAATGTGATATCTATGAATCTAGGGACCCGAAAAGCTTATTGTCTGATGTTGTGTGTGAAGGAAGTGTGAAATATATTGTTCATTTATGCATAAGACACACACACACACACACACACACACACACACACACACACACACACACAGTTATTTACATACATCCATGCATACAGACATGTGTATACATTTATATTTGAATTCATAGCCATGTTATGTACATACATGTATTCCTACACTTGTATGTAAATGCAGTACATTCATACGTGAATTCCTAAATCTCACATATTAAATGTCCATAGACTACTTTATGTTATGTACATACATGTGTTCCTATACATGTATGTAATTACAGTACTTTCGTACACAAATTCATAAATCTCACACATTAACCTCTTGCTGACCAGCCGCCGTCCTTATACAGCGGCAGGTCGGCTCTCTTGCACAAATCGCCATAGCTGTATGGCAGTTTGCGTGGGTCGGGCGGGCTTGATGTCCGCTGGTGACCCGCAATCACCTTCTACAGAGGCAGAACGGGGATCTGCCAATGTAAACAAGGCAGATCCTCATTCTGACAGGGGACATGACAGAGATCTACTGTTCCCAGTGATCAGGAACAGTGAGATCTGTCATGTCCCTGCCAGCCCATTCACCTACACTTAGAACACACCTAGAGAACACAGTTAACCCCTTGATCACCACCTAGAGTTTAACCCCTTCCCTACCACTGTCATTTTTGCATTTATCACTGCATTTTTATAGCACTGATCAATGTCATAATGTCATTGGTCCCAAAAAAAGTGTCAAAAGTGTCCGACCTGTCCGCCACAATGTCGCAGTCCCGATACAAATCGCAGATCGCCGCCATTAACAGTAAAAAAAAAAAAGCCATAAATATATCCCCAATTTTGTATACGCAATAACTTTTGCACAACCCAATCAATATACACCTATTGCAATTTTTTTTTTTTACCAAAAATATGTGGAAGAATATATAAAGGCCTAAACTGTTGAATACATTTGTTTTTTTAATATTTTTTTGGATATGTATTATAGCAACAAATAAAAAAAAATGGTTTTTTTCAAAATTGTCGCTCTTTGTTTATAGCACAAAAAATAAAAACTGCAGAGGTGATCAAATACCACCAAAAGAAAGCTCTATTTGTAGGGAAAATAGAACATCAATCGCACATCTGCGCAGTTGTCAGTCAAAATGATGCAGTGCTGTATCGCAAAAAATGGCCTGGTCATTAACCACTTGCCGACCGTGTAATGTAATCACACGGCCGCAAGGTGGATCCATTATTCTGGGAGGGCGTACTATAACGTCCTCCCAGAATCGCGCTCCCGCACGCCCCTGGGAGCATCCGTGACCGCCGGGTCCGTGAGACCTGGCGCTTCAGGGGTCACGGTAAATGGCCACTCGCAGCGGCCGTTTACTACATGATCGCTCCGTCAAATGACTGAGCGATCACATGTAAACAAGCCGGCGGATATCCGGCTTGTCTCTCCCCTGTCCGCACCTATCGGTGCAGTGGGAGAAGAGAGGGGGGAGAGAGGAGATGCAGTGGTGCTGTGGGCAGGGTCTGAAGTGCCCACAGTACCGCTATGTGCCAGGCAGGGCCCCCCCATCCATCCATAATGCTTCACCCATGCAGCTTCATCCATGCAGCCTCATCCATGCAGCCTATCCATGCTCACATATCTGTGCTCACCCATCCGTGCCCACCCATCCGTCAACCATGCATCTGTGCTCACCTATCCGTCACCCATGCTCACCCACCCATGCTCACTCATCTGTCACCCATGCTCACCCATCCGTGCTCACTCATCTGTCACCCATGTCTCCGTGCTCACCCATCCATGCTCACTCATCCGTCACCCATGCATCCGTGCTCACCCTTCCGTGCTCACTCATCTGTCACCCATGCATCCGTGCTCACCCATGCAGCCATGCTCACCCATGCATCCATGCCCACTCATGTATCCGTGCTCACCAATCCAATCGCGCTCCCCCATGCAGTCTCATCTGTGCTCACCCATCCAGCCTCATCCGTGTTCACCCATGCATCCGTGCTCACCCATGCATCCGTGCTCCGCCATCCATCTGTGCTCACCCATACACCCATGCTCACCCATCCATCCATGCTCACCCATGTATTCATGCTCACCCATGCATCAATGCTCAGCAATGCATCCATGCTCTGCCATACATCTGTGCTCACTCATGCATGCATGCTCACCCATGCATCCGTGCTCTGCCATCCATCTGTGCTCACCCATGCATCCGTGTTTACCTGTCCAGCCATGCTCACCCATGCATCCGTGCTCACCAATCCAGTCATGCTCACCCATGCAGCCTAATCCATGCTCACGAATCCAGCCGTGCTCACCCATCCAGCCTCATCCGTGTTCATCCATGCATCCGTGTTTACCCATGAATCTATGCTCCGCCACCCATCCGTGCTCACCCATCCATCCGTGCTGACCTATCTATCCATGCTCACCCATCCATCCGTGCTCAGCTATGCATCCGTGCTCTACCATCCATCTGTACTCACCCATGTATGCGTGCTCACCCATGCATGTATGCTCACCCATGCATGCGGGCTCACCAATGCATCCATGCTCACCCATGCATCAATGCTCAGCCATCCATCCGTGCTCACCCATGCATCCGTGTTTACCTGTCCAGCCATGCTCACCCATGCATCCGTGCTCACCAATCCAGTCATGCTCACCCATGCAGCCTAATCCATGCTCACTAATCCAGCCGTGCTCACCCATCCAGCCTCATCCGTGTTCATCCATGCATCTGTGTTTACCCATGCATCTATGCTCTGCCATCCATCCGTGCGCACCCATCCATCCATGCTCACCTATCCATCCATGCTCACCCATCCATCCGTTCTCAGTTATGCATCCGTGTTCCACCATCCATCTGTACTCACCCATGTATGCGTGCTCACCTATGCATGTATGCTCACCCATGCATGCGCGCTCACCAATGCATTCATGCTCACCCATGCATCAGTGCTCAGCCATCCATCCGTGCTCAGTCATCCCCATCTACGGCTTATCCACCCCGATTCATGCTCATTTATGCCTCATTCATGCTCATCCATACCACATCAGTTCTCATGCATGACACATCCATGCCACTACAGTACCCATCCTTGCCACTACAGCACCCATCAGTGCCACTACAGTGCCCATCAGTGCCACCACAGTGCCTCACAATAATGTAATAGGTAGTCAAATTAGATTTGAAATTTATGCCCCTAGAATGCCTGATGACGCACCCTGCATGTTGGGCCTCTGTATGTGGCCAGGCTATGTAAAAGTGTCACACATGTGGTATTGCCATACTTGGGACGGGTAGCAGAATATATTTTTGGTTGTAATTTTTGCTAGGTACATGCTGTGTGTTAGAAATATTGTATAAATGGACAACCTTGTTTAAAAAAAAATGCGTTTTCATTTTCTTTCCACATTTTCCAAAAACTTGTGGAAAAAATGAACCATTCAAAAGACTCATTATGCCTCCTAGAATATACGTTGGGGTGTTTACTTTCCAAAATGGGGTCATTTTTTTCAGTTTCCATTACTTTAAGGTCATCACAAAGGACAAGGGGGCACTCTTTACGTCTAGAGGAAAAAAGATTTCATCTACCAATACGGAAAGGTTTCTTCACAGTAAGAGCTGTGAAAATGTGGAATAGACTCCCCCCAGAGGTGGTTTTGGCCAGCTCGGTTGATTGCTTTAAAAAAGGCCTGGATTCTTTCCTTAATGTAAATAATATAACTGGGTACTAACATCTTTAGGTAAAGTTGATCCAGGGTGAATCCGATTGCCTCTCGGGAATCAGGAAGGAATTTTTTCCCCCGTTATAGCAAATTGGATCCATGCTTTGCTGGGGTTTTTTGCCTTCCTCTGGATCAACTGTGGGTGAAGGATTGTATATGGGATTATTTGGTTGGTTGTATGTGTGTGTGTGTGTGTGTGTATGTATATGTGTATGTGTATATGTATATATATATGTATATACATTTTTTTTTTTTTTTTTGGTTGAACTGGATGGACTTGTGTCTTTTTTCAACCTTACTAACTATGTAACTATGTAACATTGCCCTGGTGCTCCAGGACCTTCAAAAGTGCAAGAGGTAGTCAGGAAATGATATGTGTAATTTATGTCCTTAGAACGCCTGATGTGACCCTGCATTTTGGGCCTCTGTATGTGACCAGGCTGTGTAAAAGTGTCACACATGTGGTATCGCCACACTCGGGAGTAGCAGAATATATTTTAGGGTGAAATTTTTGCTAGGTACATGCTATGTGTTAGAAATATTGTATAAATGGACAACCTTGTGTAAAAAAGAAATGCTTTTTCATTTTCTTTCCACATTTTCCAAAAACTTGTATGTGTAATTTATGTCCTAAGAACGCCTAATGGTGCTCCCTGCATGTTAGGCCTCTGTATGTGGCCAGGCTGTGTAAAAGTCTCACACATGGGGTATCCCCATACTCAGGAGGAGTAGCAGAATGTGTTTTGGGGTGTAATTTGTGGTATGCATCTGCTGGGTGTGAGAAATAATCTGTTAGTATGACAATTTTGTGAAAAAAAACAGAAAAAAAATCTTCATTTTGAAAAGAATTGTGGGAAAAAATTACAACTTCAAAAAATTCCCCATGCCTCTTACTAAATACGTTGGACTGTCTACTTTCCAAAAAGGGGTCAATTGGGGGGTATTTGTACTTTTCTGTCTTGTTAGGGCCTCAAGAAATTAGATAGGTCGTCAGTACATCAGGTGTGATCAATTTTCAGTGATTGACACCATAGATTGTAGACTCTATAACTTTTACAAAGACCAAATAATATCCACTAATTTGGGTTATTTTTACCAAAGATATATAACAGTATAAATTTTGCCCAAAATTTATGAAGAAAAATTGCTAATTTGCAAAATTTTATAACAGAAACAAAGAAAAATGCATTTTTTTTTTACAAAATTTTCGGTCTTTTTCCATTTATTGCTCACAAAATAAACACCCCAATGGTGATTAAATACCACCAAAAGAAAGCTATTTTTGTGTGAAAAAAAAGGACAAAATTTCACATGGGTACAGTGTAGTATGACTGAGTAAATGTGAGAGCACTGAAAGCTGAAAATTGGTCTGGTTAGGAAGGGGGTTTAAGTGCCCAGTGGTCAAGTGGTTAAAGGGGGCAAATCCTTCCGGGGCTGAAGTGGTTAAATCACTTCACCCATGAATACATATAACTCAAATGCATAAGCTCATATATAAGGTGACTAAATTTTCAAAATGAAATCTGAGGACCACCCGTTGACTAAGCCCACTTAGCTTAACTTAAGCACACCCACAAAATGACATCCCTATTTGTAGCCACACCCACACCCATGCCCCCATTTGTAGCCACACAAAATGAATGTCTGTCTACACTGCAACCATATGCCACAGTCCTTGTACCTACAAACTACTTCTAACAGTAGTGAAAGAAGTGGAATTGCGATTCGAGAGACATGGACTTTATAGGCATGCGTTAAAGGTAAAAGATACTTTATTTGTTAGAACAGGGGGCTCAAAGGCCCATATCAGATAGGACAATTCATAGATTTAAAAAATCTAACCCCATACACGTTTGATACAAATCAAATTAGTGTTCTTCAATTAGGTTTATACTTCTGTCCCACTGTAGCTATGAATAAGTATGAGACTATAAAGGATGCATATCTATTTTCACGGAATCTTACATATAAATATCTCTTTGATCAAGACAGAGTGAGAAACATCCGGAACAGGGAACTGAGCAAACAAAACACTTTTCTATGGCTGAGTGCAGAGCTTTACGAGATTTAATTTTATTATTGGAAGAAAATTCCTCCCAGGTGTCCATTAGTCCCCCATTTGAAATGTCTAGCCTGACGGTCTCTAACATTTACCCGTTTCAATTTAAGAACAAATCAAATAAATTCCCAGACCTCTCCATGAACCCCAGCATAAGAACTTTTCTTATGGCTGTGATTAGTGATATTAAAAGATTAGAACCTGCTCAGATGATACGTAACCTCACTTCTCCCCAAATAGAAGCCTTACAGTCCCTAAAAAAGATGCCAGACATTGTAATAAAGAATTCCGATAAAGGGGGTAATGTAGTCATCATGACTCAGTCGCAATACGAATGGATGTGCATGGATATCCTTAGTAACAAGGAGTGCTATCGTCCACTACCTGTCACCAGGATAGTGGACTTTATCACAGAATACAAAACATTGATAGGCAATGTGCATCAACAAGGTTTTATTGATCAAAATACATATGACTTCCTTAATGTTCAAGACACTAAGGAGGCAACATTTTATGCTCTACCTAAGATCCACAAACAATTGGATAGGCCCCCGGGGCCTATCCAATCGAGTTGGGCATCAGGACTGCCCCAAGTTGGGCATCAGGACTGCCGGACGTTCCTTCATGAAGTGGACCACAATATGTGGAAATATGGCGAATTTGTCATTCAGTTGTTGCAATTTATTCTGACACATAATTGGTTTGTGTTTCACAATACTCACTACCTCCAGATGCAGGGGGTCGCAATGGGGACCCGTTGCGCACCCTCTTATGCGAAATTGTATCTGGGGGGGTGGGAACAGGATGTCTTTTCCAATGAAGAACTGGGCCCCTTTACTGATCTGGCCCTCTGCTGGTTCTGGTTCATAGACAACATATTTGTCGTGTGGACTGGGACTGCAGAGACTTTGGTTCAATTTATCGATCGTTTGAATAGAAATTCCTACAATCTCAAATTGACTCTAAATTTTCATGTACACAATATCACGTTTCTGGATTTCTGGGTTTCTGACCAACAACACTGCTTGGCTACGAGTCTCTACCCCAAGGAGACGGCCTGAAATACAATTTTACATGCCCACAGCGCACACCCTGTGCATCTTAAGCGCAGTATTCCTTATGCTCAATACCTTCGTATACGGCGTAACTGTACTAGATTGGAGGATTTCCTTGTCCAGGCTGCCTCCTTGCGTGAGAGATTCCTAAATCGTGGCTATAGAAAATCATTACTTAAGAGAGCCTTTTATAGGGCATTGTCACAGAATAGACACCAGTTGATTTTTAAAACTACAAAATCCAAAAATCATGAGTCGAGGTCTACGGTGAAGTTTGTCACCAAATTCTCATCCCAACATTTCCAAAGGCGGCAAGTGCTTGGCCGGCACTGGCACCTCCTAGTGGAGGATCCAATTCTGGCTAAATACGTCAAATCGTATCCCGAAATTGTGTTTCGTAGAAACACATCTCTGCAGGATCAACTTACACATAGTCATTATGATCCAACATACACTAACGGGACCCCCACCCAGGGGATTTTCCAACTTGGTACATGCGATATTTGCCCCAGTGTTTTGGGGAGCACAAGATTTATACTTCCCAATGGGGAGACCCTTTGTCCAAAATTTTATGCTAGCTGTGACACAAAAGGCTTAGTTTATCTTATGGTCTGTATATGCGGAGCATTTTACGTTGGCAAAAGCATACGCCAACTACGCCAACGCATTGAGGACAATATTTATTACTCGGGAAATGGTAAGATGATCACACCAGTAAGCCGTCATCTGGACCTCTACCATAGATTCAACACTCAAGTGGTTAAATTTATTGTTCTGGAGACCATGCCTCTAAATCCTAGGGGTGGTCCCTGGGACAAAATTATACTTCAGAAGGAAACATTCTGGATTGAGCGCCTGGAGGCGACCAAAGCCCCAGGCCTCAATGAAGTGTTGACGTATAAATCATTCCTTTAATTCATTAATTTATCTCATACTCCATCAACCCTGTTCTGCCCTCTTATATATATTTACCTCCAGTCTCTGGGGCTGGTCCTTGCACATGCGTTCGTTTGTGACAATCAGGTCTCTTCCTCTCTTCTCCTATCTTCATATGTAGGAGTTGTTAGGTTTTTATATTTAATGTTCCCCTTCTTTCCCCCTTTTGCCTTTTCCTATCCGCTGGAGGATAGGGTGTATGTCATCATATGCTCTCCAGCGTTTCCGTATATGAGGGCATAATGGAAGGAGGATATTTCTGTCTCATGCCCTGTAGTGCCCGTTTCAATTTGCAACATGAATTAGAAATGATATTTAGTTTATTAGGGATATTATTCATATTGTCCCATTCTACCAAAGTTTTTTTCTTCCTTTTTTTCCCTTTTCTTTATGGGTTGCAGCATGCCTCCCCCTTTGGTTGATGGGTGGCCCTATGTGGGGAGCTGGGGGCCAGTGGGGGAATTGGGGGCTTGGCATCCCTGATGCCCTATGCGGGGGTATCAGCGCCTTGGGTAGGCATGCGGCTCCAAGCGCCGTATGTGCGGCCCTTCTTCTCCGCATCATGGTGCGGGGCCGGGTGACGCTGCGGCGCAGAGGTCCCACCAGAAGGCGCTTTCTGGTGGCCTCCTGTGTTCTCAGCGGTATGTGAGTACCCTCCTCCACTTGGTGGTGTGCACTCATGGGTCTGTGCGTTTGCATGAACGTCGTGCTGTCTTGGGCAGGGACCCGGTTAGTGTTGAGCGAACCCGGACTGTAAAGTTCGGGTCCATACCGAACTTTGGGGTGTCCGGGACCCAGACCCGAACACGGACATTTCAAAAAACGTTCGGGTTTGGGTTCTGGGTTTTGGTAGTTGATCACGCATGTTGAATAGCTGCAGGGCAGCCAATCAACAAGCGTTTCACTGGTTTGCCCTTAGAAGCCATCACAGCCATGCCTGCTAAGGGCATGACTGTGATTGGCCAGTGCATCATGTGACCCAGCCTTTATATAAGCTGGAGTCACTTGATACTGCAGTCACATGCTCTCTGAGACTCTGAATAGTATAGGGAGAGGAAGCTGCCAGCGTTTTTGTGAGGGACAGATTGCAGACATTTTAACATCTGATCCTGCATCCTGAGATTACTACTACTGTTGCTCTGAGGGACAGATTGCAGAAGTTTGAGAATCAAGATTTCACATACTGCTGCTTTGAGTGACAGATTGCAGATCAAACCCTGCCTAACACAACGATCGATTCCATCCTATACAACAATCAGATTGTGGGAGTAATTTGAGATTTCACATACTGCTGCTTTGAGTGACAGATTGCAGATCAAACCCTGCCTAACACAACGATCGTTACAATCGTACACAATGATCAGATTGTGGGATCGTACACAACGATCAGATTGTGGAAGTAATTTGAGATTTCACATACTGCTGCTTTGAGTGACAGATTGCAGATCAAACCCTGCATTACACAATGAACTGACTGCACTAGGTAGAGGCTTCTTATTGTTCAAAAATCATTGCCTACTCCTATAGGGCCAGGTTCCAGCTGTTGCTATAAGTGACACATTATTGTTCAAAAATCATCTAGTTCTAAAGGGAGAGCTTCCAGTTGTTGCTTAGAGGGACAGATTATTGTTCAAAAATCATTGCCTACTCCTATAGGGCCTGGTTCCAGCTGTTGCTGTAAGTGACACATTATTTATTGTTCAAAAATCATCTCCTAGTTCTAAAGGGAGAGCTTCCAGCTGTTGCTGTAAGTGACACATTATTGTTCAAAAATCATCTCCTAGTTCTAAAGGGAGAGGTTCTAGCTGTTGCTGTTAGTGACACATTATTGTTCAAAAATCATCTCCTAGTTCTAAAGGGAGAGCTTCCAGCTGTTGGTGTGAGCGGTGCATTTCTTGCACCAAAATAAAAAGTCCGGCTACGTTGGTGTTTTCAAAAAAAAAAAAGGTATTAATTGGTATTAATAAATACTTACATAGGGCTACATAATACATTTGCGGGCACAATGCAGAGAGCAAATAAGGGACGTGGTCATGGTGCTGCTGGTGTTGGTGGTGTTGGTGAACCTCCTGTTGGAAGGAGAGGACATGGTCGAGGTGTGCCAGCTGCACGCACAAGGGAAACACCTTACTCAGGTAGCCAACAGAACCTTCACCGGTATATGGTAGGCCAGAACGCCCCTCAACGATTGGTGAGGCCAGAACAAGTACAGGCGATAGTAGATTGGGTGGCTGACAATGCCTCCAGTTCCTTCACATTGTCTCCCTTCCGGTCCCTTGATGAAAGCAGTTGGCACCTGAACCCCATGGCCATCTGTCTTTCATCTCAGCCCCTTGTAAATTAGCCAAGCAGTCTGAGCCCCAAGTCCTGCAAGAGACTCTTATGCTTTTTGATGACTCTCCTGGTGTGCTTTCCACGGGCCATCCATATAGCGCTGCCCCAGAAGTGGAAGACATTGAGTGCACCGATGCCCAACCACTTCTGTTGCAGGATGAGGACATGGAAACACCAGCGCAGCACATCTCTGATGATGACGAAACATAGGTGCCAACTGCTGCAGCTTGCCTCAGTGTGCAGGCTGACAAGGAGAGCAGTGGTGAAGGGTGGGTGGAAGATGATGTGGAGGATGATGAGGTCTTAGACCCCACATGGAATGAGGGTCATGTGAGTGACGTGTGCAGTTTGGAGGTAGGGGTGGTGGTCACACAGAGGCACCAGCACAGCAAAAGAGGAAGCAGGTTGCAAAAGCGGAGCGAGCGTCCCCTAGACAGTAGGCCTGCTACTACCCACCGCACCCAGGAACCTAGCACACCAGAGGCAGCTCAAAGGCGTTCCCCCATGTGGCAGTTCTTCAGACAATGTGCTGACGACAAGACACGAGTGGTTTGCAAGCTGTGCAATGATAGCCTGAGTCGGGGCATAAATGTTCTCAACCTGAGCATGACCCCCATGACTAAATTCAAGGCACAAGCTGGATTGGAAAAATTACCTCAAAATCCAAGAAAGGTCTCGGCCTTCTCCTGCTTCCTCTTCTACTGCTGCCTCGGCCTCTTCCTCCACCTCTACAGTGACAGTGTCACCTGCCACCCAGCAAACAGACGATATGACAGCAATACCTGTCGACATTCGAAGGTACCCTGGTACACCTTTACGAACCCCTGCCACCGCCTGTACCACCGCAACGACAGTATAGCAGACAAACGACCCACCGTCCACTGTGACAGTGACATCTCCACCTCCTTCTCCGGCTCCGTCGTCATCTTCTCCTTCGTCCTCTTCCGGCTCTGGAAAGAACCTAAAACTCCATTAAAAAGGTTAGGTCGAACACGGAACTTAAATCAGTACCCCCAGTACGAGTCCAACTCTTGTAAATACGGGGCTGAGTCCGATAGTAACGTGTCGAACGTTTGGTGAGCACAGAACAGCAGTCGTGTAACAGACTTCTTGACGGTGTACCCCCTTGCGGAAACTCGACGGAGACCACACGATCCAAGGACCCACGCCACCCATCATCGTC
>BLSH010029350.1:103680-123569 GCA_018402905.1 Glandirana rugosa
ACCGCAGAGGTCGAAAATATATATATATATATATATATATATATATATAGGGGGGGGGGTTCTTATCTTACGTGAGGTCCCCAGAACAATGTTTAAGTGGAAACAAAATATACACGTTATATGTTATGTGAACTCGTTTGCGTATTTGTACTTTATAGGGACTGTTACCCGTAGTTTGCGTATTTGTTCTTTATAAGGACTGTTACCCGTAGTTTACGTTTTGAGACTTTACAAGGACTGTTACCCGTAGTTTTCGTATTTGTACTTTATAAGGACTGTTACCCGTAGTTTGCGTATTTGTACGGGGGGATATATATATATATATATATATATATATATATAAAAGCTGGAGACGCCACTGGGTCCTGGACATACGCAGGGTGATAAGTTCCTCAGCTTCCCCTCCTTCTTACTTGGAGGGACCCCTACCACCCACATTTACCACCAGAGTATTCCAGGTGCAGTAGGGTTTTTACCTGTGCTAACAGAGCTACTCTGGACTTCAAAGTAAGGAACACGGTTCATGAGGATAATTGCAAGTAGCTGTGTTCTGTACTTTTTTTTTTAACTAAAGTAGTGCATGTTCTTTGCCATCAGCAAGCTGTTTACATTATTCTGCAGCGTATGCATGGTTTTGGTATCCTAAATCTGTTTTCTATCATTGTTTAATAAACCGCAAGTCACAGTTACTCTCTGAACAGGTAAGTGGACATCTTCCCAATGTGCAGCCAACCTTATCATTTTATGTCCCAGTGACAATGGGTATCAGGGCGATTGGAGAGAGTGAAAATCCTTACTGAAGATGCAGACAGTAATATAAACCTGCCAGGGGTGCTAACCCCTCACCATGCTATCCAAAACTAAAAAACATTTTGTTAAGGCTGTCTCAACCAAACTTTCTGATAGGCTGTCTCAGATTTATATTATACACCAAGCATATCTTACACCATTGAGAATGGCCAGGTTTCAGAGGGGTTACTCTGCTAATTGCTTAAACACATGCCGCCCCCGACCACCAGCACATGACATCGTCCCAGAAAGCACACTCCCACATGTCCTAGGGGGCACACAGCGCGCCGGTCGCAGGCGCGACATGTTGCCAGGAAATGGGGTGACCCCGATCTGTGTAAAGGGCCATGGCTCATTAACCATGTGATCGGCTGTGACCAATCACAGCCGGTCACATGTAAACAAGGAAGTGCCGGTAATCTGACAGAGTGTGTGGCGAGGAGAGCCGATCATCTCCTCACAGAGGACATCTAGGGATGTAATCAGGGCACTGATCATCGCCACCAATCAGTGCCCATTAGTGATGCCAGTCAGTGCTGGCTATTAGTGCCGCCTATCAGTGCTGCCCATCAATGCCATCCTTAATTGCCCATCAGTGCCACCCATCAATGCCCATCAGTGCCTCCTATCTGTGCCCACCAGTGCCACCTATCAGTGCCCACCAGTGCCACCAATCAGTGCCACACATCAGTGTCCATAAATGCGGCATATTAGTGCCTCCTCATCAGTGCCACCTAATCAGAGCCCATAAGTGCCCATCAGTGCTGCCTCATCACCACACATCAGTGAAGGAGAAAAATTACTTATTTACAAAATTTACTGACAAAAATGAAGAAAAACTTTTTTTTTTTCAAAATTTTAGGTCTTTTTTTTATTAAAAATAAAAAAACCCAGCAGTGATTAAATACCACCAAAAGAAAGCTCTATCTGTGTGAAGAAAATTATAAAAATTTCACATGGTTACAGTGTAGCATGATCACGCAATTGTCATTTAAAGTGTGGTAGAGCTGAAAGCTGAAAAACGGGCTGGGTAGGAATGGTTAATGTGACGTTGGTACCTTCTTCCAACTACTGTGCGCCTGCTCACACATACAGGGTTACTGGAAACAGATTGTGGACTTTCTACACAACACCATGGGATTTCCCTTCACTCTAGACCCTGAAGCAATGTCTCCTCGGGATATTCCTAGATACAGAAACTGATAAATTCACAAAGGTTTTCTTACAGGAAACATTATTTGCTGCCAGGAAAATCATTGCACAACATTGGATGAGACAACTGCCCCCTAGATTCAATGAATGGTTGGCAGAAATAAATAATACGTTACCGTATAAAAAATTCATATACAGCTGAAGCCATTTATTATCAATCAACTGTGTTTACTCTTTTTAAATCATAATGACAACAGAAATTACCCAAATGACCCCGATCAAAAGTTTACATACCCCAGTTGTTAATACTGTGTATTGCCCACTTTAACATCAATGATAGCTTGAAGTCTTTTGTGTTATTTGTGGATGAGGCTCTTTATCTTCTCAGATGGTAAAGCTACCCATTCCTCTTGGCAAAAAGCCTCCAGTTCCTGGAAATTCTTGGGCTGTCTTGCATGAACTGCATGTTTGAGATCTCCCCAGAGTGGCTCAATGATATTGAGGTTAGGAGACTGAGATGGCCACTCCAGAACCTTCACTTTATTCTGCTGTAGCCAATGACAGGTCCACTTGGCCTAGTGTTTTGGATCATTGTCACGTTGGAATGTCTAAGTACATCCCATGCGCAGCTTCCTGGCTGATGAATACAAATATTCCTCCAGTATTTTTCTTTGTAAAGCATATTTTATTGATTTTTGAAGTTACAAACATGTTATAACATTCAGCAAAATGCAGAGACCCTTAAAAGGGCCATATCATTCAATCCAACAATTTCAACAGTTGCCTGTGTGGTCATATAGACATTATATTTCTTTATTGAAAGCTTGTTATTGCTGGTAGTTGAAAAATAAATAGCAATGCGTTTCCGGTCACCTCCTCAGTCATCTCTCCAAATCAATAACCCCAAAGACAGATTAAACATCTACCAGGTCATTTTTTGGGACTGTATTTAAACATCAGGCCCTGTTGCCTCTCAGATTCCTGTGATTCCTAATGTTTGCTACTCCAGCGGGGTTCAAAGAGGCTCCCCATCCCTCAATCAGTCAGAAACTGTATCATCAGAGGCCACCTAACCGCCCCACACCTTCTCAAATTGGGCCGGGACACTCCTATTCAAGTATGTAGCCTTGTATAGTGGTATTACCCTATTCACCAGGGTTTTCCAGGAGCCCAAAGTGGGAGTAGAGGTGCTTCTCCACTACAAAATAATGCATTTTTTGTCATAGAAAATCAGCAAGGTAAGCAGTGTCTTTTGTAGTAGCTAAGGTTCACACCAGGTGTAGAAGGCAGACCTCAACCGTGAGGGGAATTGAAATGGACGTCAGTGACTTTATACACTCTGCTATTCCCCTCCAATAGGACTGAATTAGAGGGCATTCCCAGAAAATGTGAATAAAATTTGCATGTGGCATAGAATATCTCCAACATTGAGAAGACTGGGTCCCAAACATCTTTGCGAGTTTAGCAGGGGTAAGGTAAATCCTATGTAAAAATTTGTAGAGAATCAGCCTGTCCCTAGTCGACACCAGACATCCCTACACTTCTCCATCTCTTTGGCTGTATGGGGAAACAGTTCCTTATAAAGGATTGAAACTGGTTTGGATAAGGATTCAATATGGGTCAACAGCTCAAGGTCACTAGACTCAATTCCTGCCAAATCGGGAAAAGAAAGCATGTCTCAGCTGAATAAATAAAAAAAAATGTGTATTTGGCAAACTATAGCGTTCCTTTAGATCATCAAAAGTCATAAGGGTTCCATCCAAAATGATATATCTTAACGTCTTTACACCATATCTAGTCCATGTGACTGGGTCAGGGAAGAATTGATCTAGGTTAGGGTTCCGCCACAAGGGCAGATTAGGAGAAAACTTAGGCGGAGCAGGGGACCAAAGTTCCTGAGCGATCAACCAGGCCCCGATTGTCGCACGCATAGAGAGGGTAAGTCTATGTGGGGATTTTTGCCCCATGTAGGCCAAGCGTGCCAGTGCCTCATATGACCCTACACAAGCAGCCTCTAAAGGAGACTGCGGCGAAGTCTTGAGGAGATGTCAGCCATTGGTGCATCACTGTTAGTTGCCCTGCCAGGAAATAAAAATAGAAACCCCCATGGTTGCTGTAAGATGGACATACAAAGTCTGGGTGTACAGCCATGCCATATAAAAGAGGACAGTATAGTATCTATGGCTCTAAAAATTGATTTTGGAATCCACACAATTCCTGAGAACATACAAAATTGAGCAGAGGATTTTCATCTTAATTAAGTTAATCCTTCCAATGAGGGACAATGGAAGGAACTTCCAACCATGCAATTTCCTATTTAGAGCAGCCATGAGTGGAGACAAGTTGAGACCTTTAAAGTCCATCACGGAATCAGTCACCTGCAGCCCTAGATATTTTATCTGAGTGACCCACTGTAGGGGTGTATTCGGGTCTGTCTGTCTGTCGGAGCGGAGGAAGGTTGCAATGGGAGGATTTTTGACTTCCTCCAATTGACTTTAAGGCCAGAAACCTTCGTGAATTTTTTAATGAGGAACCAGTATCCTGCAGGAATAACACCCGGTTGTCTGCATATAATGCAGTCTTCTCTGTGAGAGTACCCACCCTAATACCCTGTATGAGGGGAGAGGGACGCAATGCAATTACTATGGGATCCTTTACAAGCTCAAAGAGCCCAGGGGAGAGAGAACATCCCTGCCTCGTCCCTCTGGACACCGAAAAGGCATCTGAGACCTCACCATTAAGGCGGATGGCTACAGTGGGATGATCGTACAATAATGCTATCCACTTGAGAAAAATGGGGCCAAATTCTATACGTTGTAAAACAATTGTCATATACTGCCAATCAATGTAATCAAATGCCTTTTTCAGGTCAAAAAAGACCATGGCTTCCCCAGCAGCTCCCTCCCGACTCCACTGGGTGTGTGTATATACTCTACGAATGTTAATGTCTCTGGCCTTATTGGGCATAAAGCCAGTCTGGTCAGGGGATATCAAGTGGTGTAGCTCCTGCATCAACCGGTTGGCCAACATTTTTGCAAGTATTTTCAAGTCCATATTGAGCAAGGCTATAGGCCTATAAGTGGAGCAGTGAAGGGAGTCCTTGTCTGGTTTTGGCAATAGTACGACATGAGCCTCATAGAATGATGTTGGTAAGGATTCGGTTTCTAAGCAGTCCAGGTATAGCTTCAGGAGTTTAGGAGACAACAGCTCCATGTACTGTTTGTACCACTCTGCCGGTATCCCATCAGGGCCTGGCTACTTGCCATTAGGGAAAGATGCTATTGCCCTTGCCCATTCTTTTTCAGTAAAGTGTGTGTCTATTCTACCTGCCACCTCTGTGGGCAATACAGGGATCTCCAGGCAGTCTAATAGGTCCGTCAGAGACTGTAGGTCGTATGAGGTTATGGGAGCATATAGCCTGGTGTAAAACAAGATAAACACCTGTAGTATGCCTGCACCATCCCTCACCAGTAGAGTCGAGCGCACCAGAACTGTAAAGTGCGGGTTCGTACCGAACTTTGGGGTGTCTGTGACCCGGACCCGAACCCGGACATTTAAAAAAAAGTTTGGGTTCGAGTTCTGGGTTCGGGTATTTGATCACGCATGTTCCCTAGAAGCCATCCCTACTAATGGCATGGCTGTGAACCCTGCTGGATCCCCGTTACAAGGACAATGTGCCGTCCTTAATTCCCTCACTGGAGCATGATCGGAAGATGCGCGACTACAAGCGCACACTGGTAGACACGCTGCTGAGGGCATTCCCAAATGACACTGGGGGATCAGTGGAAGCACAAGGCGAAGGCAGAGGAGGAGGAAGAGGTCGCCAACGCAGCTGTGGCACCATCAGCACCTCAGAAGGCAGGGTTAGGATGGCCGAAATGTGGAAAAGCTTTGTCAGCAGCATGCCACAACAAACAGCACCACCAGCTGATAGGCAACGACTTAGCAGGAGGTAGCATTTCAGCAACATGGTGGAACAGTATGTGTGCACACGCCTACACGTACTGACTGATGGGTCTGCCCCATTCAACTTCTGGGTCTCCAAATTGGGCACATGGCCTGAGCTTGCCCTTTATGCCTTGGAGGTGCTGGCCTGCCCTGCAGCCAGTGTATTGTCTGAACGTGTTTTTAGCACGGCAGGGGGCGTTATCACAGACAAGCACAGCCGCCTGTCCACAGCCAACGTGGAAAAGCTAACGTCTATTAAAATGAACCAGGCATGGATCCCACAAGACTTGTCTGTACCTTGTGCAGAATAGACATTTATACCAGCCTCACACAGCCATTGGTATACTTAAGTGAACTTATTCTTTTTTTTTATAGAACATAAGTCTTTATTGGAATTTGTAACAGGAGAAACATGAGAAATAAACCATGGTACATTTTATACGGAAAAAGTGAACCCGTGCTAGAACATCTCTGGGTTTGTCTGCAGATAGTGCTCTTTTTTTTTTAATATGTCTCAATATTTTGGGGGCTACTCCAATTAGAAAAAAAACAAACAAACAAAAAACAGTGTTGGCTACCTCCTCCTCCTCCACCGCCACTTCCACCTACAATGCCACGGTCACCGCCTCCTCAACCTCCTACTCCACATCCACCTCCTCCTCCATTTTTTATGTGCTTTTAAGTTATTTCCCTATCCACATTTGTTTGCAGGGCACTTGTCCTACTCTTACCCCCATGTTGCTTCCTTTTGCAGCACTCTAACCCTTTCCAGGACTTTTTTGGAGCCATTTTAGTGCCCAAAAGTTCGGGTCACCATTGACTTCAATGGGGTTCAGGGTCAAGTTCGGGGCCAAACTCAAACTTTTTTGCGGAGTTCAGCTGAACCTGAACATCCAGGTGTCCGCTCAACTCTATTTTTCACATTTGTGTAGTAATGGATTTCTTCTGGCAACTTGACCATGCAGCCCATCTTTCTTCAAGTGCCTCCTTATTGTGCATCTTGAAACAGCCACACCACATAATTTCAGAGAGTCCTGTATTTCACCTGAAGTTATTTGGGGGTTTTTCTTTGCATCCTGAACAATATTCCTGGCAGTTTGGTTGAAATTTTAGTTGGTCTACCTGACCCTGGTTTGGTTTCAACAGAACCCCTCATTTGAACACTGCTGATTGGTATTCTCAATTGCTTGGATATCTTTTTATATCCCTTTTCTGTTTTATACAGTTCAACTACTTTTTCCCGCAGATCCTTTGATAATTCTTTTGCTTTTCCCATGACACAGAATTTAGAAACGTCAGTGCAGCACTGAATGAAAGATGCAAGGGTCTGTCAGGAGTCTAGAAACGCATTGACCTTTTATACACACACACTAATTGCAATCAAACAGATCAAAGGTGAGGATGGTTACCTTTAATAGCCATTCAAACCCCTTTGTGTCAACTTGTGTGCATGTTATCAGGCCAAAATCACCAGGGTATGTAAACTTTTGATCAGGGTCATTTGGGTAGTTTCTGTTGTCATTATGATTTAAAAAGAGTAAACACAGTTGATTGATAATAAATGGCTTCAGTCAAACACTAACCATGAGTGAAAGAAATGTTTTTGTGTTATCATTCATATTCTCTGAAAAATAGCCAAGAAATCATAAATTCTGCCAGGGTATGTAAACTTATGAGCACAAGTGTATTTTCATAAAGGTTGCCCCTCCAAATACAATAAAACTTGGGATCGTTGGTTACAGGCTACTGAGACGTGTATAAATAGAGCCTCAGTCTACACGCAATTGTCGCTCCTTTTAAAATCTATGTCAGTTATGAACTAAATTAACTCACAAGGCAAACCATGGTTATTTTTGAAGATGCCATCACATCACTGTACTAACTGAAACCTGATCTGTATTACACATCTACCCTTTTGTAATATGTGCACTCAATATATTGCTTTATTGATTTGTGTTATACTGCAAATGTACATTGTTCAATAAAAACCTTTTAAAAAAAAAAAAAAAACATTTTGCCTTTATTTATACTTTGAACATATTTCTTAATACACACAAGGGTTATAAATCCACTTTATGTGTACCAAATCCCTTTGCAAGCCCAGATATTACCTTGCAAAAGAAGCAGTTACATCCCCTGGCTGCATAAAGCCTGTACAGAGAGCATGGCTGTGGGAGAATCCCACTATAGGTTGCATGCAGAAATTTAAAGGGGGTCAGATACAAGACCAGACTCCCAGCAAAAAGGGAAGAGAAGCAGTGACTGGTCTTTATTACAGGAAACCTCTGCACACAGGTAAATGCAGAAGTTGTTTCATGCTGGATGACTGCACTGATCTGGAAGAAATACACAAATGATATTACGATTCAAGTAAGAATACTCATGCCTCTTGCACTTAGACAATACTTGTTACGCCAAGAAATTAGCTTTAAATGAACACAGTCCTTGCTACTTTTCTAGCAAAACAATAAATGTGTTGTCTTTCTTTAGCGAGAGTGGGGACCTAACTACTGGGCACAGTAGGTAATAGGAAACACCTTTAGGTTTCTGTTAGATTTTTGCTTTAATAACTTTAACAATAATGTTTAAAGCCTAACTCCAGCCTCATTGCATTATAATTCAAATTGCCCCTTAACCCATCACCACTGATGAAGAAATTAGTGCATGTTTTTTCTATGGGATGGCTTTGTGGGTGGCAGAACAATACTATGGTTATTTCTCAAGTCCTCCATGTTTCCCCTCCTTGTTGGGCGCCAAGCAAGGGTCCCATGAGAGGTGGGTTCTTCTGGGCTATGTTAGGCACTTGGGTACAAGGTCACTTCACACATATATATGGGGTGCCTTTACTTTGTGCCATCTTTAACAATGCCCTGGGACGAGGCTGAGCCTACCATAGGGGAATACTCAACCTTAAAGTGGGTCTCTGTATACTATGTACACTTGTAACGCAAATGCTCTCCAATTAACTTTCGGTTCCCCTTGACAATGAACACCTTCACAGTAACTTGCATTTTGGAGGGACACATTGAGCCAATGTCCACAAATAACTGTCCAGAGGTTTCCACTACAACTCCCAATTAGCAGAGTGGGCCCTGCGTGCACCTTGTGAGGGCTCCACACATGCACTAAACGTAACTCCTAAACTTCCATACCTCTGTGCAGAAATGGAACTTCTGTGGCACAATCCGCTCCCGTTGCTATGGGAGACATGCTGCTGGGAGAAGGAGTGCTGACAACATCTCCGTTACTGCTAGAGGCCATGCCACCTATAACTGGTACATGCTATAAACAGGCTGCTTGTTACATTTCCGTTACTCTTGGCAACTACTTATGTCTTCGCATTATTTCATTCCACATCAATACCGTCATGCCCCAATGAGTTAAGACCCACGTCTTAACGGTATGTTTGTTGGTTACTTACAAATAATAAACCTCTTTAGTAACTTCAGACCAGGCAAGGACATCGATTCAATACTTTACTTAGAAAAAGTGCAAAATAGACATTTCACAGTCAAACAGGTAAGGCATATTACTTTCCTAATTTCCTAACTATAACTAAAGGCTTCTGTGCTGCCCCAGCATACCTGCAGAAGTGTAGTCAAGTAGTCATAGGCCTTCAGTGACACTCTCCAGTGCTGATGTCATCAGGGCGAACCCCAAGTTAGAAGTCTCTATGTGTGTGGCATAGCGAGCGACATTTTCCTGCTCCTACAGATCTTAACTTCTGTCTCCATTCCCTACAGGTCACGCAACCCACAGCTGCACTGGAACTCTATCCAACCCTCTGGGATTCTCTCTTCCCCAACTATCTCTGGGGATGACCGTTTTCATTCCGGACCACTGTTCCAATTTATATGATACAGTACAAGTGATCAAGGAGCAAAAAGATCAAGGAAGCGGACACAGAATTAACTCCCACCTTCCCGGTTGGGACACAGTAATTCTTACCTCAACCCATGGACCCATAACAGCTGATAGTGTGGTCCTCCATTCTCCTGTGCTATAGAAAAAAGTTGGCAACTCGATACTGCTCTTGTTAATCTTTATGGATACAGTACAGACATTTCAGTACTGTATCCATGCTATGTAGCTAACAAAGACTAAAAAGAGGAATACCGAGTTGCCAGATTTTTTCTACAGGGGATCTTACTGCATGGGGCAATGCACACTCCAACCTGTGCACCAGTCTTCACCATCTCCATTCCAGACACAAGCGGTTGAGCTAGAGTATGTTTTCTGCTTTCACTCTCCTGTGCTGGTATATACTCCTATTAATGGCCATGTTCCATTTTAATAATGCGGTTACACTGACTACAGTGAAGTAATAATATCGTCAGTATTACTGTGTACTAGCTCATCCCTCAAAAAATATACATTATCTGCACATACTCTCTTTCCCTTGCTCCTAAAACACTGCTTTTGCACTGCTGCCTATCTGGAAGCAATTTGAACCTAATATCCAGAAGTAGTAGGTATTTTTCTTCACTTCCAATGTCCAAACAGAAGAAAGGTGATCATATAATGCAGGGAAGGGCAGAAGTAGAGTAAACCATGCAAAGTACAGGTTCACATGAAACAATATGACTGTTTATTAGATATTACACGGTACAGTTTTGTGAGAAATGCCAGCAGAATTGTGATGAGATCCTTTAGCATTCACAGTGAAAAAGCCAAAAGGCTCCCCCACATTTTAAGCTGAGAACTACGTCAGAAGCATAGGTTGCAGGTCTTGCCTTCTTTGCCCCCCACCCCATCCTGCTGAAGGGTTCAAGGCAACTGCTTATTCTGCCTACAATTCAACCCAGACATGGATGCAATTTATTTGCAACTTATCTGAACATTGCTAACATTAACTAAGTTCTAGTGTGTTCTACAGTCACGTACTAGTGTTGCAATAACTCCCTAGGGAGCCACTGGATAGTTGGGTTATCCTGCCGCTCCCAGTGGTGACCCACACTTAACAGGACCCAATGAATCACCACTCAAACACTTCAACGATACAGTGGGCTTTATTGTAGCTGGAATAAGCTCTGTGAAGGAAGTTCTGTTTAAATAGTTGCAGCAATAAAATGGTTAACCCAATATAATACACTGGAACAAACAACATTAAGATAGGATCTATGGCTGTTGTTCCCACTAATCACTTGTGAAAATCATTGCCAGACTAGACTGGTCAGATGACAGCAGAATGACCTTGCTAACAGAAATCAAATAAACACTGTAAAAGATAACTCTAAAAACACCAAGGAAGGCAATAAACAGTATGGCCTATTTTCTGTTCCTATGCCCAATCTAACCCATTTGCTAGTGGAGGATCAAATATACAGTCTGGTCCTTGAACTCATGTTGGAGCACTCACCCTCAAAGCTAGGGTACTTGTAATTAACAAACTATGTTGGTCTCAAAGAATCCTGTGCAGATTCCCCTGGAAGCAACAAGGTTCAGTAGCAGCAAACAAGTTCCATAAACAAACAAATAGCCAACAGCTTCTCACCATTCCGATGCCATTCACTAGGCCTCTGGTCAGCAGTCAACCTGCTAATGATGGGAAGCTAGATGGAGGTGGCTGAAGCAGGCTGCATTATATTGCATATGTCACGGGGAGCAGGTGAAATGTAGTCCTCATGGTCTGGGAAACAGCAGGGTGGGCAGACTAAGTGTAGTAGGTATTCAGAATTTATTAAAACAAAGACAATTGGCAACTCACATAAAGATAAAAAACACAGTCTACAAGACTCGTTTAGTTCCCCAGTGTAAAGATGTGTGTGTGTTTATATACAGTATATATATATATATATATATATATATATATATATATATATATATATATATACAATATTTCACAAAAGTGAGTACACCCCTCACATTTTTGTAAATATTTTATTATATCTTTTCATGTGACAACACTGAAGAAATTACACTTTGCTACAATGTAAAGTAATGAGTGTACAGCTTGTACAACAGTGTAAATTTGCTGTCCCCTCAAAATAACTCAATGCACAGCCATTAATGTCTAAACCGCTGGCAACAAAAGTGAGTACACCCCTAAGTGAAAATGTGCAAATTGGGCCCAATAACCATTTTCACTCCCCGGTGTCATGTGACTCGTTAGTGTTACAAGGTGTGAATGGGGAACAGGTGTGTTAAATTTGGTGTTATCGCTCTCACTCTCTCATACTGGTCACTGGAAGTTCAACATGGCACCTCATGGCACAGAACTCTCTGAGGATCTGAAAAAAAGAGTTGTTGCTCTACATAAAGATGGCCTAGACTATAAGAAGATTGTCAAGATCCTGAAACTGAGCTGCAGTATGGTGCTCAAAACCATACAGTGGTTTAACAGGAGAGGTTCCACTCAGAACAGGCCTCACCATGGTCGATCAAAGAAGTTGAGTGCATGTGCTCAGTGTCATATCCAAAGGTTGTCTTTGGGAAATAGATGTATGAGTGCTGCCAGCATTGCTACAGAGGTTGAAGGGGTGGGGGGGTCAGCCTGTCAGTGCTCAGACCATATGCTGCACACTGCATCAAATTGGTCTGCATGGCTGTCATCCCAGAAAGAAGTCTCTTCTAAAGATGATACACAAGAAAGCTCGAAAACAGTTTGCTGAAGACAAGCAGACTAAGGACATGGATTACTGGAACCATGTCCTGTGGTCGGATGAGACCAAGATAAATTTATTTGGTTCAGATGGTGTCAAGCATGTGTGGCAGCAACCAGGTGAGGAGTACAAAGACAAGTGTGTCTTGCCTATAGTCAAGCATGGTGGTGGGAGTGTCATGGTCTGGGGCTGCAAGAGTGCTGCCAGCACTGGGGAGCTCAGTTCATTGAGGGAACCATGAATTCCAACATGTACTGTGACATACTGAAGCAAAGCATGATCCCCTCCCTTTGGAGACTGGGTCGCAGGGCAGTATTCCAACATGAAAATGACCCCAAACACACCTGCAAGATGACCACTGCCTTGCTAAAGAAGCTGAGGGTAAAGGTGATGGACTGGCCAAGCATGTCTCCAGACCTAAACCCTATTGAGCACCCGTGGGGCATCCTCAAACAGAAGGTGGAGGAGCACAAGGTCTCTAACATCCACCAGCTCCGTGATGTTGTCATGGAGGAGTGGAAGAGGACTCCAGTGGCAACCTTTGAAGCTCTGGTGAACTCCATGCCCAAGAGGGTCAAGGCAGTGCTGAAAAATAATGGTGGCCACACAAAATATTAACACTTTGGGCCCAATTTGGAAATTTTCACTTAGGGGTGTACTCACGTTTATTGCCAGCGGTTTAGACATTAACCAATTCAGCCCCGGAAGGATTTCACAATTTAGGACCAGAGCACTTTTTGCGATTCGGCGCTGCGTCGCTTTAACTGACAATTGCACGGACGTGCGACGTTGTACCCAAACAAAATTTGCGTCCTTTTTTCCCCACAAATAGAGCTTTCTTTTGGTGGTATTTGATCATCGCTGCGTCATTTCTGATCGCCGCTATAAACAAAAGAAGAGTGTTAATTTTGCAAAAAAACACATTTCTTACTTTTTGCTAAAATATAAATCCAAAAAAAAAATACAAAAAAACAGTTTTTTTCATCGGTTTTGGCCGATTTATATTCTTCCTCATATTTGTGATAAAAAAAAAATCACAATCGGCGTTTATTGATTGGTTTGCGCAAAAGTGTCCGCGTTTACGGATGATGAGAATTCATTTTTGGGGTTTTTTTTTTTTTTTACTAGTAATGGCGGCGATCTGCGATTTTTAGCGGTACTGCGACATTGGGGCAGACATGTCGGACTATTTTGACACTTTTTTTGGGACCATTGGCATTTATACAGCGATCAGTGCTATAAAAATGCATTGATTACTGTGTAAATGCCATTGGCAGTGAAGGGGTTAACCTGCAGGGGGCGCTCTAAGGGTTAACTGTGTTCCCTGGGAGTGTTCTAACTGTGTGTGGGCTGCCCTGGCTGGGGAAGGGAAGTGATCACAGCTTCCATATAGAGGAAGGCTGTGATCACAGCCCTTCCCCCTCTCACAGAACGGAGGTCCGTGTTTACTTACACGGACCTCCGTTCTTTCACTCGGGGGGGGCATCGCGGGTAGCCGGCGGAGATCGAGTCCGCCGCACCCGCTCCCTGCACCCCGAACACAGTGAGCACGCGGGCCCGCCCCTGGCGGCGTGCGCGCGCTCACAGTGCGCGATCTCGCAGCCGCCGTCGTATGACGGCGGTTTGTGTCATCGAGCCACTTTGTCTGTGGTTGATGGTCGGCAAGTGGTTAATGGCTGTGTGTTGAGTTATTTTGAGGGGACAGCAAAGTTACACTGTTATACAAGCTGTACGCTCACTACTTTACATTGTAGCAAAGTGTCATTTCTTCAGTGTTGTCACATAAAAAGATAAAATAAAATACTTACAAAAATGTGAGGGGTGTACCCACTTTTGTGAGATACTGTATATATTAAGCTTAAGCTGACCATAGATAGATAAAAAACAGAGCCAGCCAAATGTTGATACATCTATGGCCGTTCCCGCTTGAGAGAAGTCAGTCTAATGATTGGCTTCCCTCAAACGGGAATGTAGGGAAATTTTCATTTGATTGGCGCATGCAGCCATTCAGCTGCAGCGCTGATCAGTGCATTTTAACAGCGGAGGAGCCTAAGCTGTCAGAGAACAATAGCACAGCAGGACGATTCCTTGATTCACCTTACTTGTGTGGATAGGGAAAATTTTTTTTTTTTTTTTTTTTTTTTACAGCTAGCAGGCTGATCGAAAAAAAAATAGCTTGGTGTGGTGTTCTTATTCTTTCTGCACCTTCCAGCAATAACATTCTGACAGGGGATTTAATCATTTCTTACTCTACCCAGAGCTAAAAATTTTTAGATTTAGATACAATTTATATATAAAGAGACTCACAATTGAAGCTGAAGAGTTTACCGGAAAAGGGAAACATGTAGGAAATCACAGACTAAAATAAGGACATAAGATGGGAAATGATATTGCTAAAAATGGTGATGTGTTGACTGTACATTTCTCACTAAATCTCAAACGTAGTTGTGAATATGACTAGTTTGTCAGGCCAGAAAGAAATGCATTATCCCCTTAAGAAGTAAATTTGGTCATAATTGCCCAGGGGAGGTTTTGTTTTGGCGTCCTCTGGGACTGAATTGCTGGGGTTTGTAAGAGGTTGAATTCAATGGAAATGTGTCTTTCTAACCTAGTTAGCTATATAAGGTATAGGTACACTAAAAGAACTGTTCAACTTTCAGAAAGTAAAAATAGAACTATCCTAACGCTGTACACGTGTCAAAGGAAAAACTGCATCATGTGAAAAAAAATAGAAAAAAAAAAGTCAAATGCACAGCATCATTGTTTCTCTTCTTCAGAGTTCTCATCTTCATTGAAATGGATGTGAAATCTGTGAACTTATTGGCAGCCTTTTTTTGTGTTTGCTATACAGTTTAAGTATGTTTCAGAGCTGATTACTGTGTGCCAACCCAACGAACACATAGTTAAAATCTCAAATCTATAAATGCGTGGCCTCTAAACGAGTTCCTCTCTCTCTGCCTGCTCTTGAGTGAATATATAGAATTGTCCTATTTTCTGCTCTTAGATCTATAACAGGAAGTTCTAATCTTTGGTTTCCTGCCTCCCGAAGCTTCTGTACCATTCAGGCTGCTTGCAAAATATTTTTCCTTTTACCTTCATTTGATATATTTTTGTGAAGCCTTCAAGAAAAACATCTTGGCAAAACCATTCAAGGCAACCCCTATAAAAGCATTTTTAACATGCTGGCTGAAAAAAAAATATAAGGGACACATTATGTAAAAGAGCTATAGTAATGTTACTGAGGAACTTGCATCCGTTTGTAAATAGCTACTTCTGGTTTCTGAAGTTTCCAAAGTTTGACATCAAATTTGTAATCTCTGGGAACAGACCTTAACTGTTAGCAAGTTATGCAGACCATAGCACTGACTCTTGTGTGAAAAGAATTCCACAAATATAGTGGTTCTTCTTTCAGTACTTTTTTTTCAAACTTTTTTTTTAGTTCAAAGCATTTCTTATCCCCAGCTGAAACAAATAAGCTCTCTGTGCTTTAAAACACAAACTTGTGCTTAGTATGTTGTTTCAGGACATATACACATCCCAAAAAGGACTATGTTTGACAATCATTATGAATTGCCAGTGCATTGTTGTGCCCAATATATGGTTTGTGGAAATGATATGCTTTGAAACAATGCAGCTACAGCTAAATCACCCATGCATCAGAATGAATGGTCATACCAGTCTTTACATATATGACAAATGAGATTCTATTCAGTAAAGTCCTTTCACTGATAGAGCACTGAAGTTTTATAGGGATTTCAATTATTTGGTAGTTTTAGTTAATTTAGCCTACTTCAGGTGCCATTTGTGGTCCCACCAATGAAAAATTACCCTCTTTGTCTTCCATCAGTTTATTGACAAGAGTGCATTCTCAGATTTAGTAGCAGGCGACATTTAGGCACAAGCGTAAGATTCCATCCAAACACAAGTTCCTTAACAACCAATGACATCAACAATCCTGTTCACCTATACGGTCAGGTATCCTTCAGGTTTGGTGTGCAAGAAGGCTGCAATCCTCCCTGAGTGCATACTGCCCTAAATGTTCATACAGTTAGGTGCACCATCCAGTTACAGCAGCTGTCAGGCTCTTATAGAGCTTGACAGACTACTAGCAGCAGGGTGGATGGGGCACCTGTGCCCTCCATCTGCAGCTAAACACTACAGTCTCATGCACCGGGACTAAATGCCTAGTATGCATGGGGACATAAGGCTGGTTTGAGGTGGGGAGTTACGGCTATGAGACACATTTTTTATTACTGCAAAGATTTGGCAGCCTTCCAGCCCTCTAATGTAAACATACGGCTGATATTTCTAAGCTGATATAAGCCTACTGCAACAAGACCTTGAATTCTTTGCTGTGATCTTTCAGAATAAATTGTTTCACAGTGCAAGAAGCTATATAGGTCAGGAATTGCTTGCTTTAAAGTTCATTTTGGAATTATTTACAAAGACATATATTAGCCTCAAAGTCCTCAATCGTAAAATCCCCCACACTTTACTGCTAACTAGGAGGGGCAAGTGCTGCCTACAGCTGCCAATAAAAGTGAAAGGTTGCATACAGCAATACTTGTGAAAATGCTAACTGTTCTGATTTGGTGTTTACCCATGCATGCATGTACAGCATATTTCCCCAAATGCAAACGTGGCTGCAAGCCCTGATGCAGATGCAATCAGTGTTCACATCAGTGTTCACATAAGTACTGCCATGTACATCCATTTGCTTGTATTGGCAGCTGTACATGTCACCTGCAGGGAGTGTGTCAGGGATTTTATGCCTGAGGAATTTGGATCTAATAGCCATTCATTTGCATGGGGCCTTACTGTTTGTTAGGAATATTTAAAATGTATGTATGAATGGGGTTATGGGTGTCCTAAGACGGCTGACAGGACCTCAATGAAGGGTAAACTACTGTGCCACATCCTAATATAAATTGCTTGGAAGTGAAGTATAAAGACAATGGACTTTACTGGCACGCATAGAGGTAATATAAAAAATAAAGTTTTTATTGATCTACATTAAAAGGGATATCACCATACAAAGAGGTGCTCACAATAACAGAACATTAAAAACATAACAGACAGTACATGTGGCCTCCGTGGGGGGTAAGAATACCATTGTTACAATACAGAGATTTGACTCATAGCCATAATTTGTAAATCCCACCGTGGGGAGTCCACTTGACCGTGTTGATGTAGGTAAGTCGCTCTACGTGTTCCGTAATACTGGGGTTGCTTCCTCAGGAGCTTACACTTCTAATATGGAACAGACATATATTAGTACATCTAAAGTAGATTGACAAGCTGTAATAAAGTTAAAATATAGACACTCACTTGCGTCTTCAGGGGTCCGCACACCTCCCCTCGGAGACCACCTGTATTCCCAGTATCCCAGCCGTGCCCCGGTTGCATTTTCCAGGTGTGGGGACACACACGTAGCTAAAAATAATATGGTATATTTGGGTTTAGGGTATGCACTTGGACCCAGAAGTCATATGTATGTATATATATGCATATCCAAATGTATAATTGAATTAGTCCTTAGCTAAATAGGATTGGAGGGCCTACTATCTTTACATAAGTAATCTTTACGTGCCCCGCTGGAGAGATGTTGTTTTTTGGGGGGGTACCCTAGAAGAGTGGAATCCACTGAGTTAGTCCATAATGGTAATAGGACAGTGTATTGGCAATAACATTTGCCATATCATTTTATAAATAAGCAAAATGGGAATTAAGGGTACCTACCTCCTGTATTGAGTATGGCTGTATATCAGCTATTGGCTATTAACACCATTCTTATAATGTTCAAAAACCTAAAGTAAACAGGGTAATAATGAGGTACATCTCACAGCTCTTAGCAAAGATACATTGTATTGTAGAGGGAAATGCAGGGATATTATCTCTGAGTATATAATTATCTGGGACATGACAAGGAAGCACCTAGGGCTGCTATCCGCCGACCGGGTTTCAGGGCAGAGCCCTGCCCGATCCTCACTGGGGGGTCCTATGTGGACATGCAAACAACGGATTAGCTATGGGTAGATAATAGGTACATCGAGGCCCTCCATCCACACGGTAATTACCTTGCTTAGTTAGTGGTGTAGGGGCAGGGGTTCAACCTCCTGGCTGGTGCTGATGGAGGGGGAGAGAGATGTGTCTTCCTGTGGCGCCTAACCACTGGCATCTGCTCTCCCCCTTATGTGTGTCCAGGCTGGAATCACGTGTCAGAAGGGCCTGACATCACCCAGCCCGGCCGTACCTCCTCTGTGCATGCGCACACCGGATCGGAGACCCAGCATGCCGGTAATAGTGACCTCCATCCGGCGCGGCTGGCAGAGGGGGTTTTAATTGGTAACTGTCCATCACCAATTGCCGCTACGCTGACCAGGGTGGATGCACCACTCCAGCCCACAGGGGCGGATGGAACACCCAATCGCTGCCGACGTGAGCTCAGACGACCACATCACTTGACTACATCCAGGAAGTCAGCTGGGCTGAGGCCCCCAGTGGCCAAGGAGGCCACTGTAAAGTGCCCCGAACCCGATCCCGGCCATTAAAAAAAAAATCCAGGATCGGGTTCGGTATTCTGGTATTTTTGGAGCCTTTTCTATAGCTGCTGGGCAGCCAATCAACAAGCTTTTCACTAGTTTGACCTTAGAAGCCATCACAGCCATGCCTACTAATGGCATGGCTGTGATTGGCCAGTGCATCATGTGACCCAGCCTCTATACGAGGCTGGAGTCACGTAGCGCCGCGTGTCAGATCGTCTCAGACTACAGTAGGGAGAGCTTCATGGGGGTGCTGTGAGGGAAAGATTAGCGTTCACAACCATCTCAGACTGCATTAGGGAGACCTTCATTGCGGTGCTGTGAGGGAGACATTAGCGTTCAGAACCATCTTATAGTGCATTAGGGAGACGTTCCTGTCGGTGCTGTGAGGGAGACATTAGCGTTCAGAACCATCTTACAGTGCATTAGGGAGATGTTCCTGTTGCTCTGAGGGAGAGATTATCATTCTAAAACCATCTACTACTGCATTAGGGAGAGGTTCCTTTTGGTGCTCTGAGGGAGAGATTATCATTCTAAAACCATTTACTACTGCATTAGGGTTAGGTTCCTGTTGGTGCTCTGAGGGAGAGATTATCATTCTAAAACCATCTACTACTGCATTGGGTACAGGTTCCTGTTGGTGCTCTGAGGGAGAGATTATCGTTCTAAAACCGTCTACTACTGCATTAGGGAGAGGTTCCTGTTGGTGCTCTGAGGGAGAGTATATCATTCTAAAACCATCTACTACTGCATTAGGGAGAGGTTCCTGGTCGTGCTCTGAGGGAGAGTTTATCGTCCTAAAACCATCTACTACTGCAGTAGGGAGAGGTTCCTGTTGTTGCTCTGAGGGAGAGTA